>JACXIV010000094.1:730516-1196493 GCA_014737475.1 Bombus confusus
TCGTAACGTTCAACGTTTACGTTTGCTGATTAAAAGATATATATATATATATATATATAGGTAGTTGGTCGTCTTTTGATCAAACGCAAGAACCGCGTAGCAACACGCGCGATAAAACGGCTGAAACATCCTAGTAAAATGGAAGATAAAGATACTAACGTCAGGGGATATGAAGTAAAATGGGAAAAATGACGGTTTTCACGATGCACGAACGGCGAGCGATCGTTAAAATTTTTTATTCGCAAACGAGACGCTTTATACGTCATACGTAGCATCGGCTTTCTGTGTTAGCATGAAAATAGTGGTGCGTTTAAGGATGTAAGGAAAAATGCACGGGCACGCGCTGCTCGTTTTCCTCGAGAAAAAAATCGCGCGTTATGTTTCCGACGGGAAAACGATATTACCGAGCAGGAGGATACAATGTCATTATGAAGGAGCAGGAGAAAAGTATCGTTGAAATTTTATATCGGTTCAGTGTATTTTTATGCGTACATAAAGGCACAGCGTGTATAGGTCGATTCTAAGACACTATAGGTCTGGTATAGAAATACGCCAGCGTATTCGGCTTTAGATTTTTTCGTCCGATCGAACGATTTATAGGGTTCAACAAAGGTTCAGACGCTAACGCGAGAAACGTGTAACCATCCATAGTTGGGTATGAACGTGTGTGCGATTTTTCCGAGAGGGTCCGTTTCATCTCTTTTTCTCTCGCTTTAAATATGCAAGTATCCCATGTGTAACACGTAGTTAGTCTTGCGAAAAAAATTCCGTGTTATACGAGACGAAATAGTATAAAAAAATAGAGCGAAACAAAACTCAACAAAAACACACCATATTTTTCATAACCGAGAGAAATACGTTTGTTAAAACGATAAATAATTAAGCAGAAGTATTACGTGTTGCTGCTAGGTGATGTTTTCTTCGTCATCGCTGTTAATTTACGCATGATTTCTGTGTTTATCGCTTGCAAAAAATGTCATCGATGTTTTACCAGATGAGCTTCGACTTGCTACTTACCTATACAAAAAAAAACCTCAGGAATTAAAAAGTAATCAAAAATCCCAACATTCGACAATTTCGAAACGCAGATCCGCGACTGCAACGCATCCGATTGCGATCTTCTCGATCCTCGCGCTGTGCCAGAGCGAAGAATTGGCGCCTTACGCGGGGAATACCTTGATATGTCTTTTGAAATTTTACGACTCTTGTAGTTTAAAATCAGCCCGTACTATACGAAACTTAGACAGTAGCTGGAAAAGAAACATCGTACTCGTCTATAAAGTTGCCCGGTGGCAGTGGTAGTCGGCGGAGAGAAAGTATCGTTGAAATTTTTAATGCGACTGCCGGCTCGTTTCCGCGTTGGAATTTCATCCTTGGTGCAACGCCGTGGCTCCAGTTGCTTCTTCTTGATTTTCCCTCCTTTTCTTCTCGACGTCGTTCTTCTTGACCGTTGCGAAAGGAGTTACGAAAAGCATCGGTTTTACACGGCGACGTAGTCCGAGTGGCAAGTTCGAGCTGCAGCTCGTTCGCGATCCATTTAATTGTCCGATGGCGGCGGCCGCTGTGCAGCTTCGAGCCTCGGCGCAAATTGAATTTGGATCCTGGTAATGCGCGATGCAATTGTTATAACCGAATTGCTGAACAAACTTTTAAACGAAACGATGAACCGGCGAACGTCTCTGCCATTTAGAAACGGAGGAACGCGCTTAGCTTAACGTCCAATCGTTCATTGGAAATTCCTCGGCGATGAAACGGAAGATCCCTTCGTACAATTAATTCGACGTTTGATCGCGCCGTACATCTTCCAACGATGAAAGTTCGCCCGGTTTTTTTGCCAGGATTATACCTTTCTTTGACAGAAGAATTTATGTATTAGATCGTGCGAAAAGTGTCTCTCTTTTACGGACACGTCTTTTACAACAATGCATCTTTATGCAAACGTCGAACGTCGCGATGTTTATCTCGATAGAAGAAAATCGATCGTACGCAATTCGAGAAAACAATATAAAACGACAAACGTTGCGCATCGATGATTTCCTTGTAAAACGAAAGAAACTTTCCGCACGACCTAATAGTTATACACGAGCGTGACTCGTATTAATCTTTATGCAAACGTGAAACCTAATTTGTCGAACGTCGCGATGTTTATCTCGATAGGAGAAAATCGATCGTACGCAATTCGAGAAAACAATATAAAACGACAAACGTTGCGCATCGATGATTTCCTTGTAAAACGAAAGAAACCTTTGCGCACGACCTAATAATTATACACGAGCGTGACTCGTGGGATTAAAACTAGTCGTGTCTCTGTTTCTTTGTTGCAATCAGAAAAGATTTTAGACGAGGAACGATTAGAATCTTGAATAACATTTTTAATCTTTCGTCTGTTCGACAAAGGCAATTATCGCAAGGCAACGTATCGTAGTAAGCTTGTCTTTCCAACTAATTGTAGGAACGAAACGCGAATGACATACGGGCACGATCGTGGTCGTGCAGACTAACGGAATTTTTAATTACCTTCAATTTAAATGAAACTTCTAATTATCGTTGACCGGCACACGGACGCGTGTTATACCTGGGATAGACGGTAGATGACTCCGCAAGGAGAACTCTGGAAATTCATAAAGCTTTCTGAATTGGACAGCAGATTTTTCCGTTTAATTAAATTTTCGTTACATTTAAGAATCAAAAAGAATCTGGCGTTTAACTTTGAAGAAATTTTTATTACCCTCTGAACAAGAGTTACTCGCGTTGAACTACATTTTTCCCGCTCTTGGTCTAGTTCGGCCTTTATATCGTCGAATTTTGCCTGGCCTGATTTTGTTAATCGACGTGTATCCGTATTAGACCGACGAATACGATTAATGGAAGTTGACTCGCGTAAACTGGATGTTGACTAACAAGAGGTTAATTGACCGTGCTTTCGGATGGTACATATACCTTGTCCGTGTTGTAGTAATATCGTAACCGCTTGATCTGTTTAGTATGATTCGATTAGCCGAACTTTGACATTGTCGCTGCTGATACTTATTGTCGTTATAGACGTCAATACGCGTTAAATCGTCGACGCGTTTCTCGTTGTTCTAGTAAAGTTACAATTTTATCGTACGCTGCATTTACGTAGAGAGATCGTCGACAGGAGAAAGGATCGATCATAAGTGAGACGCGAATAAAATAGATACTAGGTAGGTCCGGGAAGTTTCTTTCGTTTTAGAAGGAAACAACGGTTGCACGACATCTTTTCTTTCGTGTTATTCTATCGAATTACGTACGATCGTAATAATGGAAACGGAAGAAAATGGATCGTACGTGATTCGGTAAAACAATAGAAAAGGAAAAACGTGGTGCGTCTATTGTTTGCTCGTAAAACGAAAGAAACTTTCCGGACAACCTAATGTAACGTCAAAGTTCGCTTAGATGCGTTTCGTGCTTCTTTCTTAAAGTTTCTTTCCACGTTCGTCGTGCTACTCCTGAAATCCCACGTAATTAAATAAAATCTCGTGGCAAGTTAAATTTGTAAATCGCGATGTAATAATCGTACTGGCCATTCTGAGAATACATTCAACTAATTGATTCTTTCTTGGGGAAGACGGTCGTTTTATTCGAGTGCTCGAGAAACGGGCGACGACATTTATCATTTAACGAAGAGTAGGGTAAAAAGCTTTGTTTTCACCGACGCTTTTATCGAAATGTCAATAGCAAGTAACAAGTATAACAAGATCCAAAGTTGAGCCGCGTATCCATCGTTAGCCGAAGGAATCGTAATTGTCGATCGAGTGGAAAATAGATCGTCTTGAGCGAAATAAATGGGACAAAGACTATCTAAATCGAAGGAATGCACTTGACAGTCTAATTATTATAGACAGCCGTGTTCCTCGGGATACGTCGGCTGATTATTCGTGTTTTCTCCTTTGCGCGTGTTCCTCGTCTCGTCTTGACCTTTTATATTCTTATTTCTTTTTTCCAGCAAATCTCTTAATATCCGATTCCATTATCGACTACAGCATTTACAAATAATCTTCGCAATTTCCGATTTCCATTACGTAACGAATTTTCGAGAAATTTTACGTTCCCGCGTATATGAAGTCGAGGCAGTCTATTAAAAAAAAAAAAAAAGAAAAGAAAACAAAAAGGTTTGAACGATCTATGCGTTTTCGAAGTTTGTTAAAACTGGACGTACATGACGCGCGTATATTCTACAATTTAATTAACGTATAATTACGCAGTGAAGTTAATAATGGTTGGACACAAAGGGCATTAGAATAGCGTGATACTTACGCGAGATCAATGATCCGGTGATTACGATTAATTTGCATGTTATAATTATACGATGATTTAGATAATTGTACTACGGTAAGAAGAAATTGTTACGAAGCGAAGTAAAATTATCAGGAAACGTGGTATCGTTGTATAAGACAGACAACGTTGTTTACGATGAATCTCGTCTGACTTTTGTTATTTCTCAAGACGTTCGTAGACACAACGACCGATCCTTTTCGTCAATTTCGATAATCGACGTTGGAAAGAAAACTTTGCACCGAGTTGCCGGCGGATTTGAGCGTCGCACTTCGTTATCGATTCGAAGAAAATCTACATTTTGATGGGATCAAAGGAATCGTTAACGAAGAGGAATTAGTGGGAAATGGAAAACATAGCTTTCGCCATTGTCTCTGAGGCGATCGTTTCTTCGAGTTTACGAAGATAGAAGGTGGAATTGGCAGAAATTTAACGAACCAACTTAACTTAATTTGAAATTTTATTTCCCCTTCGACGTATACCGCGCAGCTCCCTAATTCCCTTATTTCGTTCACAGTTGTTCCGGCATAGCCGCTCGAGGATCGAGAACTAATTAAATTCGTCAAACCGCGTATATATCTATCTCGTCGGATCGAAAGGGTCAGAAATATGAAAGCCGCCGTGCCAGTTCTGATCTTCGAAAAGTAAGCAGGAATTTCTCAGACGTTATTCGGATGTTCTTCGAGCAGAACTGGAAGCGTCGAAGAAAGGGACGAACGTGTTCAAAGAACTTGCAAGTTGTCCGGAGTCTGGTCGAACGACCGGCTGAAAGTCATCGTTGGTCTGGCGGGATGATCTCGAAAGCACGGAGGATCTCGCTGCTTCTCGTTGCGGATGAGATCAAAGATATTTCGCGCGAGAATGGCACGACGTTAATTGGGAATCGTCATCAGACGATGCTATGTTTACCGGACCACGGTGTAGCCGAGTTCCTACTTTGCTGGAAATTCGCCGGCGCACAGCGCGTTTTCCTTCCCATTTTCAGAGAGGCGAACTAATTTTTGCGCCAGCCAGTCGACACACGTCCTTCTTTTTCTGTCTATTTCTCTCTGCACGTGCATTCTTCCGACGCTTTTTGCGTGCACCGGCGGCCACGTCGATTTTTATTTACACACACACATCAGGAAATTACGCGCACCGCAAACATTTTCGAATTTTCCAAAGAGCATCCTCTTCCGTGCGATATGCCGAAGAAATGTTCATATTTACTTTGTGTTTGATATTTACATAGGACTGCGGATTTCTATGCAAATTATTCCTATCTTTACGAGGACAACGGGAAGAATAGGATTTTGGCTAGGCATTCGTTTCACTTACCGAACGTCATAGCCGATGCCATTCCACAGTTTCTGTGTATCTTCGCGTGTTATCCACATTTTCCGCATTGTTGCAATTTGAAGTTTCCCGCGAATACCGAAAAACACGCGACCCAGCTACGACCAAACGATTGTTCTAATTTTGTCGCCAATAACGTCAAGTTCATCCGACTGCTTTTTTCGCCGTCGAGTCGAGAGATATCCGAAACCCATGCAAATTAGAAGGTGGAAAGCGCGCGTATCTACGCTGGAACGATGCTGTCGGGGCTGCAAACGGTCTCGAACGATAACGAATTAAGGCAAAGCATATCTTGGTGGCGGAAACGGCAGCAACTCGCTCGGACGTCGCTATACGTCCGTTAATTGCATTATCGTGGTATCGTTTACGTTTAATCCGGAAATGGCTGTAGCACGACGACGTCGGGAACATCGTGTTCCGCGAATAAACGAAATACACTGTGTTTGCATCCCGTTGCGACGCAATTTTCCTTTGAGAGTTGGCCGAAAGGGGAGAGCGGCAAGAGCCAGCTAGTGTCGCCATTTGCCAACGAGTTTCCTTGCGAATGCGACCATCGTCCCTTGTTAATTTCGATATTCCACCGCCCTTGTGGCAGATTACGCCCCGCGTTCTAATCTTATCGCGAATTTACCGCGTTCGCGTACCTCGTTATCCATAGGTGGGATCATTTTTAAGCGTAAAGAGCCTAGTGCCGCCCGCGACGCGAAAAACGAGCAGCATTCTGCAGGACGACGAAAATTTGTCTCCGCCGGAACGGTGAAAAAAAATACGAGTTACACGCAGTGCGAGCGGAGTTTGGCGAATCGAAGCTTTTCGCTGCTTAGTTTGGAGAATCGTTGAATGATCGCGAAGTAGCTTTAGTTCGGTGCTTAGGTACTTTGAAGTTGTTTGAAGTGTTACCGTTGCTGTTTCTCCCCGCTATTGGTTTCTATTTCTCGCGAAAGAGGCTGGTAGTTTGGTGGTTAATGACGTTGGCACGGGCTGTTCGGGTTAATAAAAGCACGGCGTGGAATTTGCGATAATAGGAGAATTTTAATGGGCGCTTTCGGAATTTAATCTATTCGACGATATCGCTAACGCAATTAAACGTGTTTATGAATTTTACGTTTCTCGGCCAATTGTATAGTCGTGCGAAATTACTTGGCGATTATGCGCAGATACGGCGGAGAATTCAAATGGATCGGTAATCGCGCAACTTCTGCGTCTATTAGCTTTGCAAATAGAGTTCTGCCCTTATATTAGGTCCGTGTACGAAAATGAGCGTATGGTCGGGGTAAAAAGTCGAGCGTAACGAATTTATGGAATTTACAATAATACAGGGCTGAAAGCTTTTTCGCTAACGTCGACAAACTGCTTAAACATTTAGCGTCTCGTCCGAAAGGGAATGTTTAATGTCTTCGCTTTGTCGCGCTGCAAAGCGAAGGATTTAATAACGCGAGCAAATTTTGGCCCAGAGCCGTACTTGTATGTCTCGAAAAGCAATTTCAAAAATTGCATCTTCCACGCCAACGAATTTATTCCCAACGAATTTCACGATATAATCGCGAATAAAAATAAATATCACGATAACGACACTGGCTAACGAAGGTACTCCGATACTTCTGTAAATTTTCTACCTACGTGTAATGTATTGTACGAAACATTTCGAAATCTAATCAACACCGCAACGTGAACAAGACACGACCGTCGTGATTATGTCGACAAAATTGGAAATAAAATTGCAAATAAAATTGGAAAATATATTACAAGATATTTATTCTTCCTGCATCGTATAAGTCAAAGTATTCGAACAGTCAATCATTCGCTATGTTAATGAACCACGATATTTCACGAGATCTTTCGTATTAATTCGTGCGAAAAGTTTCTTTCGTTTTATAAGGAAATCATGGATACGCAACGTTTGTCGTTTTGTATTATTTTATCATTCTGTTCCATCAGGACGAAGATCACGACGTTCGACAGATTAGGCTTCGTGTTTGCATAAAGATGCATTGTTGCAAAAGTGTCTGTAGAAGAAAGACACTTTTCAGACAACCTAGTGCTAATCGTACGTTCAAACGCAACATCTACGCCGTATGCTAATCTCTCGCTTTTTAAACGTACGTTCGCGATAAATGTCTTGCAACTTGTATGTACGTTCTCGAATAAGTTTCAAGTTTTACCGTTACAATCACGACCGTCGTGTCTTATTAGTACGCTGAACTTTCAGAGAGTTTCGTGCAACGCGTATATTTTCCGTGACAAATGTTCCGAAACTTTCGCCAAACCCCGTACGCTTTAGCGGCTATACCTTTTGACACGTTCGATACGCAGCTAAAGAGATGCGTGAAAATACGAAGGAGCGTGCGTATCCCGAGATTACAGGACGGTATATATTTGGTAAAAGGAGCGAGGCTGGCGAGGCCAAGGGCAAATCTCAAGAGAAGGAAAAGAGAAGAAATTGTGTGCGCAGTATGTTATTCAGCCTCTGACTTTTTTATTATTCTCTTCCAGTCTGTTCAAACTTTCTTGCTCTCCAATTCTATCATAAATTCAATCATCTTTCCCTCGGTTTCGTGCCCACGCCAGTCGATTGCGAGATTTCTGTTTATAAAGCTCAGCGTGCCGCTTCGAAGATTCCGCCTCGCAAAATAATTCCACAATAGAGCGATCGCCGAAAGATCCGTATTATCATTGAAAATACAATTATCCAATTCACCTGTATGTATATATCCGTGGAAGAGCTGGTCCGTTTTGAATTCAAGGAAAGTATGTAATGTTCGAGATGTAAAAAAAAAGTAGCACAAATTGTAGAAAAAAAAAAAAAAAAAGAAAAAAAAGGAGAAAGACTGGCCGAGACACGAACTCCCTTCGTGAAATTCTTCCACGCGAGATTATCGGTGCATCCTTCCGAGAGGTAGGAGGATTATTTGGTTCGCAGTAGCGGTTAAAGCGGTTTCCTTTGCTAAAGGCAGACCACGGTCCTTTTTCCGTCGTTTATACGCCCCATCGTTCCGCCTTATCCTTCATTTTCCTTTAAAAGGAACGCAGTTGCGCGTTATACACCGTGCTGATTTAACATCGACGGTATTCGACAGAGATTAAAAGCATGGAAATAAACGCGAAACGGCGTCGTATCCTGTTCTGCGTGCAAATGGAAAACGCAATTTCCCTTTGAGCGTACGCTCGTCGACCATCGCCGACGTTAATCTCCATAGTTTCGCGGTCTCGGCACGTTTTTATCGAATTTTCATGCAGACGCAGCATCGGAAGTGGCAGCCGGAAGATCGTGGTTGATCGTCGCGAACGCGTAATTTCCTGATCTTAGAGATTTGGAGAAGCTGGGCGAAATTCGCTGGAAAGATATGTCCAAGCGTGGTTACCGATTTACGATTATAAAGAATCAACTTGTAGGAGCAACAGCGATCGTGTTTCATTAAGCGACGAGCGAAGCGAATATATCTCTGCGCGATTAAAGGCGGAATTTTAATTATCTTCGCGCCATAAGTTAACTTGTATTAAAAGGGCGTAGCTGGGGGACATTACCTTTCTCTCGACGCGATGGCAAACGATTATTTTACATTTTCTCGTCGATTTTACATCGTGTAGGAGAATGTATATACCTTTGGTTAATTAATTTTCCACCGACGTATTTGCGTTTCACATTTAAAAAAAAAAAAAAAAAAAAGAAAAAAAAAAGTTCCGAGAATCGAACGACTAAGCAAAAGTTCGAGCATCTCTCTGAATGCTTTTCCAGCGAATCGCGAGATTTTAAAGTCTTCTCGACCGTTTGAAATTGCAGAAAATCAGCGGATAAAATTTCGCGAATTTTATAGCCGAATATTTCACCGTAAACGCTCAAGTATTTTACGTTTTCGAAACGATGGTAATCATTTTATTATCCATCCACGGAACGTCGATTAATTACCGTCGAATTTTATTCCGTTTCTCCGATATTCGGAAAATTCTAACGATATTCAAACAGTGGAAAATAACGGCGAAGCGAATGTATAAGGGGGAAAAAAAACAATTCTCTTTTATCACAGCAAATTTAACTTGGAACACTGAGATACGCGTGTAATTTACTCGAATAGAAACGATCTAGTTGAACAGTTGAGCAGAAAGTGCAAAGCTCAGAAACGACCTCGTTTGTATGCGCATGTCTCGTGTGTGATCCGGATATCCACACCATTTTGCATCACGATACTCTTCTAGTCCGTTCCGAAGAACACGATTCGATTTGCGATAAATTTAATTTATTCGGTTTATCGTTAGCAAAGCGGAAACCGATGAGACTTTACGATAAAACTGTTGGAAAGTAACGAGAAGAGTTCCCTTTCGCAAAGGGAACCTTTCGAAATATTTACGTATAATTGCGCATCATGCGAATAGTAATATGGAAATAATTTCTCGCGCAACGATTAAAATTAAAAACGCACTTACGCTTTTGTATCTATTTTCTTACGTGAAACTCGCCGCTACGCGTAAATATTCCGACACTTGCCGTAAGAAATTTTTATTTGCACGTTACGCGTATGAGAAATTTCCGAGAGAAGGATTTCCGCTGCGATGAAACTTGCCAATCGCAAATAGAAAAGCGAATATTCGAAATGTCTCGCATAGCGTACGTGTAATACTTGTGAAAAAATTGTCCACAAATGTTGCGGTACTTTCGCCAGCAACTTCGCCATATACCGCGTATGAATTCATTCTGCGCTTAATCAAATGCACGATCCATGTCATCGCGTCACGTCGTTACGCGAGTACAAGCACGGAATAAGAAAATAGTTGCATGGGTCTGTATTTCATACTGACGTCGACACACGTGAAAAACGTAGCTACGGGCCGAGATACGCAGCTCGCTGTCAGGGGGTTAATAAAACGTCTCCAGACTTATGTTTATGTAATACTTTGTTCTTAGATCCACTAGCGGAATGTACTGCGAAGAAATACACGATTTGCTCGTTCCAACATCCCCCGTGTCACACCTACTTCCTAATAGAATATCCAATTAACGAGAATTAAAGAGAAAAGCCTCGGACCGACCAAACTTTAGCGTGGCGAATTACGACCACGAGCAATAGTTTAATACATAGAGAGAAGAAAATATTTTGACTCGTTTAATTCTGTATTGAAATCATCGAAAGAATCGCTTTCATCGCGTCGATTCAGAATGATACTCGAAGCGTACCTATGCAGATAGCCGAGGAACGTATCCCGACGAAAGGCATCCTCTGTGCCATCGGAAATAATACAGAGCTTTCAAAGAGCGATTTAATTAATTAACTTCAGAAACACCGAATGAACGTTTACCGATCAATCGCGTACGCGGCTAATGCACCTGGCTAACGTTAATTGCTCTCAGGCTTACGACGGTTTCTCGATCAAACGAGCTAGGACAGTTGCCAAATGCACAGCCAAAAGCAGGATCTAAGGGTTAGCACAGAGAGAAATTACAATATTGAAGATACCAGTGAGAAAGTTATACGACAAATAGTCGTCGTAATAATTTATAATTTTCCGTTTCTTTCTTGCTTTTCTTTTTTTTTTTTAGACAGTATATAAAGTTGTAAACGAGCGTTAGTATTTAGTTGTATTCAGCCAAGTCTGTCGTAGAGTTTGTTCAATTCGGCAGATGACACGATGGAAAACCGTGAGAGGTGCTCTTGTGGCTGCTGCAGATAGGCTGCGGCGATGTAGCCCCTGTAAATGAGTCGTCTCATTATTTAGATGAAAATGCTCCTTTCGTTGCATTCTGTATAAGTCGCGTAATTTGTCGAGCTCTTGGTTAAAGGGATTTCGTCTTTTCGTCGACTAGAAAAACGGGAATATCGGGTCTCTCGTGGAACGTTCTACCGGCGCTGGTTTTACTCGTCTAGCGTAACCTTGGAAATTATTACAGCGGGTTTCTTAGCGAAATTAAAGTTATTAGGATGTAGGTTTTTTATACGCGTAATAATTCAAGCTAGCGCTACACATTCGGCTAACTCCTTATCTACGTGTATTAAGCGATCTGAAACTTTGGCTTTTAAACGTGGCTGTAACTTTTCTGCGTATCTTAACGCGCGCAGATCATCGCGACTGATACGCACGGCGATAAATAAGGAAACTGGTTAATTGGTGTTAACTTCTTTTATGCTCTTCGTGCCTGGCCTAATAATTATAGCGATTATATATATATTCGCGTGGACATGCAAGGTCAACGCGAGAACCCTACACGTATTTCGCAACTATTAAATATTTAACAACGCGAAATTTCCACCTTATATTTAGACGCCGAATATTAGCGAACAAATTGTACGCTCGTTTACCGGGCGAAGGATTTATACGCCGCACGTTCGATAAGATGAATATCGCTAAATGCCTAACTAAGCTGTGCAGCGCCGATTTTTTCATATTCCTTTCCGCTTTGAAATCGGTACGAACATCTGACAAAGATCCCTGTGCTGTACGCAAAAACGTTGGCAAGCATTCAAAAAAAAAAAAAAAAAAAAAGAAAAAAAACGCATGGCGATGAAACGAAGAGTAAAAGAGGAGAAAAATTAGGATACAAAGGAGGGACGTTCCGCGAGATGGAAACGCAGCGTATGATCCGCGCGGGCGACGAAAAAGCACGGCGGAGTGGCGTTAGGGCGCAGCTGATGCTGTTCGCGCGCCTGTTCGTTCACGGTGTAAATTGCTCGTTCTATTATTCAGCCAAATGTAAAAGCCCTGTAAAGTTCGACGCGTGGTTAACCGCTCGTGTGTAGTCGAGAACAACGCTCGTCGTTTCGACGCTAGAAACCAGACGGAAACGCGTCGCATCCGCCTGCCTGTTTCGCCAATTTCCGTATGCTTTTTGCACGGACGCTATCGCGTTCTGTTCGTTTGACCGGTATTTGTCTTTCGCGGTGCGCAAAGCCTCCGTGACCCGGCAACGGTCGTTTGATTTCGACCTGGTCGCCTCGTACCACGCCGCGAAATTGGGAAATTGCAGTTGCCAGCTGATTCTCGCGATACTCGATTTTCCACCTTGCTTTTTGCGCGTTCACCGTCCCCAATTTTCCAGGATATCGTCGTTGGGCTCATGCGGCTGCGGTACTTTTCGAAGAGGTCTTTTAACGAGTTCCGTACTCTAGAAAAATCCTCTGCTCTCTGCCGGCCGTACAATTTTAATCTATAAACACGTATCACTGCTAAACTACCTGCTGTATGGAAAAATGTTTAAACAGGCATTGGTTGCTTTCGAGGAAGACGCAATCTGGTTTTAGTAGTAGTAGTAGTAGTAGTAGTTTTTCTGTGGATGGACGCGTAGGAGTTGCCTGAAGGTCGCTGTGAAAAGTCGTTAAGCTATTTACGTCGTTCGAGCATCGATTTAGCAGATACTTTGACTTTTATTTCGTACAACCCATCGTACGAAACACAGGGAAAACAAAAAATCTTCCCTTCTTCCTCGTCTGTCGTACGATAGATCGTGTAAGATAAAGCTCGAGGCATCTGCCAAACTAATTGTCTCTCGATATAGATGGCGTAGTATCGGGAAAATCCCGATGAACTACAAGTAGAAAAAGATAAAAGCGCTGACGGGTCGAGAAGGATGGGAAATCTCGATGGGACATATACCCGTGGCCCTCTAGGACATTGGGTAATTAAACGAGATGCATCTGACCATCTTAGGTGAATAGCTCGATATTATTATCGTAGTAATACCGAAAATTCTGGTATAAGAAGGACGTGTTGGCGGAGAGAGCGGTCAGTAGTCAGTAGTCGATAGCTGTAGGTTTTACGATTGAGTTGCCAGCAGTTGTGGTTCAATCGTTAGTCATCGTCGATTCGTTGTCGAATTGTAAGTCGTAAGATGCAAGTTGTAAGTTGAGCTGTGAACCATCGATTTACTTATCTTTAGTTGTATCTACATTAAACTACATTAAATTCTAACGAAATAGCTATAGTTTTCTGTTTTCCATCGCAGCAAATAAATCTGTATAATGAATAGAGATCGCTATAATCCTGATCTCTATAAGAGATTAACATTTCCTCGTACATCGAACAGCTCGTCAGCAATTTGCACTTGTAGATTAAAATCGAACATTCTGTACAGCGAATCGCACGTTTTCCATCAAATTCGTGTCTTGTTCAATTTCTCCATTTCCATTGTCGGGCGTATTTGTAAAAAAAAAAAAAAAAAAAAAAAAAAAGAAAAAAAGAAGCGCGCGAAATATCGTTAATCGAATATTCTAAACTCGGTGTAAATGCTTAACGATGTCAATTGAACGAAATCAATTCGATGCTCGAATAACAGAACGTTAATTCCGGCGCGGTTTCCCGTTATCTAATAACGCCGCAGCTATAATAATTTTCGAAGTTATACGCGAAACGGGCACGTGTCCTCCTATTGATTTAAATGCACGCGTCGTAGCCCTTTGGCGGATGAATGAATATTACAGGCGCGCTTGCTTATCGCGTAATATCAGCGTAATATCGGCGTAATTACGCGCCGGTACGTAGCTCGTGCTCGTTGTTATATTATTCATACACTCGTGAAAGCATCGTAAAGTTCGGCAAGCGGCGAACTCCGTGCAAAGTAGAGACCGCCGGCCGTAGCTACCACCCAGAAATGACAGACTTGCCGAAGTTGTAACGCTCGATAGTCGACTCGCCACTTTGAACCAGCCAACTTGCAACTTCTTACGACGATCCTTGATCTTTAATTGCTGTCGCGAGACTTCGCTCGTTGCGCACGTTGCGTTTCATTCTAATCGCGCCTCCGTATCTCTTCGATTCCCTTCGAGTTCGCGATACCGTCAAATTGCGAACCTTCGCGGTCATCTGCCCATCTCTCTCTCTCTCTCTCTCTCTCTCTCTCTTTGATATATATGTGATATGATATGATATATATATATATAGTTCAAGTGTGGAAGGACAGAGGGACTTTCTTTGTTTTACGGACAGCCATTTTGCGAGACAGTCGTTTCCCAAACGGACGGACAGAGAGGAACGTTAGAAATAGACAAGACCACAGGAGAAGAAATTATTATTTAAAACATTGAAGATTGACGGAGAAGGATCGGTAGCTCAGGACGTTGAAAATCGATTCTCGATTTTCAGGTAGACCTTGTACAGAATTTTGTTACTTATTGTTACTTGTTGTTATTAATTGTTGTTTACCTCTGTATTTATTTAGGTATTGTTACAATGAACTCGATTTTCAGATTTTCAGAATCGATCACACGAGTGACCCACGAAATTTATGTTCTTACATATGTGTATATATATGTGTGTATATATATATATATATAAATATAAAATATCTTGTTTCGTTGGAGCGAAGGTTCGGAATCGTTGGATTTATTCCACTTGTATTTCACTCGATGGCGATAGAGAGGAGGTCGTTGACCAGTCTGTTCACGAAAGAGGGCAACACGGCTGTAAACAGCTAACGTAAGCTCTTCTAAGGATTGCTATCCATAAATCTTGATACCGAGAAGCATGTATCGAGGTGTAACGTATCTGCAAGTAAAAGTGTTCGGGTCTCCATCATGCAAATATTACTCCTCGTAGACTTGCCTCGTAGGTGTCTTGAAACTGCTCTTGCAGATACGACTCGTACCGTTCTATTTTTCATGCGTGTATAGGGTAAACCTATAAATAGGATAGTTCTTATCTTTCGGCGATGGAATTCTCTTTATCTCGATTACGAGACATACTGCAATTTGCAGAGACGTTATTTAGTCCGTCACGCTAAACCATCTTGCGCTAAGAAAAATATTTGCCTGCGATTTCTAATTTTTAATCTCGTCGTGAAAAAACGTCCTCGCGTTGAAGAAATGAAACGCTAAACGAAGCAAAATCCGATAAATATCCTAGCATGCAAATGTAATAACAATTTTTACCCTCATACGAAAGACATCTTAACGTGCTGCCGTACGTGAAAATTAGAGACGACGCGACGATATTCTCGTCTCGTGAAATTAATAAAGAACGACCACCGGTTCGTCCGGTTTGAAGATTGTTATCAGTGTTTCGACGGTACTAAGACAAGAGGACCCGAATGCGATCGTTAAAAATCATTTTGCGAGACGTCTGCGTAGCTCGTTTGTCGCGTCGCGACATACCCAGACGACTGGCTTTGCTGCTTTAAAGTAGAGCTTTACGAGGATGCGACGTCAACTGTGTTACCTTGGCTAAGTTTTCGAGTAGGTATAATTTCGCCGTAATCACGACAATGCTGCCACTCTGGTTCGCCATAAAGAGAAGAAGGACACGTGAACTCTTGACCTGACCCGACGTAAAAGGACAGTTTCGCAGGATACTGGGCTTTAACGATATTCATAAATTCATAAATGTGGCCTTTCAGGCCAGCCTGGTCGGAGCCAATGAATTTACTGGAAATGGACCTCAACGATGTCCAGGATTTTGTTCTCTTTACCAACAATGAATATTTACCTGCTCCCGTCAGAAATTCTCCTCCATCCGCCCCCCTTCTCTCTCTCTCTCTCTCTCTCTCTCTCTCTCTCTCTTCTTTTCACTTCTGTCTCTCCGTTCCCTTCATAAAGCACCTGTTTTATGGCCTTCGTTTTTTGTTTCGGCGACTTCGCAGAAGTAATTAAAAGGCGGTAAAGATGCAAATGGACGATGTAAGCAGTGGCGCGACCGCGTACGTTTCCACTTAAATATTCATTAACCGCACGAAAATCACGTTTCCCCGGCCAACCTCTGATCGACGATTCTCTTTAATAATTCGGATTTGCTGCGCGTAATCCAGCCAGTAATTCGATAGATTCGATCGATCCGGAGATCGTACTTAATGCGCGGCGTGGCGAGTGCTTTTAGTTTCGAAAAATCATAGGACGGTTTGATTATTTAGTTCGTAAACGCTTTAATCGCTCGCGTCGACTATTGGCGAGCCGAATTACGAGGATTTTCGCAAGAACGACGGTGGTCGTTTCGGTATTCCCAGAGAAACGCGTTCACGGACGTCTTTTTTGGGCAATTCATTGCGCTTCGGCATACGTCAATCTCTTTTAAAAAAGTTTCGAAAAAGTTTCTCTCTGGAAAAAGTTTTCCCTTAAAAAATCCCGAGACGAAGCCACGCCTGTGCAATTTAATTTCGTCGTTTCTTCCGAGATTAACGTCCTGCGACTCGTTTTCCGAACGATGTAAGTAACACGAGATACTTATTACTCGATAGATAATTTTACATGTATTCCTTCCAAAAATTGGACAGAGAGAAATCAATCGGTTGAGACTAAAAGCTGGGCAAAAAATATATTTTGCGCGGTTAAAAGGCTGAACGACTTCAGAATATTCCGCTTCCTGTAAAATGCATGACTAGTTATCACACTCCGCTGGTGATCGATTATCTTGACCGAAAGAACGGAGCACCTGGCTTCGTAAACAGTCGAACGCTAGTCATTCCTGTAACGTGGATACGAACTGTAGGGTTTGCTGGTCAATCGAAAGACCGTTCCTAGTGGATACAGAAAGCGAACAATACGGGAATTCCCGCGGGCAAGTCGTGCCCGTTAGAGTAGTTAATCGAATATCGACTAGGTCGAGCAAGTGGAATCTCAGGTGATTATCGGGTGAGTTCCTATCGATAAGGGACGCCAGCTTTCTCAATGTATTCGTTTCCTACTTTATTTCCAATTTCGTCCCCCACCTGTACACGTAACTCTATCGATTTACCTTCTCGACGCCTCGTATTTGCTCGCGTATTGCGTTTTTTAATCGTCGACCGTGTCAATCGCAAGCGTATGATATCTTCGGAGCGCTGGTCAAGCGACGAAAAGAGCGAGATTGTACGTACAGTAGTTGGTATCCAGCATTTAACGGCCGAGCGTGGAACGCGTCTGACATATACGCGCTCGTACTACTTGCGTGCCGAACAGAGACACGCGTAGACGACATGAACGCGACGACTTTCTTTTCGGCGTAATACAAAGAGCGTACGCCATTGGAATGTTTGCTATGTAACGTAAAGAGACCGGAGGCCACTCCCTTCCCAATGTCGCTATTAATTTACCACAAAGGTAACGATAAGCTCGGGCTAATCCCGTATTCCCGCCTGTCGCTTTACCACGCAACATCGACATCCCACAAACCAACCTCCGTGGTCCCCAATTCTAATCAGCTTTAAAACAACCCCCAACCTATTAGCCCTGCGAGAACCTCGTTTCCCCCTCTCCACTATCTCTCTCCCCTTCTCTCTCTCTCTCTCTCTCTCTCTCTCTCTCTCTCTCTCTCTCTCTTTCTCTCTCCCCCTTTTCGCTCTTTCTCGTCTCCTTCCCCAACTTTCGCCCAAACACCAAGGCGATAAGACGCGAAGATCGAAGCACCTGGCGAAAAGGTAACGCAGGATGGTCGCGATGGACGATTAGGTGGATCGGCGCGTGCACGTCCGCCGTTTCCTATCGATGGCGACGCGCACATTCACGCGTGTCATGGTTGCGCCGGTTTAAGGAGAGAGAAAAGCGCGAGGTTAGGTCGATTGTCAGCTCCGGAGACCTTGACTCAGTGGCCGTAAGCGAGCAGAGCGCATGTGTGGTACTACGGCCGGGTTACCCGCTTCCTACCCCTTCGCTGGCGCCAACCGGGCCGAGCCACCCCATTCCGCCCCCGTGATACGCTACTATCGTTACTACTACTCCACGTTCCACCCCACTTTCGGCCCTTCCTGTTCCGCTTCCTCCCCTCTTCGCGCCACATTCTCAGCCCGCTGCATCCACCACCCCTTCTCACGTGTACGGCTCGATTCTGCTACGCAACCAGTTAATGAACACGTCACACGCCAGGGTGCAAGGCACCCAGCAGTGGTTGCACGCCAGTCTTTGTACTCTTTCGCTTTGCAAAATCCAGCTTCTACGGCGTGATAGCGTTTTACGTAACGATGTAAATGGAAGATAATGCAAGTACGAGCGGATACGTTGTTCGCGGGACAATCCATTGTCAGGGAGTAGGGAGAAATGTAGGAAGTAGGAAGCTCGTAGGAGGCAGTTAGTTTTCGAGTAAGTCGAATTGGAAAATTTATGTTATGTTAGGAGTGCGAGTAAACAGCCGATAAGCGGCTGTTCCGCGAAATAGAAATGGTAGGAAGGTGAGCGAAAAATGCGAAACGAAGACTTTCTGTTGCAGGGTTCGTTCTCGGAGAGATACCAGTTTAGTTTAGATATCAGATTGGTCTGGTACACGCGTATGATAAAGTTTCCTGTTCGTTTGTCTCGCAAACAAAACGATTCTTCGCGAATATACTTTCTTCTGTATCTTCGATTATTTGTTCGATCCGAAACCAGTGCTATTCAGATACGCGGTACTTGGTAAATTTTCAAGCTCGTCGTACGAGGCGATTTAATTCTCTACTTTCTTCCGATCTTTTCGTATGGAGTCGGCCGATGCTCGGCTCGTACGCGTTATTCGGCCGGGTCCTGTTTATCGGAATTTTACAAGGCACAAATCGCATACTGAAAGTGGCGATAAATCCTCTAAGCGTAACGAGTTTTCGTAATAAAGCCGGTAAACCGGTCAAATACGGTGAGAGGCGGTAACTGCGAAGAAACGTAAAACGAGTTTCTTTGCACTTTTGAATAATTGCCCGCGTTTTGCATCTCGATCCGATGTAAAAGGCCGGTAAAATATTCTACCAAGGGAAAGAATTACGTACTAAAGAATCGCCAAGTAGGGGATTATACGACGTACAAATTGCACGATCGTTCCGCCAGCAGACTTTGATCGTACCTTGTCGAATCGACGAAAGTGTCGGAGGATGAAAGGATACAGGCGGTTTGATTAATATTTCGAACGAGCGTTCCGCTTACTTGGCATTCGAATATCCGTCGATAGAGCGGAGACAAATAGCGGGGATGAATAAAATATTTACAGGGCCAGGTACGTGGTGGGAATTGTTTTTGGAGCGGAACGCGCGGCTTGCGTGGGCGAAAGGTGGCGCGGTAACTGGGACAGGACGACTTGGTCGGTAGGCGGCAGCGTGGTGTTTTAAAACGGATTTTGACCGGATCTCGAAGTATCCCCTATTTTACGATTACTGCCGCCGTTATACCATTTGAGAATTCCTTTGCCTGCGTATCGGAAAGATCAGGTTGTAGCCGTGCGTTATTTTCTTTGCCGAGATTTCTGGAAGGAAAGTATGGCTTCTACGATTGTACGTTTGTCGCGTTTAACGCTAAACCTACCACAGCGGTCCGATTGACCGCTTTCAAATTTCCACGCAAATTTCACCATATTTAAACGTTATCAGATCGCTTCCTAATCCGTGACTTTTCATAAAATATGCGTACGATACATTCTTCGCTATCTATTTCTAGTTTGCCATTTTTCTAAGAAAAATTTAGCGTTTAGCGTCAAAGGAAGGTCCTTCGAAATATCGCCGCCTCTTTATACAACCGTTTCTGTATTTTACAAGTTGCTCGTTCGTATTACACGGTGTGTAAATTATACCAACTGCCTCTGTTAATAGCCGCGAGCGTAAATTTCAATCGACGATAATTGTGAACGGAAGCGAACGTGGCGTAATTCGATTCCAGATTTCCATGAAATTTCTACGTCGGCCAACTTTTGATTCGCCCGATCGAAAACCGCCTTTGAAATTCCTCTGTACGCACGTAGCACATAGAGCGTATATATTCTTACTTGCAGAGCTGCAGAACTATGTCCGTAGGTTTGAAGTTGAACGAAGCATAGTGTATACGGATTAATCAAGTGCATGTTGTTGAAGGCATTACGCTGTTGAATAATGATCTTTCGGAATACATTCAGCTCACCTCTCTTTGCAAGCCTTATTTGCATGAGAAGCAAACATCCTACACGTGAATTAATGAAACTTGAATTCTCTCGAGCATCGTTCTTTCCGTGGATACGAAACGCTGGCTCCCGGCTTTTCCCGTCAACACGATCTTCTAAACTCTTACAAATTTACAATAACCATTGTAACGTATAATATCGAAAAAAAAAAGATATCGGTGTGTAATTAAAGCTTCCAGTGCGTTCTCTTTGTAATTGAAATTACAGTGCCTGCGCGAAAACGGTTCGTTTAAAGCGTTGCCTTACTACTTGCTCGAGTTTTTCTTTTTTCAGCTGCGACGAATCGCTGCAAAAGTACGAACAATCGGTCTTTTTTTTACGTTCGAAGACGCGTTTCAGTTGCCTGTCGCATCTTCGGCGTTGTCTCTGTCTCGTTGCTTTCGCCCGTTCGTCGTTACAAAGGTGTCGGCTGTGCTCGATTTCCGTACGTAGAACAGTAACCACACTTTTATCGAAAAATCCAGCCCGCCGTTTATGTTTAGCGGGCTTATATATTCGGCTTGGATATCGAGTCCATATGGCTATAGCTGTACCATACGTAGAAACGACGCGTTTCGTCGAAACCGAATGGACCACCGTCGACTATGTATGCGATTTGTTTGAAGATACAAAGATGTGTATCCCTAACGATTCTCGCTTTTACGTAAGAATTATTTCTCTTGTGAAAACAGGCTTGTGGGATTTGTAAGTCTGATTTCTAGCATTAGAGGCACAGGAAAACGTATTGGCACGATCGTTATTACTTTGTAAAATAACGATACAAAGATGTAGTTAATTTTCATCGGTAATTCACGATCTCTCGTTAACACGTATTTTAAGCTTCTTGCGTTCTTTAGAGCGTCTTCGACCAAATCGTATCCTTTCGTCGTTAGAAAATTGTTCAAATTCGAGAAAACCGAGAAAGAATTGTTCTCGATACGTACGACTTCTCGTTCCAATTTTGTGCGAAAGATTTTCTTACGGCATCGAAGGTTCTTTATTTCTTTCTCCGTTGAAATAAAAGCGAGACGTAGAAGACTCAGAGATCGCAGCAGAAATTGAAGTTAATTCGTCCGGACGTTAGCCTTAATCGCGTGTCCCTGCGTTTTAAACATCGGCCCCTGCCCGCGATTAATCGATCGACATCGTCGAAGAGCAAGCTCGCTATTTTGAAATATTTCGGCTCGGCGGAAGTTTCTTCGAATCTCTTGCATTTTGCCTGTAGCTGGCGAGTTTCTTCAGAGAGTGGAGTTTCTGCTAAAGTGTGCCGGAAATGCCGCTCCATAGTTACAATTCGTAGAAAGTTTCACGAGGATTCAGGCATAGATATACATTCAGCGGCAATCCTACGTTTCAAATCTCCGGGGCTGTGAAATTTTTGTCCATGGCGGAACTTCTCGCGCGTAAAATATATTTCGCTGCCCGTCAAACATTTTTGTACCTGTAGGCGAAAAATGTCGTGATTCGTCAAACATCTTTTCGTCGCCAACGTCGAACCATCGATCTTCCCTCGCCGTGCGCCCTTCCCTCCAGTATTTCGAAAAACATATCGTTCCAGAAACGTACCTCCGCGCCGAATACTAGCCACGAAGCTACGATAAATACGTGCGTCGAATAGACCGCGTTTCCATATCGTACGATATCTCGCAGATATTAGAACGTCGCCCTTGTTTCGCAAATATAACGATGTATCTTCCTCTACTTTTACCTTGCGGCCGTTCGTAAGAGATTTCACTAACGCGACAAATTTCCTTACCTCGGCGGGGCAATATCTCCTAGTCAAGTGGACTACCAAAGAAAGAAATCTTCTCGCGAGCGCAGTTTTGCCTGGATGTGTTATTATATTTTACGGATACACGCGCGTATTACTTTTCGAGGAGGCTGATTTTTCCGATTTAAAATATCGCCGAAGAAAGGGGGATAAAAGGAGGAAGAAAAATCACCGACCGATATTCCTCGCTGACTGGCGTTTTCCTCCGTTCCCCTGTATCCTCCTATTTTCTGATTCTCGGGTCGGTTAGCAGGCGCGTTCAAGGTCGATTAATAAATCTTCATCGGTGGGGAAGGGCGGGTGGCTGGCGCGATCAGTTCTGGCGGAGGCTGTCAACGTTAACAATAACAAACGCCCGATACGGGGGCCATAACCCTGCGCTTGCTCGTCGATGGATGTCCGCGTTTTCACAGACGCTTTCAGCCGTCGGTATGCATAACCTATTTTTTCGCCTTTCTATGCCGTCACGTGAACCGAATAACGAAAGCTATCGAGCAGGCTGAATCTTTTAGCCAACGTAGTTCGATCTGGCCGTACATACGCGATGCGCCTCCGTTTCTGCCCGACGTGTTACGTAACACGACTATACGAATGCGCGGAGTGGAAACCCGTGCCATTTAACCTTTATGCTGTCGTTCGAATGGGGAATCACCGCTGCCAAATAGCGACGACGATATACCGGCTTGCATTGTTTCGCTAATGTCCCATCACGACGCACGACAGTCTCCCGAGGATCCTACGTACGTACATTTATATTCCAAGTGTTAGGATCGCTACTGCAGCTTATTAGAGTAAACGGCTGTTTTCTTTCTGGTAAAACGGTAATGCACCGTGATAAATTAAGATCGTGCAATCCAATTATCGTCGAGTTGACGGAATAGTCTGTACGGATAGCTAACGTCCTTGCGTACCGACTTCGATAGTTTAGTTTTACGCGGTCTCTTCCCCTGAATATTCCGAATAGGTCGTTAATAGCAAACGTACGAAATTGCTGCTTCGATAAACAACGAGCTTCTCCCTTGCTTATTAACTTGCTCCTCGTCCGTGAACCCCGACCCTATCTCATCCCTGCATCGTCAAAATTACCCTCTGCTCCTCGATTCTCCCAACTTACATGTTACATTAGCTTGCGCGAAAAGTGTCTATTACCGACACGACTTTTACGACAATGCGTCTTTATAGAAACGTGAAACCTGAGATCTGTCGAACGTCGTGATCTTCATCTTGATAGAAGAAAATCGATCGTTCGTAATTCGATGAAATAATATAAAACGACAAACGTTGTGCGCTATTTCCTTATAAAACGAAAGAAACTTTTCGCACGCCCTCGCTATTTTCTCCAACCGTCTTCGTACAAGCGTAGAATACCCACAATTCTGCAACAGTTTCGTCGTAGCTTCCGTTGCACGTTCATAGTTCGCAGTTTATTGAACGCAACAAATAGAAGCCTGGCGGATGACGCGAGTCCGCGGCTCACTTTGGTCCAGAGACGATCGTCGACAACGAGCTTCCGGCTCTGCTCGCCTGGACTTCGTTCAAACTCCGATCTTCGACCTTTGACTGAACGCGGAAAGAAGGAGCGAGCGTCGGTCGACTCGCGCAGCTGACAAATACGCATTCGTTGTTCGACGAATCGTTTCGGTCGATTCTTTTGGCGCTGTTGAACCGCCGCTGGCTTTGGTCGTGATTGCATTCGACCTCGCGTGGGACAGATGGGCGGAGGAAGGGTGGCACGGGAAGGGCGGAGGTGAAGAACGATGTAATCGATGCACAAGGGTAGAGCGTGGCCGCGACACTTGGCCTTTGCGTCGCTCGACGATCCTCCGAGCCGGAGAGAAAAGTGGCTGCGCGCCTCGCCCCTTCCAAACTTCCTCTTCGCGAAAAGTGTCGGAGGAAAAAGGTTGAAGGGGGATCGAGTTAGCGGAGGACGTGTCTGTCCTTGGGAGAATCGGGACAATCTGAAAGTTTTTCCACTTAAGTTCGAGATGCGTCCTCCTCTTTGTTGCGTGTAACGTGCAAGAGATGGAAATACGACTAGCGGAACTGCACACGAGCGAGGTGAGCTCTCTATCGCTCAGCGTCGCGCACTCCTTTTCTCTTTGTCGTGTTTTTCATTTTTTTTGTCGTATCAACCCAATCAGATCGTCGTCGATCGCCTTAATTTACATAAGGGACGAAGGTGAACATAGATATTAGATTAGACGAAACGACAAACTTCATCGTGTTTCGAGAATTTCTTCAGCCCGCTGACGCTCCACCGTGAGATTGTCACATCCTCGTAACGGCTGAATTATATAATATCCATCCCAACTTTATACAATTAATTTCAAAGTAAAATATAACGAAAGATTGTCTAGAGATACCCGACGAATTATATACATTGTTGCGAGAGAGTCTAAGTGCCGACAGACCGAAAAGATCGGGAAACTTCGATGGACCAAGCGGCCCGTTGATCTGTATCGTGTGTCTTTCGGTAAGGCAGTTACCAAAAAGACCGCGATCGGAGACGGTTACGGAACACGGACGTGGCGGTGATACCAGTAGACAAACAGGCACGTACAGGGGATAATAGAGTTGAGTCGTTAATGGAGAGTCGAGTTGCCAGGAGTTACATAGCGCTGTATCATCTTTCGATAAACTAATTGTACCGGTTGTAGATTAAAACCATAAATAAATAGAAGAAATAACGATTGCTGGAGATCGGAGTAGTGTTATTTTCTTTTACTCTTGTGTATGTGTGTGAGTCACGAAAATTACGTGACAAGATCGTGTATCTGACGTTTCTCACCAATACGCGTGCTTATCTTGACGATCTTGTAGGATCTATCAGAAATAAGCGATCGGACTCGCGTTCCTTTGCTTAATCATCTTGCCAGCTCTCTGTTCCGCCTACAGTGGCTCGCGAAATTATCCGAACACCCCTAGAAACCTTTTACGTACACATGTTATACGAAACATCTTGAAGTCTCATTAGTACTGTAACGAGACACGACTGCTATCCCGGCTATATTGGTAAAGTTTCAGACGGATCTGAAAACGCAAGGTCGGTGTGAAACGAAAGCGAATGAACACGTTATACGTTGGTCGTTATTCCGATAACGAACGCACGAGTTGAATTTTCATCGTATAATTGTGTTCCCGATGTATCTATATCGCGTTGCTTGGACGAAGATAAAATTGATGAAAAATTTCTTACTCGCGGCTACGTTCACCTTCCACTGCGTTTTCACGTTCGATATGCTCCTCTCCTTTAATTAAACGTGCTTGCCGTGCCTTTCCTATCGCTTTTCGAATACGCGCTGCAAGCCTGATTTAACCGTGTTCTCGAGGACCGACTGGAAAGCTCTTACGTAGCTCTCGCCTCTCGCCTCAGAACCCGGTCCTTTCAAATTCTTCTTAGCGATGGAAAGTGAGAAAATATCGTCGACTAATCACGTTGCGAGGATAACGCGTTGTTAGAAAGCACGGGACAGACGGAAACGCGCACGATTCGCAAACGCGTAGAACCTCGCTTCCACGCGATGCGAGGGTAACGCGGAGAACTGACGTTTAACACGCGATAGCCGCTCTTACGGTATTTCTATTACTAATTACCTGCAAATCCAAAGTTATACACGTAAATGAGTTAGGGTGGTATAGCGCGTCGTGGTTTAGACAGGCAGGCGGTGACCTTAGCCCTCTAGCCTTTAAGGCTGCTTTAGTGAAGTAGCGAGTAAAGCCGAATTTACACAGTTTCGTCGTAGATGATAACGCTGCCTTCATCCTCCTTTCATCCTCCAAAGCGAACAGCGTAAATTCGCCTTTACCAGCTACTCCGCCAAAGTACACGGCCGTGGCCGAACCAGTCTTTGGCCAATGTACGATTAACTCGTAACTAACTTTTGCAAAGTTCGCGCGCGCATCTTCTTTTTCCGAGCCACGTCGCTTATCCGTTTAACCGTTTGTGAATCGTCTCGTTGCTTGGATCATGCGGGAAGAAAAAATCGTCAGCAACGAGGAGCATCGCTTGTTACATAAATTCCCCGGTTATATAAACCGGTTCGTCCCTCGACGTTCGCGTAAACGAACAAGGTCTACCGTACTCCGTCTATGATTATCTTTCGGCGATGAAATTACGCTGAAAGGTAAACGATGCGTCGATGATACATAGGGAGGCCGCGAACGAAATTTTAACGATCGACCGTTGAAGTCGTGGAGGAAAATTAGGGCAACGTGCTTGACCCAGGTTTGTTCTCGCGATGAGTTGCGAAGGAACGAGAAAAGTTTCGCGAGTTCAATGCGAATGTATCTGGTATAAGCGCGACGCGTGAAAAATGCCTCGCGCGTGTCACGTTCGTTGCGAGCTTCGTTCTCGAAGCAACGAAACGGCTGCAGCTGGCGGAAATTTTTAAGTCACCCTTGTGACCAACGATAAAAAGAGCACAGGAAATGCTCCTTGCCTGCCATTTTCCCTAACGCGCGTTTATCCGATTTACTTGTAAATTACTTCGCAAAGAATTGCGACACGTAGTGGAAATGGCTATCTAGCAGCAAGTTTCGTTGAACACGGCTTGTTTACTCGAACGTGTTTAGTTTTAATTATTCGCTGAATAATCCACCTACCATAAGCACGTATAGTAAATGAAACACTAGCGCCGTTTCGATTCAACTTCGTCGATACCCGCTTCTATCGTCTGTCTACTTATTTTTACGGCAGACTGTATAACGATTCGTAGGATTTTACACTTTTACGATTACTTGGTTAACATAAACGCGTATCTGTATTCCAAATCTTTTGCGTCTCGTTGTCTCGCTTACGCTTCTACGGCGTGCATTTGATTTCATAGAAAATGTCTCGATGAAACCTTTTCTTTTTGCCTTATTTCGCGCGTTATCCGCAACGTTTGTGTAAAACAATGACGTACAGAACAATGGAATAACAGTGTTTAGAAAAACGTAGGTTGAAAGCAATATCGAGTTCGTTAGTACGGGTGAAATCCGCGAGAAGAAGCAAATTAGCTCTGTTTGTTAGCGAACACGTCTGGGTTTGAGAGAAACGGAGAAAGAGAGAGAGAGAGAGACATGGTGGGAGGCACAAAATTGCGCAATTCAAATTCTGTTCTGCGGAGTATGCGTGTCTACGGCACCGTGTATTTTCTCTGAAATTGCTGCGATCTTTTGCGCGTTAACCGCAAAAACAACTCGTACGTTCCTGCTCCGTAAAAGTGTTGCGAGCATCGTATTTTGTGTCGTCACGTTATTTCATCGTTACCTTTCCAGTCTCGTTCAATATCAGATTCGTTTCGCTGTTCTGCATTTACGTTGTTACACGGAGTGACCTCGAAAGGAAAAATCGTCGCTTTCGAACTAAACCTTCTCCTTTTCCTTTTTTTTTTTCTCGGAAAAAATTATAAAGATAGAATTACTCCCGTGAGATAACGTCGTTAGATTTAAATTTTTCAATCTCGATCGGATTTGAAACTTTCGTAACCACCGAATGACCTACACATTTTGTGGTCCTCGGATTTTCGATCGTGTTTCCAGTAGTACGTTGCGCTTTGTTCCGACGCCGTGAACATTCCACTTCGCATTCGAACTAAACCTTCTCCTTTTCCTTTTTTTTCCGCAGAAAAAATTATAAAGGTAGAATTATCGAAATATACGCGAACGTCGTTAGATTTAAATGGTCCTCGGATTTTCGATCTTGTTTCCAGTAGTACGTTGCGCTTTGTTCCGACGCCGTGAACATTCCACTTCGCATTCGAACTAAACCTTCTCTTTTTCCTTTTTTTTTCTTTTTTTTTCTCGGAAAAAGTTATAAAGATAAAATTATCGAAATACACGCGAACGTCGTTAGATTTTAATTTGTTCAATCTCGATTGGATTTGAAACTTTCCTAACGACCGAATGACGTACACATTTTGTGGTCCTCGGATTTTCGATCGTGTTTCCAGTAGTACGTTGCGCTTTGTTCCGACGTAGCGAACATTCCACTTCGCATTCGAACTAAACCTTCTCCTTTTCTTTTTCTTTTTTTTCTCAGAAAAAATTATAGAGATAAAATTATCGAAATACACGCGAACGTCGTTAGATTTTAATTTATTCAATCTCGATTGGATTTGAAACTTTCCTAACGACCGAATAACGTACACATTTTGCGGTCCTCGGATTTTCGATCGTGTTTCCAGTAGGACGTTGCGCTTTGTTCCGACGTCGTGAACATTCCACTTCTCTTTTTCAGGGCACACCCGAAGGAGAAACTGTTTCAGGTGAAACAGGTTTCGGTAGTACGGTACGGTTCGTTTCGACGTTTCGTGAACGGCGGCAATTCGTTTCTTCACAGGGCAGACCTAAAAAAGAAACAGTTTCAGGGCAGACCTAAAAAAGAAACAGTTTCAGGGCAGACCTAAAAAAAGAACAGTTGCACCTGAAGAAGTGAACTGGAACGTTCACGAAACGTCGGAAGAAAGCGCAACGTACTACCGAAACCCGAAGAACCGCGTGCATGTCGAGATAAAAACGGTTGAGAAATGTTGCTTTCGCGCGACCTACGTTTTCCGCGACACTGCCAAACGTCTGTTCAAATTATTTTCGAGTTTGCAACTTTCGTTGCGAATCATACGTTAACGACGAGTTTCGCCGTACGCGTTTCCGATAGCCTTTAACCGAAACCCAACAGCTGCCAGCTCGTTTTATTCGTATTAATCCGTATACAGGGTGTGGCCAAATAAAGTGTACAAGCAAGCACGAGCTGATTCCTCATGAGAAAATAAGAACAAAATATGCGTTCGAATTTTTTCATTTAAGACCTACTTTACGAGAAAATCGAGTTTGAAAATGTATCGAGTACAGTTGAACATACGCACCCTGTATATTTCTCCGATACTCGATTCCAGCCAGGTGTTGCTCGTAAAAAAAAGAATTCCAGATAGAACGCTGACGGATAGCTGGCAGACAAAGGGAGGTATTTCGAGAAGTTCAATGTCATCTTGGAGAACGTATTGTCTCGTAGTTATCATTTTTATACCGTCGCTTGACCTAGGTTCTCGCGCAGCGAACGATGAATCGAGGGTGTACTCGATAATGACAACGGTGACCTGAAAATTGTGTCAAGAATACTCGATCGCGACACTGAAGGAACGAAGGCGCGTGCCACTTCGAAGGGTACGGAGAAACAATTTTAAAACGTAAGAATAACCTTCGATGTTGAGTCGTGGGAATCGATAACACGCCAACTATTGTTCCGGCGAACTCGCGACGCGTTGCCGACGTGACATATTTTCACCAATTTTTCTTCCTTCCCCAGAGATCCGAAGATTATTTTTAAGAGGTCGCTGCTCGCGTTACGATTGTTCCCCCGAGTTGTTACAGGCCGATTACGAGCTGCCAAGTTTAACCAAATAAAGCTGGATAACGTATACGGCGGCCTGTGCGACGTTTTACGAGCTACTTTCTCCAATATTCCGACAAATAATGATTCGTTTGTTTTCATCGTTCGGTACGTTCCGCTGTTTTTATAGGTTATTTCTTTTCAGGCTAAGTATACGGCAAAGCGTTGAGCAAAACGTTCTCGGTAGTCTCGAGGAAACAGCAGCGAGTTCGCAACCTTGTATTTTTGATTGCCACGACTATAAAACTTCGTATCCTTAATAGGCGTTTCGCGAGAAGTGTTACTTATCTCGGAGGATTCTTCGTACTTGGTACATAGGTTACGTTTGTAGAGGACGCCTCGTTCTTTGAATTAATACCTCTTATCCTTTTTATACGAATTTCGTATAGAAAATAGGAGTCTATTCGCTTTTCGACGTTAGCGCGAAAACGATATTTCATAAAAGGACGGTCATTGAAAATTTTATCCGCAGACCCGAAGTTTTCTCCAGTTACGATAACATTTATCCGCGGGAACGTTACTTTCGAGACAAATGCTTGCTTATCTTGGTAATGCCCGCTCTCCATTGGTCCAGCGTATAAGTTGACCCTTCGATAAAAGAAGATAAATTTCAACCTGCTGTCAAGATGCCAGCTTTATAATCGCCAGCAAATTGTAAACGATCTAGCGAAACACACCATTCTCTCGTTCACGTTTTGTTCGAGCAGAGGATAATAAAATCGATGCTTCTCTCTTTCTTCCACGTTCAAAAATCGCCAAGTGAAATCTTTCGCGTTTAAACTTCACACGTCGACTACCGTGATGGTTATCGGTGACTAACCTCTTTTGCGTTACATTTTTTGGAACGATTAAAAGAGGACAAATCCTTCGGATCGAAAAAGCTTCGTCGACGTCGATGTTTCGAATAACTTTATCAGAAAAATATGCGCGAATACAATATGACATTTTTCAAGAGTCGAAGATAATATCGTGGCGTTTTATATTCCAATCTATCGCGGCTTCAGGAGATACATAACATTCGCCCGCGTCGACCAGCGAAAATACGGCTGGCGAAAATTAGAATATCTAGAAAATATCGTTCATGGCCATTTTCGTGAAAATATCAAAAACATTGAAGCAAAGATTAATTATGTACGTATATATATATATATACCAGGTCTGCACGTATGAAACCGGAATTTGCCTATAGATGGCCCTAGCTGATAATTATTTATTTATTTTCGTACAATAAACGTGTATTTTCTATAGAAAAATTCCGGTTTCATATTTACATACCTGATTATATATATATATATATATAATACACGCACAAGATGGAGCGCATAAAACGTAGATAGAAAAACGAGGTGCGGCCATATATTTTGAAAAGTTTGAATAGCCGCGTTTCCATAGATATGTATAACGCGGCTGGAAGTTTCTTCGAAATTATCGATCCGGTTCGGCGTAGATCGGCCGTGGATAGCGAAACTTTCCGCAAATTTCGCGTGTTCCGGGCACATCGAACATTACGCCTTTAAAGTAGCTATTCAACCCCTGGAAAACGATCGAACCGTTCTCTTCGAGCCGAACTCTTTTTGCTTTCGCGCTCGTACGGCGCGCTAGAAGGTAACTTTCGTTGTGGAGGCAGCGCGGTTTCACGCAAGACCGTGGCGATGCTTCTTCCAGCGAGCAGCGCTAGTTTTCACCATTTCGAATAAGGGAAAGGGCGAAACGTTTTAACACGATACACATTAACCGCGGTATCGAGTTTCATTCGTTCGAAATCTCCTCTGCAACCAAAGAAGAACTCGAATATTAGGTCGTGCTGAAACTTCCTCGTGCTTTCGTTTCGAAACAACCTACCTCCTTTAACACTGACCATACTAACAGACATTTTTTATATATTTGTTGACCGCTCGCGATAGACAGGACAGACCACAAATTTTTCTTAGAAAAAAAAAAAAAAAACAAGCAGACTAGAAATAAATAGCGAAAAATATATTGTATACATATTTTATGAAAAGTCACAGATTAGGAAGATTAGATAGATTAGATTCGGATCTGGTAACGTTTAAATGTGGTGAAATTTGTACAGAAATTTGAAAGCGGTCAATTTGATCGCTATGGTAGGTTTAGTGTTAAAGCGAAACCTTATCATTGAAAGAAGATCGATAATTTCCTCGTAATCGATCGCGAACGATGTTTACGGAATATTTCTCTCGACCATTCTCTCGTCGACATTCTGTTCCAGTAAAATTCAAAGATAATGTACGAGCGTATTCCGGATTTTTAACTTTATTTAGGCTTTTTAACAGCACGTTTCGGTGCACCTCTACGGGGCGGAACTTATTGGACAGATGGTACCTTCACCAGAGAAAAGATTCTGAAATCTTTGCGGGAATGCTGCTCTATTTAGAAAATATGAGATTAGAGATCGTGGAGGACGAAGAAATTCTATTTCCAGTTTCACGTATCATTGATACGATTGACATGGAGCGTCTCCCTTGAAACCGTTTCGGGAACGTACTATTGAAAACGCGAACGAAAGCCGAAAGACCACAAATATACCGCGTTATGTATTCATGGTAATTATATTTGGCGTGCACGATTTTAATAGACTTCGGATCGAAATTAACTCGGTTATACTTGGTAAATTGGAATAAATAATAGAAATTCCCTAGACGAAGTAAGAGACGGCCGTGCGATATTAACAATCGCTGTTTCACACCGGCAATTGCTCCTTAATTAATTCATATTCTACTGATTACGTGTACCTCGTTCGAATGGAACGTGTCTACTTTGATACACGTTAAATGGAGTTGTTATTTTCAATTACCGCGGTATTAACTGCATGCAATTAGTACGATGGAAATATTAATTGATATCCGTTGTTGATGAAATTTAGACGAGCGATATTCCCCGATCGAATAATACATTACCTTTGCTGTCTTTATTATAATCGAACTTTCCATTTATTTATCTATAGCCAGTGGAGATCAGTGTCGGTTGCTTCGCCAAACATTTTCAACGTACAAAATCACCTCCTACTTGATCGAACTTCGTAATTATCCATTTACCGTTAATTGGTATCGTGTCGGTTGCTGCGTTGAATATCTCCAACGTGAAGAAACTGTCGTTGCTTTTCTATACGCTCGAATTAGGATTATCTCTGATATTTGGATTGGTCGAAGAATCGCGTGTGTCTAGAGGAAAATTGCAAGGATAGACTTACTCTGTGAAGAGTATCGCATAGAATAAAAACTAGGCAAATGTCAGTCGATTTGCGTTGTTGACGAGATTCGAACGAACGACGTTTGTGGATTTTTGGAAAGCTGCGGCGGTGGTGGATGGCCGATGAAGGACGAAAGTTTAGCGGCGATTCGAAGGTAAGAAAAAGTTGCGCCGTGAGTTTCGCGTGCTCGGGGCGCATCGCGCGAGTAACGTTCCGTGGCCGAGCGTTTAACACGTTGAAAAGCGGCGCGCACGATGAAACAAGCCGCATACATTAGCGATCGTTAGATAGCGTTTGCAGTTTAGGCTTTGAATAACGTTCCTGGAAACGTTCTTAAATCAAGCGAAATAAGAATAGCTCGAGAGCTTTTCCCTCGAGGCAGCACGATAGGCCAATTCCTTCGAGCCGAGAACTTCCCTTTTCAATTTCCTCGCGTCCTAATTTTTCATTAATCAGAACCGCGCCGGATGTTAATATCCGACGGGATATGGGTTTTAACCCGTTTCATCGGATTGTCTCTTAATCGCAGACTCGTATAATTAGCGAATTCAAAGTTATTAAATGCGGAACAGTTTCAGCTAGGTTGGTCTTCGCAGACGTTAACACGATACGAAACGTAAAAAGATAGGAAGAAATAGAAAGGTTTCTATCTCTGCGGAATTTCGACCGGTACTCGCCGCTATCACTCGCTCGCGTTCTAGCAATAATTGTTAGATTTAATTTACGATAATAACTGTCGATCGTAAGTATCGTCTGCTGTTCCTTTGCGACTAGGGACTCGTGATCGAAGAAAATAATTGCTTTTGACAGGGTACAGCGAAGGTGCTAAATGAAGCGAATAAATTAACGCGCGTTGTTTGTCGCCGTTTATTTCTGACGAGTTGACTCGTTAAGTTGTAGAGTCGTGTCCGAATATCGCGTATACAGGGAATGCGTGTGTTCGATAAAGCAGGGAAATAATCATGATCTATTGAGAAGGTACAGCGGTGTAAGGTTATCGAGAATCGAAGCAACAAGCAAGCAGCACGTCGTGGATGAAAAAATAAAAGAAATAGAATACGGTTATATGCGGTTATACAGTTGTATACGGTTATATAATTAGCCGGTGTACATGCTTTTTTCTCGCATTCGTATTTTTCAAAAACTCGCGCTTGAACGATACGAGAAGTTCTTAGAATTACCGCGCTGCTGTTAGCATATGTACTCTTCCGCGATAAATATTTGAATACGATGTGGAAAACCACGAACTTTAAGTATCGTAACCTTTTTTCAGTATCGTGCCGCGAGTTTTGCCAGAAAACAAACGACACGTTTCCAGCTACGTTATATACGTATTAAATATTTCATGGAACGGAGCAACTCGTGTTACAAATTGTACGTACACCGTTCATAGAGGGGAGGAAGGAACGCGAGCGCAAATACGCGAATAAAATATGCAAAGCTAAGTTTACCGTGAAAGAATAATCCACTGCAACGGAGGATTACGTTCAAGTAGCACTTACGACGATTAAAAACTAATACCGGGCTGCATTTACTACGATGCTTTCCTCGAAGGTCTCTACGCGTCTATTTCAACAAACAGAAACTAGAACCTTCGAAAAAATGTCATTTTATTACCGAGCAGTTGGAGAAAATTTCAAAACGTACCCTCTGTCAGGGCAGACCGCGAAAACTTGTAAAAAGTCCGATCGAGAAATGGTCGGCGTGGGAGGCTTAAATTGCACGAGACGGCGTATCGCAGAGGGTTGAAAAAATTCTCGTAAATTGCAGGAGGATCGAAAGAAAGAGGAAACCCGTAATCATCTTGCCGCGGAAGTCGATTGATCCCGGAGGAAAAAACACGAGGGCGAATGTTGCGTGTTCTGTGTTGCATGTCGGTGATGATGGGAGCGGGAGGCGGCGAAAAGCGAGCTGATCGTGCCGGAGGAACCGTACGGCCTTTACAATAGCGTCTGGAAACGGCCGTGGACGTTATGCAAGCGGAAGAATGTCGTGTGTTACATGGCCGAAACGATCGCACACCCACGCCCTACATCCTCGCTTTCATTCCACTGTGCATCATTAACCTCTCCGCTGTTCGATGTATCGATTCTGTTCTCGCGTTCTTCTTATTTCCGAAGACCTTTCGTGACAGAGAATGGAACGCTTCTGCACGAGGAAAAATTCCACGAAAATTCCTTTCTCGTCGTTTCGCGTCGCAACGTGCTGCGAGAGATCGGTGGATGGAAAATGGAATGCGTGGTTCTCGTATGTAAAAAGCAGAGGCGTCTGTGTCGGTTTATTGCCTTTTTCGAGGACCTCGAAGGGCGCAGGAAAAATCGCCGTCGACCGTGTCACGTAATTATTCGATGATTGACGAAAGAAAAATTGTTGGTTTCCGAATAGCAGATCAAGTTCTTTATTTCCACTCAGCGTTACAGTAGTATTTGCGATTCGCAACGATAGGCTTTTTACTATTCGGGCTGGTTCTCACTTATTCAGACTGACTCGGATGATTTTTTAGGGCAGTATTTATATTCTTTATTCGTTGGGGTGGCAGAAGACTTCGATCGTTACTTATCGGTATGTTTCTGAGATCGGGTAGAGTGACCAAATGCCACCCAGGTGGTCACTCGTGATAAGGCGCTTGGAATTTAATTTCGGTAGTTGAATTTCACCCGTGACAACCGATCTCGCGATCTTAATAAATACAGTTTCATAAATGATTTCGCAAGTACGGCGCAAAACCGTACACTAGCCGGTACTTTCAAGGGTCGGTTGCACCCTCTTAGAGCGAATTTGGGCAGTGAAAAAAAAGAAAATACATATATCCTCCGCGTATCTTCAAAGTTTCGTAATTTGTTGAATTTACGGCTTGGCGAGATCTTCCCTTGTAACTTTTCTTTTATCGTCCAAACGCTTGCCGCGGACACTTTCGTTCTACAAACGTCTTGGTATGCATAAATACGACGAAGAAATGCGACACGCGTACTCGAAGAGATTCGACGAGTGTCGTGTATCGTCGGCGTTAACCTTCGGTCCTCCGGATCGAACAAAAGACAACGAGGAGCTGGGAATCGGGCGATAGTTTCGAAAAAATCGGTAAGAATAGTTGCACGTTCCTTGGCACGATACGGACATCGATAAAGAAAGTTGGACAGGCACAACACGCACCAGGTATCGATCATCATCGTGGTTGTTTGCAAACTGGCGCCGACACGACGATCGCTTAACGCCGCTTTCAGCTCGGAATTTTTCCTTCCGGTTGCCCATTCCCAGTCGCCGATCTGCCATTTGCAAAACGAATCCTCCACAGAACCGGTACGATTCTTAAGGAACTGGCTGCGGTTTGACAACTTTTCGAAAGCTCATTTTGCACAGTTAGTCTGAAAGTTCGTCTCTTCGTTCGAAACGTTTGTCGGAGTTTCTTCCGAGCGGCAGGTTAATTTTTCTATGGAAAAGGTTAATTTTCCTATTACCAAGAGCTCGTTGCGGCTGCGAATTTTCGAAGATATAATTTTTTCTCTGGAATGATGAAATAGCCGAGCGTAGCTCACGCAGCGGAACAAAAGAATGGCTAAGATTTTTTTTGCCATCGCGAATGGTTTTATTCCATTGTAGGAGCCATTGATAGAACGTACGAAAATCTACGGGCACGTAGTGTTTACCAAAGAAAATAAAAAACACGCGAACGTCGGTTCCACTCGTGGAGAAAGGAGTCTCTTTTTTCTTTCGATAGCGTCAATGTAAAAGCAAAGGATTCCCATTGAAAATACGGAAGTTTCTAATTACTTTCGTGGTTTTACTTGTGCAGTTTCGCGTAAAGGCTCTCGTACTTTTGAAAGGCATTTCCACCAATCCGTACATTTATATAAATGTAAATTTGCGATCGAAACAAATTTATATTTTCATACGGAATCATCCCTTGATGTTTAAATCGCTGGTTACACGGTATCTCGCGTTTTATTCGCTCGGGTACGAGCATAAAGCGATGTTCTCAAAAAAAAAAAAAAAAAGAAGAAAAAGAAAAAAGAACAAGATCGAAAAAGAGCCGGAGAAAAATGGTTCGAACGAAGGTATAAAAAAGGAACACAGACAACGTGGATATAATAAATGCAAGAAACCGCGACGCGCCACTCGTTCGCGTTTTCGAGAATTAATTTCGCGCGTATAAATAAGGCCGTAATAAGCGAGCAGTAATCCAGCGTTCCAATTAAAACGTTTCCATTTTCAAGTGTTGTGTTAAACGCTAACGAGCTGAAGGCCAAAGCGGAGGCTCTTCAATTATGCAAACCTCCGCTGATAACGCATTCATCGTTCTCCTAATCAGAGGTATTCCAAACTGGATCATCTTGCGCGCATTGTCGCCTCCCCTATAATTACGAGAGCCTTTTCTCTCGACGAAGAACTTCCGAGAAGATGCGTGTTACCGGTCCGCGTTATTCTCGGTACGAGGAATGGCAACGAGATTAATCGATGCCAGAACCGCGTGCTTTTTAACGAAGCACAATGGCTGACAAAGCGAACGGTTTCGAAAGATGGATGAATCCGGGCGAAACAATTTCTACGCGAATTTAAACCGATCTCCGCCAACATCCGCGTGCCAGCACGCTCTCCTTAAAAAATTTCCCCGATAATTTGTTATCTCTCGTCGTTTTCTCGTGATACTTTCGACGTTCCCGTCTTTGGAAAGTTGGAGGCAAAGGAGAAATTGCAAATTGCTCCACCGTGTATCTTTTGACACGTTTCGCTAAACGTGAAAAAGAAAAGAGAAAAATTCAAAAGCAAAATAGTTAGAACGTGCGCGTACTATCGTAACAGACGATTAGTCGTTATTATTAAGCTGTTGTACATGAAAATTGCAGCAACGCGTAGTTCCACTTCGAATCGCCATGTTCTTCGCCAGCGCCGATTCACGGCGATCTCTGTAGCTGCACACGAGAACGTTCGGGTTAAGAGGAGCCACGTAAATCGCTGTCATGCTATCCTACGATCCATTCACTCTCGTTCGCCATTGTTTCGGAATCTTCGTGTTGTTTTAGCCTAAATTTTCTCGATTCCGCTTGCCCCTTTTTTCCCTCCGATTTCACGACACGCAATGCGATGAACGGATAACGAACGAGCGATGCACGCGGACGTTCTTGCGTCAGCGGAGCGATTCGTCGAATTCCGAGGAACAAAACGGGTGGCGTTTTTCGCTCGGTCGGCGAAGATGCACGTATCGAACTGGCAAATTTCATTACTCGCTCCGTTGTTTTTTTTTTTCTGTTTTCTCTTTTTATTCGCCTTCTTTTCCCGGGAATATTTTCTTTTTTTTTTTCGTTTTGTTTCGAGCGATACAGGATAGCAATTTGCATGCTCCGCTATGGTCGGGATATTTTCGAGCCGCTCGAAATGCACGTTCGTGCCTGGAATTGCCTGTTCCGTGAAAATTTCTCATAATTTGAATTTCGAAGCGGCGCGACACGATTCTGTTGCGTCTTATACACGCGTATATCCGCGTTCGGGAATTCTGGATGTGTAGCGGCTGCTACTTTGGAGCGGGGAAACTTTAAGAAAGGCTTCGCAGTGACACGAAGAGAAAAAAGAAAGAATCGCGAGGGAAATTCGCGGTTCAAGTAATTCGCGATAGCGGAATCTCGAAACGTAAATTCCAAAGTTCGCAAGAATACATCGCACTGACAAGTATCGCGACAGTGTCAACCGACGCACTCGCGCTCTCGTCTCTCGAGGAAGCCAGGCTCGCGAACAGTCACGCGGCAAAATGAGAAAAGTTATACCACTGTCATCGTGAGTTTTCATTTTCGTCCGCAATAACGCGACCGGTTTGCCCCGAATTGTCCTCGAAATCGTTTGATTCTTCGCATCCCCGTCCCCGTCTCTTCCGTTACCACGCGAAATTACGTTCTCCGGCAACCTTTCGTTTTCGTTTGTTGTATCCGCAACGTACCGATGCTCGTTCGAACGCAAAGGTTTCGAGAACGTCGCGTTCGAATTAATTTCACCGACGATGGTGACTCTTTCATGGAGTGGAAATCAGAATGTCACAGCGTCGACAAACCTCTGCTACCATTCGCGAATTTTTGCATTCGTTGCCAGCGAGTAGAATTTCCTATTTCTTTGTATTTCAATCGTAACGTCTTAGCAAACGGAAGGAATTTGCCACGTTTCGAGACGTTTAAGATCAAATTGAGAGGGGAAATCGCGCGTGCGGTAGAACTGCATTTTTTTGAGCATACGATTTGTACAGTCGAAGTTCATATAACGAGAACTCGCCGACTTTCCTCGCTGCCTAGTATTTTTCGTTCGCGTAACACAAGTTACGGTCGGATAAATGAATTCGAGTAGCAAAAGTTCGGTTAATCGCGCATTAACTGAAATTTCTAGCAAATGGAGTTTCACCGTACGATAAATTTCGGGTAGCTAAATATTGTTGCTTGTAACGATGATTCGTCGTTGATCAACTCGATGCGGATAGTAAATGGTCTCGTAGATAATGTACGATCTACGAAAAGTATTTGCACGCATCTTTATGCATCTTCCGATGAAACATTTTTTTTTTTATCAGAGTCTACGTTTCATTTCCATGGTATCGAATTTTTATCATAGAAGTATCATAGGATTTTTTTTCATAGAAAAATACCGAATGATACGAGATTTATTACAGTTGGATCTAATCGACTGGTACATACGGTGAGCGTGAAAAATAAACACGCTGCTTGAAGGTACAAAAGTTATTAAAATACCCTTACATATAATGTTGCACAAATTGAAAATTGAGAAAAAATATAAAGTATGTAGAAGTACGAATTAATAGTAAAAAAATCAATGGTAAAAAATATACGAACCTCGTTTTAGAATGTACGTGTACGTAACTGTCGTTGTAGATGCGATAACACGTGCAGCGATGTACGAACAATTTCTGTAGATACGAATGTATGCAGATATTTGTACGTAACTTTCGTTCTCTTGTATTTTTGCAGAATCCTCAAGAATGTGAACAAATAAACGAACGCAAATGCCCAACAAGGCACGGCCTCGTCGAGAGTGGTCTCCCCAGTCCCCCATAGATGTATTGTGAGTATCTCGTAATAAAAAGTAATTAGTTCAATGTTAGATGGAAAGATAACAAGTTGCACCGAGATGTTGTATCCGACGCGTGATTGCAATATGTATTGAATGAAACTGTTGGAGAATGTTTATCAGATTTCGCTGAACGATGAAACCACGTCGATGATACATAGAAACACCGATAATGGAACGGCTGTGAATATTTCCTGTTTGTTAAAGTTCTCACGGTGTTATTCACAGTTTTCTGATATTTAATTCGACCGTGCCGAAATCGCTTGCAACTGGCATATTAAACGTTTGGAAAATGAAATCGATTTCACGGCGAATAACCGAATTTTATAAACCACGCATGATCTCGAATCTAGGCGCTTCGATTGCCGCATTATTCGTCACTGGATTTTAGTTGGACGTTTCGGGCAATATCAAAAATGCAGAAATTTTCGCCCGTGTTATAACGTATACGTAAAAAGCAAACTTGAAATATGTATTCGGCTAGCTGAATATACATAAAATATCGATTTCAACGTGGCTTACGATAAAAAAAGAAAACCTGTGCGAGAGCATTGAAAAAAGACGACAGTTAGCCAAATGGGGAAATTTTAACGTAGAATTTGAAACGGCAATGCGAGGCTCGTGCGTTATATTTTATTTTTAAATCTGCGAGATTTCGAGGCGCGGTTTGTCGTTGTCCAATCGAACTTGCAGATATCTTCCTTTCTTTCTCTTTTTTCTTTTTCTCATTAATTGGAACGACACTGTGCGCATACGTACAACAACAGAAGCTACTTTCGTCTGTTATCTTCACAATCTAAAACGTACTAACAAATTGCGATTCCACGGTTCGTTCGAATGCCTGTTTTTACATTTTGCACAAAAGATAAGGAAGACAACAAAAGATAAAGAGACCTCGATACGAGATATCGATCCTATGACAAGAACTACGGCGCGTTTTTGTGTACGAGAGAATCTTGCAAAGTAACAAAGGTAGTTGGTAAGATGTTTTGGTAGTTTGCGCGCGTGTAACAAACGCTTCCGCGACGGTATCCGTGACAGGAAGATCGTTGCCTTCCGCGGAGTGTAATTGGTCCGATTCGTAAGATGGTAAGGTGTTCGATTTGAACGCAACGGTCATGGCGAGGAGTCACGACAGTGCCGGATGCAATTAAAAAGGTGGAGACGTTGTAGCACGAGGTACGTTGTCCTAAAATTATACTTACCATAACTGCGGCCATTTTCCCATGAATAACAACGAAAATTGACGGGCTAACTGAAAAACTGCGTACTCGGCTTTCGAACGGCTTCCTCGAGATTCTCCGAGGGTTTGATCATCGATCGTGGCGAAAGGTACGCTCGCGTTGTATGAAAAAGGCAGCAGATGCAGGAAATATCAAAGTAGCGTAAAAGATATCGCGATAGGGCGCAATTTAACCCTTATCGGTCGCTAGCTTTTCGCACGCGATTCTCACTAGGTTGTGGCTGGTTTCGGTAAATATGCGAAAAATCTTCGGTATTACAAGAATAACATTTTTGTTAGAAATTATTTATTTTTTCAAGGTGTATTACAAATATATGGGCTTCAAATAATTATTTATAAGTTTTGAACGTGTGATATTTTTCGAAACAACCTCCAACATGAATTTTGGCAGGTTCGCTCGTTGTCACCTTCCGCGTGACGTGCGACTGCAGGAACAAAGTACTGTTGTCACGTGAGAGGTGACTTACGACCGGTAAGGGTTAATAGAGGTAATGCGACAAGCGAAGAAAATTAAATAATTGCTAAATAATTATTATTCGTTGACAGCTTCGCCGTCGTGACGATCGCCGGTCACCGTCGCGCGAACAACGTTTTAAAGTTACTATTAACTGTAATATCTAATTATTTGCAAACTCTCGAGATTATTTAACAATAGCGTTAAAAGATAATTCGGATAATAAAGATACATCGACAGACGATGTAACATGTTTATTTATACAAAAATTTGGAAATAGTTACGTGGGCATATTGCGACGAATCGTATTAAAACATGGCAAGAAGTACAAACGATAGGCGAAGGTTGCTAATACAACCTCCACGAAACACGGTTACTTTTCTTGTACGATACTTTGCAAATTCTCCACTTTCTTCGCATTACCCTCGTAGCAATTTTTGCATCGTCGTCTAATTCATCGTACGTTGCTATTTCGGCTTCGTATTTTCTTTGACGTAAGAGACGCGAGAGCGGAGAGTCCACGAAGACGCACTCGGCGACTGTGTTAAATGATTATTAATAATTATTCCACGAAACGTTTCGTTTGTCCAAATAATTCACGCTTAACCACGCGTAAACGTAGCAAGTTTCCAAAGAAAACTCATAACCTGGAGATGCGTAACGATCGCGAACGACATTCGACTCGTCGATTACGACGTACTCGAATTTTTTCTCCTCCTATAGTTTTACGATTTATCTCTGGTATACAGAAATTTGTCGCGGCTGACGAGCGAGAGTTTCACGCGCGATACAATTCCAGTTGATTTGATAACGCGCGCGTAATAACGCGGCAAAGGTCAGTGGTAGCCGTCGTTCGGCGGCTGGTCGTCCGCGTGGAAGTTAACCGTCGAAATTGCGATTTGTCGCGATAATACGGTCGATGCGCCCCCAAAGAGAGGTGCCGCCGATGCGAGATAAATATTTGGCGTTGCGCCGAAAATCGTCTGCCTCTGTCTCTGTCCCTTTCCCGGTTCCTGCATTTCGCTGTTCCGCGCTCCCACGACTTTGGTCGCCCAGAATCAACCGATCGAAACCAGAGGGTAGAACGAGCCTGTGGTTTTTCGGTGCCGCTTGTTTCCCTCCAATTGCCTTCCGACTGGCCGATAACGTCCCTTCCGTCCCTTGAAAAACGATCAGCGAGTTTAGATCTCTCGTGGCGTAACGTGTCGCGTTTGCGAGGTTCACGCGCACCCACTTCAGCAAATGCTAATTTCGTCGAAGCGTGTCGGCAATGAAATCGAATTTCCGAGTCCGTATACACTGACAACGATACGAGCTATGGGGGAAAAAGGGTGTGGAGAAACATCGGGCAGATTCGTGTCCGGAAATCTGACTTTACGAATTCGATTTCACTGATTCGGAGACACGAAGGATTGCGCGAAGATCAAAGACGTTGGAGCGTGTACGATGACGACGATACGAGTGTCGTGTAAATATTCAACGATTGCCAAACATGAATAAAAAATTGTCGATTTGCAAACAGCAGATCGAGTTCTTTATTTCCACTCAGTTTATACTATAGTATTTGCGATTCGCAACGATAGGCTTTTTACCATTCAGGCTGGTTCTGACTTATTCAGACTGACTCGGATGATTTTTTAGGAGAGTATCTATATTCTTTATTCGTTGGGGTGGCAGAAGGCTTCGATCGTTACTTATCGGTATGTTTCTGAGATCGGGTAGAGTGACCGAATGCCATCCAGATGGTCACTCGTGATAAGGCGCTTGGAATTTAATATCGTATAGTATTAAAATTATTATCGTATAGTATTATAATTTAATATCGTATTGAATTTCACCTGTGACACGAGCTATGGCGAGAAAGTGTCGTTCGAGAGACGTCGGACAGTCTCACGGCCGTAAATCTAACGCTGTTGGTCTTCCGTCAATTCTTCGAGACTTCCAGCCAGAGTCGATCGCGCGGGTAATTCGTAGGCGCTGATCGACCGCACCGACGAAATCGTAGCTACCGAGAATCGTAGGAAGAGTCGTCGGTTCTTCGCGATCTCGTTTAATTTAACCAAACCGAGCCACACGAAGCTAATTCGGACTGTAAATGTACGCGACACACAACGCGTGAATCCTTTTGTATCATTTCTGTTCCTTCGATTCGCTGCTTTAGAGCGATATCAACGTGTCAGGTTATTAACGACTACTTATGCTAATTAGATACTTTGAAACATAGTTGAGTTTAAATAGGATTTCCCAGATGTATATCGTTGGCGAACGAGATTACCGCGATTGAATCCTTTTCGCCAGCGAGAGCTTCTTTTAGGTCTGCTGGTTGGTATCTTGCATTCGTTCCTTGCGAGATTTAAAGCCGCGCACTCCCAAGGGAGATTCGATTGATCGTGATATCCGCGTCACGTCGGTTGTTTCAGTTCCTTTTTTTTCTTTTTTTTTTTTTTTTTTTTTTTTTTTTTTTTTTTTTTTTTTTTTTTTTTATTAGGTCGTGCGAAAAGTTTCTTTCGTACTATGAGGAAATAACGGATGCACGACATTTGTCGCTTTATATTGTTTCATCGAATTACGTATGATCGATTTTCTTCTATCGAGATAAACATCACAACGTTCGACAGACGAGGTTTCACGTTTGTATACAGATGCATCGTTGCAAGAGACGTGTTCGTAAAAGAGAGACACTTTTCGCACAACCTAATATCTCGTGGATACGCTTATTCCTCGTTGAACACGATAGTCGCGGAGGAATGTCAATTCTGCAGCCTCGTTAACCCCTTCCCCTGCCCTAGCGAGTCTCATTCGTGACGAAGATTTCGGCCAAAACATAAACGTCACGATCCACGCTCGTGAACAGATGTTCCGGCCAAATACAAACATGGTAATATAACGATCGTGATTGAATGTTAGTTGCTATCGGTACGCCACGAGAGATGGTTGCGATTTTTATCGTTGAACTTTTTCTTTATAATATGCCATTTATTTTCAGGTGTAGTTATCGTTACATTCCTTAGGACAAAATCACATTCGAAGACTCTTGAGTTTCTATCGAAGCATTGTTCATACGTGGAATACAGGGTGTTTGGTAACTGGTGGTACAAGCGGAAAGGGGGCGATTCTACGCGAAAAAAGAAGTCGAAAATATAGAATAAACATTTCTCGTTCGAGGCTTTGTTTTCGAGAAAATCGACTGAATTTTCGCTCACTTTATCGCGTCTCGTTATAACGGATCTCACTGTAGATCATTGTCTCGATCGACGTTACGATGATTAATACTTCCAATGTGACCGAAGTGTTTTCCTACCTAATAACTTACTACCCGACTTTTGTATACTATATTTTTTTTATTTTTATTTTTTTTTTTTTTATTCTATATTTTCGACTTCTCTTTTCGCGTAGAATCGCCCGCTTTCCGCTTCTACCACCAGTTACCGACCACCCTGTATAAAAGGAAAAAGGATTAGACTTTATTTCCACAACAGCAGTATCGCGTAAAACTCACTATATCACAGGTATGAACATTTCGGCTCGAGTTTCGTCCAGCTAAATGGCACGGCAAGGGGTTCAAGCGAATTCATATCGTCGTACGAGTAGCGTGTTGTACGTAAAAATAACGTAACATCGATTTATCTTAGTTGGAGGGAGGAAGCACGGATATCTCGCAGCGTAGCTTTCGTTGCGTCTTAAAAAATGAAAGATCGCTTAGAAAGGAAATCCTTGCTTCGGGATATCTTAGAGAGGCGGCGTACAAAGCTTTCGACATAAAGTAGAAGACAGAACGGGGAAGGAATCTGATCGGAGAAGTATCGCAAAGAAACAGACGCAACGTCGGCGCAGGACATATTTTCCACGGTCCCAAAAGTGGATTCTTGTTATCGCGCGTTTCATAGGAAATCGATGATGTACGACGACGGTGGAGACGTCGTGCGCTTTTCTCGTTCGCCTGCCAGCCACTCGATCTCAAACGTTCGTTAGTTATTCTAAGCTTAAGGACCGGCGACTAAAAGTTTCGCCGCCTTTAAATTCCGATTTATTCGAGTTGTAGCGCGAGATCGAAAGTTCGCTCGTTCCTCTCGGCGTCTCCTCCTCTCCCGAGACTTCATTAAACGTCTTTATTTAGAAACTGAGCGCCCCTTGAGCTGCGTTGAAGATTCTTCCGCCTTCGTCTCCGTCTTCGTTCTCCTTCGTTTCTCTTCCATTGACATTAAAACACGCTAGAAATGCGTTAATTTCCTCTTCGTCCGCCACTTCGTCATAACGTTACCTTTTACTCGAGTAAATGAAATGGTCGCTGTCGTTTTATTACGACCGTACGATAACGTAGAAACAGCAGCAGCGGTATCGATTTTTGTATCCCGCCGTGTTGTTAGTAATTAGTTTGTTTTCGTATTTAATCGTTACTCGCTGAAGGTAATTCAATTTGGCTCGCGTGGGTGTAGCGATCTGGCGAATTCGAGTCGGCGTCGACGAGACAAGCATCGAACACAGCCGAGAGAGAACGATTAGAGAGTACGAAGAACGAACGAACCTACGTTGCGATCGTATCGAAATAATCTGGATTTTTAGTTTTCGCGACGATCGAACGACGCGTTCGCGGTTCGTGGCACTTCGATCGCGTGAACTGACAGGACAGTTTCAGATCTGTCCCGAAGAAGCGGCCTGGAATATTCGCGAAATCTCGCAGGAAAAATCAACGCGTTATCAAAAACGGATAAAAGAAAGTTTATCAAATGAGCGATACGAAAGGACACCGTAATTTTGCCAAGCGAATTTTTCTTCGACGAGGACGACGAATAACCATTAGGTCGTGCGAAATTTGTCGTTTCATATTATTTTTCGAATTACGTACGATCCATTTTCTCCTATCAGCGTAAAGATCACAACGTTCGACAGATCAGGTTTCGCGTTTGCATAAAGACGCATTGTCGTAAAAGACGTGTCCGTGGAAGAAAGATACTTTTCGCGCAACCTAATGCAATATATAGCAGCGCAGCGCAGATGATTTTTGCCAATACGGTAAGAAGCTTCTTAGCTAATTAATTTTTACTTCGCTTAATATTCACAGCGTATGAATTTTACGTTTCCTCTTTGCCGCCGCTGCGTGTAAATTTCAAAATACTTTTATCGCGAGAACAGAAGCAGCGTCTATGTTAAAAGCACATCGGAAATTTCGTTATATCCGCGATGGTTTGGTAAAGTTAGAGTCGTCGAGTCTCCGACACCAAGTCTTCGTCTACGCTTCAAAGACAGCGCTGTACTCGCCAACTGGTAACTACGAAAGCCTAAGAAGCACCAGAGAAATTGCACCATCGCTTGTTTAATCTTCCATTCGGCTAAGAAACTACGGAACAGAGTCCGCTGGTCGCGACGAAGTTTATTCCGCTACTTTTTTCCAGTACCGCTGCGAATCGTATTTGTTCGATGTAAAATTAACCTCATCGTTCAACGGTCTTTCGTTTGTCGTCGCTCGGTTCGCGAAGGAAGAAACGCGAAAGATCCGCGGAAGCGCCGGTAGCTTGGAACGTTTCGATCCGTATTTAATTACGAAGTATCGCGGCCGAAAGATTCGTCGGATGTTACGATAGAAAGCTGAAGAAACGAATTGTTTTTCACGCGATTATCCTTATCGGATACGCTGGACCCGACGTGGTGTATCGTGGTTCGTTTTTGGCAGCCTCGGGCAAAAGCAACGTACGAGTTGATTTATCGATTGCAGCGAAAGCAACGGTTCCAACGTTTGCCGAGTTGCAGCACGGCGGAACGTTCTCTTGTAAATGCGTTTCGTTAAGTTTCTCGATCACGTATACGAAAGTTCAGCGTGTCACGAGGTTGCGGCCTTCTCCTTGCGCGTCGTGTCCACGCGCGCTTCTTCCTACCTCGTCGAAAGTTTTATCGTCTTACCTTTGTTACTTGTCTTGTCCTTTCGAACGAGTTACTCGGAAGTTAACATCCTGTGAGATTTTCTTACACGCTTGTCCGTCTTCCTCTCTGAACGAAACTCCAGATCGAAAGTGAGATGTAAATTACAGAATATCGAACTGTATCCGGAGTTTCGTTCGAAGCTACAAAGTTCCCCTAAATCGACCGTATCTGGAATTCTGCCGGTGTTAAAAGGCTGCAAATTGGCGATCTGAACGCTATTGAAAAAAGAAGAAGAGACGCAAGATACGCGCGCGAATTTAGATACGAAGATGATTCGAATTAATCTCACTTAACAGACGTTCGTATCACGGTAGCTGATGTCAGCGTTTCCGACCAGATTATTCTTATCTGGTGTACGCTTTGTTTTCCGCGAAGGATCCGTTTGTTCCGCGAGACTGCATGCGGGCTTCCCTGCTTGATTTATAGCTTCGAGCAGTTACCGATAAAACTTGCCCGCGTTCCACATATAATTCGCAAACGCGCCACGATTAATTCCATCGCCTCGTCGATCGCCAGACGAGCATCTCCTTCCCCTCTGTTGCCGTGAAACAGATCATTACGTTGATCGCTACGGATCTTTAATCCTTCGTCCGTCAGCCTGCAGGACTTTTGTCGAGCCCGTTTCACGAACTGGAGGCGATGCTGGGACGAGCGAACGGTAGTAGCAATCGGATAAAAGGAGCAGCAGATTCGTTGAAATTGCCCGCACTGTAAGTTAGAACTCACTCTGCCATTTCGACGGGCGAATCAATCGACCGTTATTGCTATGAAATTGATGAAGATACAAAAGGAAAATGCACGTATGCATTCGTGGCTCTTCGGATCTCGATCGCGCTTCCGATAGCGCGTTGCGCTTTGTTTCGACGTTTCGCGAGTTTCAGGTCTGCCCCGAATAAGCGAACCGGAATCTTCGAAGCGATTTACTACGAAAATCCCGTTTCTACGCGCTGGCGACATTCGAAATTTGTTCTCGAACTGACGATGCGTGTTCGTTGCTTCAGCTACCCGGCAGAAAAATACGATAACTCGCCAAGGGTTAGAAAGGTTTAAGAATTAAGAAGGGAAATACCCTCGGTTTCACTGAAACGCGTACAATGTACGACGAACTGACACCTTGCCGTCCGTGCCTTTCTTCAAGATTTTTTTCATTGGCGGTTTTTTGAGATTTTCGGGAGATCGTAAATTGTCGAGTTCATCCGATCGTCTTCATCCGGTTCATCCTATCAGTTGGTATCCGCGTTCGTAAAATTCTTCGTGTAGTTGTTTCGGAATCGTCCAAAGATTCGGCTTCTGTGTTCCGCTTCTTCGCGATCATCAAATTCAATTGGGACGTCAGACAGGTTGGTTCAATAACCGCGTCTTCTCTTTCGTCTGCCATTGTCAAAGGGCGCAATTTTACTTATTTTACTTAGAAAAATAAAAATTACGCTCGTGTCTGTAACTTATTGTCACTTAAAGAAACCACAAACGGAACACAAACGGAACACCAACGGTACACGATCAGAACACTCTGCTGTCACCATCCTTTGCGCGATAGCTTTCGCGGGAGACCAACGTGGTGTCACCAGGCGGCATGGTGTTAGTATCAGGTTGTCCGGAAAGTTTCTTTCGCTTCGTAAGGAAACGAAAGACGCACGGCATTATTCCTTTTCTGTTATTTTACCGAATCACGTCCGATCCACTTTCTTCCTTTTCTATTATTACGATCATGCGTGATTCGAGAAAATAACACGAAAGAAAAAATGTCGCGCATCCGTTGTTTCCCCATAAAACGAAAGAAACTTTCCGCACGACCCAATAAAACGCCTGAAGAACGATACCGTGGCGGAACGTTGGCAAACTCTTCGTTCGACGACCCGTTTTTCGTTTCACCGTGTCTGCTCGCGCAGCTCTAGCCCTATACAGCGCGTTGCGATTCGGAAATTCTGCGAAAAAGCGAGTGCGCCGCTGATTCAACGTTCCGATAGCAACTTCGTCAAGCGGTTGCTTCGAGACGCACGGAGCGCGCGATTGTACAGGCCCGTTATTCAGCCGTGGCCGACGACGTAATGAATTCGAAGTTACGCAACTCGAGAACAGTGAACGCTGCGGCGTTCGCCTGTGTTCCGCTTGTTCTATCGTGTTTCAATTACGCTGCCGCCGGTAAATACGCTGGAACGGGCCCGGGCGAGATCCGCGCCGCGTTTTCCTCGCGGATGGAAATCGCGACGCGACGCCGCGCGATTAAGCGCAGCGCGTGCGAGACGGCCGCTTATCAGTATGCGCGGTAATGATCGGTAAGTACACCGGCGTTAATAATTCCTGCCGCGTGGAAAGAATAAATTACGAGCTACGCGTGCGTGTTTTTAACGACGCGGGTTGCGTGCCACCAAATTGAAAGAGACACGCTTTAATCCGGTAATGCTCGTAGTCGTTCTAATGAGGCAGAATGGAGGGGCGAAGAGATAGCAGAGTTGATTCTGCGTGGAAAAATATTCTGCGCGAATGAAGAAATTTTACAACGGCTGCGAAGAGTATTTGCACGTAACCTTATTCCCCGGCGAAGCGTAGTTTCGTCTGGTTGTACGTTTTCTTTTCGCAGCATGGAATCTTCGTCGTTGTTCATTTATAATCGTTCATTATATTTACGGTAACGTAATAGTCGGGCGAATTTGGCTTATTTTATCCTCCGAGCGACAGGTTGAAACATACTACACTAATAACGTTTAATCTTCGTCAAACATTGCGTTACGTTTTCACGCTTTTCTCTAGAAAGTCATTCGCATCGTTGAAAATTTCTTGGTCCACGAAATTTGTCTTATCTTAATCGTTTGAAAAAGGTTCGATAACGAGCCAAAAGTGCCACCGATGACCATCGTGGTAGTCGGCGCGTTGATATACTTGCGCCTAATTAATTGCCACTTACCTACCGTAATAAACACAATGGTGTGCGAACGAAGTAATATCTTTTATAGCCACTGTATACGTCTGCACAGAAGAGGCGACTTAAATGCCAGCTAACGCTTTTACTTCGATAGTAACACTTCGATGTACGTATCCGTATATCTAAGACAAGACGTTTGCTTTGTGACACGCAGTTGAGATAATGTTATGTAGCCGAAGAAAACTAATATTCAAATTCCAAATCACATATTCCAAGCAAAAGCAAACCGTTAGAAAGTTCAACCAGCCCACGTTCACAGCCCACACTCTGTTCGGACACGTCCCTGCAATAATAATTCGATTAATAACGACGATAACGTGTGTCATCAGGTGGATGTCCCGCTCTGCCATGAGGCCGGCCGAGGGCGACACATCGGACTGCATCCTGGTGGTTGGCATATCCAGACCGAAAATGGCCGCTGCCTTCCTCACCGTTGTCCTACTTTCCCTCTTTCTCACCTTCCACATTCTGTACGATAGCGCGGTATACAGTCTTCACGCAGCCTCCGCCGTCGAGGGTCGTACCGTCGAACTCGTCTCGCAAGTCCGCGCCACACCGCCTTTGCTCTTCTCCAGCAAGGTGCACTTCCCGCGCACCAGCCGGCATCTACCTCAGGCGATCATCATCGGCGTGCGGAAATGCGGCACCAGGGCGCTGCTCGAGATGCTCTTCCTTCACCCGCAAATCCAGAAAGCCGCTGGCGAGGTACATTTCTTCGACCGCGACGATAATTACGGCAAAGGCCTCGAGTGGTATCGACGCAAGATGCCTTATTCCTTCAGGGGCCAAATCACCATCGAGAAAAGTCCCAGCTATTTCGTCACGCCAGAGGTGGGTGCCAATTCGTCCAAACGCCGCCAATTCTTATGCATTCTTGCGTTTTTTCTGTGAACGTGCCCTTTTTCTTTTCTTTTCTTTTTTTTCTTTTTTTCTTTTTTCTTTTTTTTCTTTTTCTTTTGCGTGGGGGGAACCTTCATAGGAACCTCGGACGCAAGATGCCTTATTCCTTCAGGGACCAAATCACCATCGAGAAAAGTCCCAGCTATTTCGTCGCGCCAGAGGTGGGTGCCAATTCGTCCAAAGACCGCCAATTTTTATGCATTCTTGCGTTTTTTCTGTGAACGTGCCTGTTTTTCTTTTCTTTTTTTCTTTTTTTTCTTCTTTTTTTTGCGTGGGGGGAACCTTCATAGGAACCTCGGACGCAATTTGCCTTATTCCTTCAGGAGCCAAATCATCATCGAGAAAAGTCCCAGCTATTTCGTCGCGCCAGAGGTGGGTGCCAATTCGTCCAAAGACCGCCAATTTTTATGCATTCTTGCGTTTTTTCTGTGAACGTGCCCTTTTTCTCTTTTTTCTTTTCCTTTTTTTTTTTTGCGTGGGGGGAATCTTCATAGGCACCCCGATGACAGATCCTAGCGCGTGCGGAGGAGGCCCTGGAAATTGCCTAAGAACGTGAACGTGTCTAGAAGAAGTGGAAGCCAAACAGGAATTTATCTTATCCGCTAAATATCGTAACGATTACTCAGATATTTTGTACGTCTCTGCGTATCGTACGCGTCGCACGTGCTTCTTGCGGAGCTTTTCGAACTTCTCGTGAATCCGCGGTCCGATCGTGCGACGCGTGATCCCGAATCGTACAGTTCGTCTCGCGTCGACCATCCGCGGTCGACGTATTTCTCCGATGAGAATTATCAATTGGCCGAAGCGAGAAATGTTTGTAGCTGGAAAAGAGAAACTTTAAATGCCGCCACGTTTAAACGTGGCAACATTCGACCGCAAAAGGCTATTTTTTATTCATTAATATTTTTATTAATTTTCACGCTCTCTCTGCGCTCGTTGCGACGATTTAAATGTCGCGCTGCTTGTTTTACGAGAATACCAACAGTTCGCCGTAGCTTGACGACGGATGAACAATTTCTTCCTGACAATAACGTTTAATTATCGTACGATAGCTCTTTCGCCAGCTCGAAAGACACGCAATAATGGGGTAGTCGGCAAGATTGTAAGTCGAAAGTTACGTACAGGGTCGCTTCACGGTTCGTTCGGCCGATTCAGTCAGCCGAGATTAATTTGGCGAGCAACGTTCGCGATAGAATCATACGGTATCAAGGTTAACTCGTCCCTTACAACCTCGAAGAGGAAATAAATCCACGCGATTCGATTCGCCAACGTTACACGGCGCTGTTGCTTGATACTGTAATTTAAGAGTGCACGATATTTCCTTCGCCAACTATACGTTCGAATTGAACGTCCCAAAGCGAGAAGCGAGACGCGCAGGATGTTCCTACCGAAGGAAAGGAAGAAATAAGGAAACGCGGTAGAACTTGTTCATCCTCTTGTGCGCGAAACGACTTTTTTTAATAAATATAGAGATTAAACGTCTGCGAATTAATTGGCATTTCAGATAATTCGAAATTTTACGCGAGATAGAAATATTGGAGAAAGTAAGAGGAATTCTATTGGAACAATTCGCTCGTGCGGTAACGCGTATCCAATTTGCAAAAATTAGACTAAAGCCAGCTTTCATGAAGTAATTTCTGTTGGAACAAGCATTTTCTAAAATACCTAATAAAAACGTTATACTGGATATAATCGCAGTTAATGCCACGGTCTACGAACACATTTTTGCTTTTAGCGTTACCGCTAAATAACACGCAACTCGCATTTGTGTACAGTTTCCAAACGTAAACAGCGCGGCTCCGCGAAATTCTGGATATCACGATGAATATCATTGCGCGAAATGTGCTTGACACTACGCGTGGATAGGTTGTTGGTCGTAATCAACCGTAATATTATCACGCGTGATTATCCTTTCGACAAAATGCGCTTTACGTGTAATTCAATTCAACGAAACGAGGTACAAATTGTAGAATCGCGAAAACGATTTTCATGTGACGATGCCTCTCAAAGGCCGTACCGATCGACTCCACATTTTGATAATTTCTACCTTTCGTTATATAAGCGCGCGATTAATATTCCGAAGCAACGAATGATCTTTGCTTCCGTAAGTTCAATCACCGCAAAAACACGACGCAGATAATGGTAAATTCCAAAGTAAATTTAAAGAAACGTAAATCGACTTTTCGAGGCAGTCCCTGTACCCTTTCGCGTGTTAAACTCGTGTGTCGTACGATAAACCTAAAACCTACGGTACTATATCTACCATAAAGTCCAATATATTAGGTCGTCCGGAAAGTTTCTTTCGTTTTACGAGGAAACAATAGACGTACATTTTTCTCTGTAATTTTACCGAATCACGTACGATCCATTTTGTTCCTTTTCCATTATTACGATCGTACGTAATTCGATGAAACAATACGAAAGCGAAAATGTCGCGTATCCGTTGTTTCCTTCTAAAACGAAAGAAACTTTTATAACTAATATTAATATTAATATTAAATTAATTCATATTAATATTAATATTAATTCATATTAATATTAAACGTAGATAAATGATAATACGCGAAACACGCGTACGACAAATTTCTCTGAAGCTTGGCAACGCGATTGTTGCTCCGAAGCGTCGCGTGATTTTCTCGCGCTCAACTCGTATCGCTCATATGGCCGATTTCTCGTCGCAGGTACCTGAAAGAATCCGCGCGATGAACGCGAGCGTGAAGCTGCTGCTGATAGTGCGGGAACCAGTGACCAGAGCGATATCCGACTACACTCAGCTGCGGACGCACGCCGCCACCGCTTCCACCCTGACGAACGGCACACCACGAAGCATCCAGCAACAGCAGGCGGCGCGTAGCTTCGAGGAACTGGTAATACGACCGGACGGCAGCATCAACGAGTCGTACAGGCCGGTCGCGATCTCTCTGTACCACACGTACATGCACAGGTGGCTGGAGGTGTTCTCCAGGGAGCAGATCCTCATAGTGAACGGCGACCAATTGATCGAGGACCCGGTGCCTCAGTTGCGCAGGATCGAGAATTTCCTCGGATTAGAGCCACGGATCGGCAGGCACAATTTCTACTTCAACCACACGAAAGGCTTCTACTGTCTGCGCAACGAGACGTCGGAGAAATGTCTGAAGGAGAGCAAAGGCAGACGACATCCGCGCGTTAGTCCCGTGGTGGTCACCAAGCTAAGGAGGTTCTTCAACGAACACAATCAACGATTCTACGAGCTCGTGGGGGAAGATCTCGGCTGGCCTGAGGAATAGCCGTGGTAGAGAAGCGGGTACGATCGCTGTTGTCGTGGACGCGGGTAGCCACGCGAGAAGGTGCAAAGTTGGCGAAGAAGCTGCTTGATTTTTTCTAAACGTCGGAGTACGGCGCAGCTGGTACTGGCGCGGTACGATTCTTTTTTCTTTCCTTCTAGTTTACGCGTATCGAATTTTAAGAATTTGGAAATCACGAAGATCCCTCGACGAGACCTGCGCGCCGAACGATTGTCCGAAAGCGGAACGAAGAAGAAGGGGATCTGCTACAGAGAAAACAGGTTCGTTCGGCGGGAACTCGGCTGGTCCGAGAGAACTTCTTAACAAAGCGAACGCGAGCAAGGTTTCTGCGCTTGACGCGGTTAAAGGAATCTTGTAATTGCTACGGAGCAGCTGGAAAATCTTGATCCACGGGGATTACGTGAGCAACTTGGTCGAAATTAGCGGAAACACGGTGCGGGCAACCGAGGGCAAATTAAGCAACGCCGTGCCTGTGAAAGAAGACAACAGCGCGCTGGATTGAACGGCGAATCAAGCGTACATTTCGTGCCACAAAGGACGAAGGCATCTTCGTGATTCGAATTCATCAATGGGAATATTCGAGCTTTTGAAGATTAATTAGGATCGTCTTTGGTTCGAGAAATTACGCGACAAAGTTACCTGCAGGTGCATCGTTGTCGAGTCGCTCGTCCGATGTCACTTCGTTGGATATTTGAAAATTCTTCGGCGGCAGTTTCGTCTGGCGCTTCTCGTCGCGGGAACAATCCAGGCTGATCAGGATAAGTACCTTTTATATTTTACGATTAGCCGTAACATCGAAAACGGGTAACGCGTCGATGGTTAAATTAATAATTCAGCGACTTACAAACGGTCGATGTGCTCGAATTCCAAGGATTAGCAATCGTAGGAAACACCGAATAGAGATCTTTTGTTTCGCACGGACGAGACGATACAAACATTCTAATCGCTCTGGAATATTATTAAAAGAAAGAAAACACGTTTCTCGTTCGTCAAAGATTTGATACTCGATTAGCGACAGAGTGCGATTCGTTTTCTGAAAAAAGTGCAACAGTTCTGCTGCCGTCTCTTCGGAAAGGAGGCCCGAGCACGCGAACTCGAGTGAACATCGAAGAGCCCGTGGCAACGAGTCGAGCCATTAAATCGAGTGCATGCAATTTAATGGATATATGCTCCGGCCAGGACTCTTCATTATTATCGCAGATCCTGAGCCCCTCTCGTGTTCGCGTTTCAACCGTTCGTCCTTGCGTGCGCTAATCGCTTCGAGTTGTCGCTTCGATGCATCGACGAGACCGATTTCTGCGTCTCGATCGACTGCTCGGTCGAAAAAAAGTTTCACTCTCGGACGGTGTTGCGGTTAAGAAATACGGAAGTACAACCAAATTACGAACAGCTTTCGGATCACGAAATACGTATAAAAACTCGAGTCTATCTCAGGGAATCAGCTGCTAATTACTCGAACTGCGTCGTACGTTGCCGACAATAGCCACCATTCACCGAACACAGAAATATCCGTAACTTCTATCGAACAAGACGAAAGATTAGTTGAGCGAGAGCTACCTACGATCGTTCTACGATACTTAACGCACATACGGTTTTAATTCACAAAGGACAGACGAACGCGCAACGCGGTCTGAAACTTCGTATTTATTTGCAAAATGCCCGAACTGTTCGCGCTGTACCGTGCGAATCTGCTTGACGCGTCTATCGATAAATTATATTTACTACGAAACGATATCTTATAAAAGAAAGATAAAGAAGACGCTAGAGAACGTAGTTATAGGAGCGTGTAACTTGGAAATGTGGAACGTTAGAAACCGTTGAAAGAAGCTTGTAGAAGAATGACTCGCGCCAAGTCAGTTCAACAACGCGTGATCCGATAGGCAACCGATTAGCTCGACGGCCGAAGATGATCGGCAGGCGTGGAATTGATTAAACGTTGGTCGTGGAAAGGGTAACGAGGTGATCGAGGCGGACGAAGGAAATTAGCCAGGCAGCGCGTGCGAAATCGATCGGGCAACGTCTGGCCGTGTGAAAGCTGGGCAAATCGTCGGCAGAAATATCAGGGGTTGAATAGCGTGGAACATCGGCCAGCGATCCTCGATATCAGTCACGACCACGTGTATCCCAGAGGAGCGGCCTATCGCAACCGAAACGTGGAAGAGTAGATTCCGGATGGGTCGTTACTCAGAGGGGCTGGATATCTGTCCGTCGATTCTCGAACCAACGAATTCGAGCACATTGTACTTGGTGGCGCGGCTCTGCTCGACTCGACTCGGCTCGGCGCGGCGTGGCGCGGCGCGGCCGTCTATTTGGGTCGATCGATCTCCGCTAAGAGAGAAGAATGATCCATCGATGCTGTTACCCGTTCCTCCGCGTGGCTGCGCGCAAGACCGCGCGTCTTGCTCCATCGTACATTCACCTGCATACACTCGCGCACATATGTATCGTACACGTACATGAACAGGAAAAGGGAAACTCGCGCGCGTACACACACACACACACACAACATACATACATACATACATACATACATACATACATACATACGTGTCTACGTGTACAGGTAACTAGAGACAACGGTGACGGACAGACGAACGGGACGGACAGACACTGTTGACAGGAAGTAACGCCGGCCAAAATAAAATAGAGGCGAGAGTCCGATGGAACGATCGGTTTCAGGAGGATCAGCTTCCTGAAGCTTCAGCGACTCGTTTCGCGGGCCCCGTCGCCATGGATCACATTGGTCCGTGAGTTTACATATCATATAGGGTTAACTAGTTGGTATTACAGAAGATTGAATATTTTTATAATCCACATTGGAAGTTGTTATATCGAGTCGTTAAGCTTATCGTGTACAGGAGGAGAGCCACCCGTCTGCGTAGGAACAATGGGATTTTAGTGAACGAAGAGAGCTCTCTGTGATCTTAGGTTTCGTCGCTCCGTCTAATCTGTTAATCGATCGCGTTCGTTTCGTGTATCGCGAGGGAGGATATCGTAGTTTTCTTTGGCCGCGCGTGCTGCACGACTCGCCGAATGAATTAGAGGGATGAAAGGAGGATCGTTTGGCGAGCAGCGTCGAGCCTTTCCGCTTCGGCAAGCCAGAAAGGCTTGAACAGGAGCAGGAGTTGGTTAAAGCTGTAATTTTTTTATACGCGTTACTATTATACCGTGAAATGTTGGCGAATTTCATTCGTACCGCCATGCAACCGTATCATTTTTATTACGATTTCACTACGTGGTAAGATAGGTTACGTTGGAATAAACGAAAGTTCAAGTGCACATATCGTTAGAATTAAGAAGTAATTGGTAATTAACGATCGTCCATGTTCGAATTACATATTTTTTGCCGCGTTTAAACCGGTTATTTAAGAAGCTTCGATAAGAAAGGATAAATAGGATATTCTTCAAATGGTAGAACCAAAGTTGTCCGCGAGAAATTACTATAAGCTGGGACGAAATAAAGTTACGAACGATTCAGAATTGACGCGAACTTGCGAAGCAAGCCTCGACGTTCGTACGATTTTTTGTCAATTTGTTAATTGCATAAGTTAAAAAGGGCAGTTAATTTCGGTAAAAGCTCGATGCTCGATGCGAAGTCACAGAGCGAATGAAAATTTGTAAATTGATCGACATTTTCGTTGCTTCTACTTTTTCGAGTACCTACTCGTTGCTTTAATACACGCACACATACGTTTGATTTGTATAAAAACTAGGACGTAAGCGCGAAACGAATACATATCGGAAAATTGTGATAAGGAGACGTATATACAATTTTTATATGCTATGTGTTTAGGCGATTTATTAAAATAATCGTGCAGTCAAACGATAGAAAGAAGTATCGTTCATTGAAAAAAGAACAGAGCGACGAGTTTTCATATTCTGTATTTTTCCAAGAGACACGACAAATTTGGTATATTTTTAACGTTCACCGAATTAAATAATAATCGCTAAATCACTTTGATTTGTAGATACGAAGAGATATTGTTCTATAAACAATGATTCAAATATTGATACTTTTTAGTATATTTGTAACGTTCACCGAATTAAATAGTAAACGTTAAATCATCTTGATTTATGGATACCGAAATATATTACCCGGTGAACAATGATTCGAATATTGATAGTCGAATTTAATATACGCGATATATACGTTTACACTGGCTGTTTCATTCCCCTCATTATACGTTGGTACAGAAAATCTGTCCATACCGTATATCTGATCTTTTTTACGCTTCCTTGTGCGTGAAATATTAGACCAAAATTAAAAGATGCAAAGCAGACGATCCTAAATTTTATTTAAAATATGCAGAAGATATGAAAAGAAGCGACTTTTTCATCTTAAGCCATATAATTCTTTATGAAGAGTTTCTCGCAGCTTGATAAATAAAAGAAAATTCATCCTGGGAATTTACCTCTTGCGAATGCTTATTTTAAAATCTGAATACCATCGATCCGAATCCGCTCGTCGTATCGTCGGTACGTGACGTCACGAAAGAAAGATCCTGCAGGAATCTGAGGAGCGCGTGTCACGGTTGACCCGAAAATTGACCTAAACCTAAACGAAATCCAACAGATAGCCTGTTGATGTTCGTATTCGTCGTAATAAACCTTGTATCGCGCAGCCTATGTAAACCTATTTGCAATATCCGAGGCTCCAGATTGAAGGAAGGATATCAACAGCGGAGAGAAAAAGGGAAAAGGGAAGCGGAGAAATAGGAAGGGGCTCGTATATATCACGCGGAGATAAAAGTTGGCGATAAAATTGACCATTTGTTTCTGAAGAAAAAAGAAGAGAGAACCCGGCGCGAAGATTCCATCGATCGCTGCTGGGGACCTGTGACGCCTCGATGAACGAACCTGGAATGCGTATAATAGCCGGAGAAAATTGCTCGGAAATCTTTCAATACGTTCTCTACCGTGCTACGTCGTCCACTGGCCATTTGTACCGAATTCGCGACAAAAATGGGGATCCGTTATACTTGGAATTGGATTTTTCGTAGTGCAATTTTATAAATTTGAGATTTATAACCCTTGGCAAAAGGTACTTGTATACGACTAGCCTTTTTGCCACATCCTGTGTATACGTAGTTTTATAAACAAAAAAAAAAAAACCGGTAGTATTTATGGTGGAAGTAATCGTTTTGTTCGATCAGAAACGTATCGTACAAACGTATTTCGATATAAATTTTTTCCTTTTTTTTTTTTTCTGCCCTTGCAAAGTATGTTATACACCGTTGCAGGAAATTTGCAATTTAAATCGAAAACACTTTTCACGGTGTCGTTCGTTAAATCGCGTATCTTTTTCGGCCCGGTGCACCGCGGTATCGCGAAATTACACGGAGAAACGAAAACTCGTTTCCATTGAGTGAGCGGGCAAGGAAAGTTAACTGGGAAGCCTTGGAAAATTCATCGTTCGTCTCCGTCTCCAACGAACGCCCTAAAAGTCCCGTTATAAGAATCTGCTAGTAAAAAAAATTTGCGCTAACAGAAATATACGGGATCGTTGTGAACGATGGCTTGTTAAAAAATAAATTGATCTATTCGCATATCGATATCCGCTGTTTTCATAGGGCTTCTCTTTCGCTGTAAGAAGCAAGTTTCCACGTAAATATATCGATGATATTCGTACGACGTAGCGTTTCTGCAACATATGTAAACGACAGGGATATTCTTTGATATTTCAATTACCGTACCCATAGTGCAGTTTCGAGCGATACGAAGAACGATAGTGATCGAACGATACGATAGTTATGTAGACAAGGGTATCAGAAATCGCGAATGCTTTGCACGCTTCAAGTGTGACACTCGATATCGGAAAGCGTACTTTTCCTTCGGGAACAGGAACAGGAGAAGTGTCAAGGAATTCGGTCAATCGCGAATAAACTTGTCACGGGAAGCTTAGGCGTTTGATCAAGGTTTTATCCTACGAGTATCTTTGAAGCCTCCAGAAATATCACGATAATCGACGAAAAATTCTCCGTTCTTGACCTTCTGACCTCCTTCAAACCTGAAATTTTAATAAAAGGAACAGGGTGGAAAACGAGCGAAGGAAAAAGTGGTATCGGATATTGTTTTTTTTTTTTATTTATTTTTTTTCTTTCTCTTTTTTTTTTTTTTTGCTACTAGCCTCTATCATAATCGATCCGTTGCATTTCTCGTCGAATTTCGTTCTGGTCTATATCTCTGTACAATGGATAACAGCTTTATTTTCGTTGACAAACAATTCGTCTAAAAAAATATTTCGTCCCGAGTCTACGATTTTTTTTTATAAAACACAATGTTTTCTATTAAATATATTAAATTTAATATCGCGTCGTATTTGTTATCTCTTTGTTTATTTTTATTTACTCGGTGCACCGTCCGTACACTACGTGTGTTTGTATCCACGATCTCGTCGCACTTTGACGAATACACGTACGAAACGTACGAATGTTCGTAACTTACAAATTAGAACCATCTCAACCAGAGTACGAATTAAATATATCTTACGTACACAAATTAAACGTAACCCTATTCAGACTTCTCTTTCCTATTTTACATTTACGTGCTCCTCGTCACTAGCCTTGGTCTCCTTGCCGCCAATTTTGCCATAGAACTTTTCATATCTTCTGCTAATCTCACGCTTCCTGCGCAGTCCTGTCTGTTACCATATTTTCGATTTTCCTTTCCAACTTCACTCTGGCGCCCAGCTTATTTACCCATTCCCTGAGGTCTTCCGATAGCTTCCCTCTCAAACGCTACCTACCTCCGTACATGCATCATACCCTCTCTCTCTCTCTCTCTCTCTCTCTCTCTCTCATAATCTGCATACTTTTGCCACATCTTAATCGTGCCCACTGTTGCTTGTCTTTACCTTCGATATTCTTCTTGATCCGATAGACTCGCATAGCCAGCTCCTTTTTCCTGGCCTTGCAAGCATCGCGATAACTTGACCTGTCTATCCTACTCCAACGTTCATGTACATCTTACTGCACCTTCCTTCCTATTGCATTTTTCAGTTTCTGCTCTACTCTGCTGGTGTATCGTATTTGTTAGACACAGCTTTATCCCAGACAACACTTTGCTTTGGATACAAAAATAACACGGGATTCTTGGTGAATCACTCAGATAGCAATTTCTTATAAACGTACGCGCGCGACACCGTGTGGCAGATGCAGAACGGAAGTGGTGCAACTTGAAGAGAAAAATGGAACCGAAGAAAAAAAAAAAAGGAAGAAAGAAAGAAAAGAAACGGGAAGAAATAAAAACGTCCGTGTGGTTTCTAACGATATCGTATCGCATATTTCTTTATCGTATTGTGATTTTCGCCTGTTACGATCTTTCTTCGCTCGTGCGCGCCTTTCATACATTTAGCCTCTACCTTAATTTATTCCTTTGTTCTCGCCGGTCGTAATGCTTCGTAATAGTCTTAATAGTCGCGTGCGTGAGGCTCCCATTAATCGTGGCTGTTCGTCACGTTTTGTAATTCTCCTTCGTAGGATACTTTCCCAAACAATCGTCCATGTATAAATGCTGGATTTCGCCTGCGTCTGTCGCCGTGGTACACGAATTGTCGTATCTCTTCTTTGTTTTCTGTCAGAGCAAACTAGTCGTTCTCTCGTACGACGATTTTCCTAGCGACGCACTACGTGTAACTTGCCATTCCTTGTTCGACGAGGGACACGTGTCACGCAATAGCATTCGTATTATATTATATACTATACTAGAATATATATATATATATATATATATATATATATATATATATATTCTAGTATAGTATATAATAAGGAAGATAGGACAAGCGGCGATGGATCAGCATTGTATCGCAACAGGACCAGTGCCTTCGCCCTAAATCTTAATTTACTATCTACCTAAATATGGTTGTATCTTAATTTACTATACAGATTATTATACAGGGTGGTTGGTAACTGGTGGAGCAAGCGGAAAGGGGGCGATTCTACGCGAAAAAAGAAGTCGAAAATATAGAATAAACATTTCTCGTTCGAGGCTTTGTTTTCGAGAAAATCGACTTTGAATTTTCTTGAATTTGTCTCGTTATAACGGATCTCACTGTAGAGCATTGTCTCGATTTACGTTATATTGATAAATACTTGCAACGTGACCGAAGTGTTTTCCTATCTATTAACTTACTATCCGAATTTTTTATTCTATATTTTTTTTCTTCTTATTTTTTTTATTCTATATTTTCGACTTCTTTTTCGCGTAGAATCACCCGCTTTCCGCTTGTACCACCAGTTACCAACCACCCTGTATATCTTCTAGTTCGTCGTGTTTCGTTGTTCTAACAGTAAGATTTACCTGCTAAGGCGTCTGTACGTATATTTCTATGTCATAATCCTGTACGCGAGCGTACGTTTGCTTATTAATGATCCTCCGTGTTTGTGTCACTCTTTGGTATTTCGTTCCACTTCTGGCTGTTCTTCTTCGGTTTCTCTGTTCCTCCAAGCTTCGCAATACTCTCAACTTCATGCTTCCCTTTGCGAAGTTTGCTAGTTGCCATATTAATTTTTCGCTTTTCGTTCTTATCATTTCTATCCATTTCTCGTTTCTCAAAGTGATTGGTCTGATTTCTGTGTATGCTGTGCAAACGTTGAGTATGTGTTCCCCATTTTCTGTTTCCCCAATGTCGCACAGTCGACGTGATAGGTTCTCCTGCATTTTATACTTAGGTTCATGCCCTATCGTCGTTGTCCAACTCGGTTAATCTCACCCATGCGATAGTTTCTATCGACAGTGGTTTATTTGAAATTAAATAGTTTGTCGCTTATCGATGGTATATCCTTAATTCCTTTGTCGCCACGGTGTACATAAAATTTAATATTCTAATATATTAAGTTTCGTTAAAATTGCGTCACGTTAAATAAAAGCTGGATATCGCGTTTATTAAAACGTGTAAATAAAGTTGCGTTTATTAAAAGGTCTATAACGTGGAAAGTGGAAGCTGCCAACGAAATAAAACAAGTGAAATAAAACAAGTTCAATTTCAGTTTTTAAAAGGTACACGTTAACTGTAGGTATATAAATTTCCACTTGAAGAATTAATATCGATTTACAACGCGACGCAACATTTCATCGAAAGAGCAATTTCAACATTCCTGCAAAGTTCTACCGTCCTGCTCGTGTTCGATATACGACTTTTTAAAACGTAGAAAAATTCCTCCTTAAGGGTTTTACGTTTCATTAAAAATACCCTGTTATTCCATAATTTATTCGACAGCGAAGTTTCCGATAACGTGTCTTATCGTTTTCCACCGAACGATCCATTTTTCCTGCCCATTAATATTTGTCATATTTCACGAACTCGTTTCAGAACGAAGTACGAATTAAGAGCGTACGATTCTTTAAGTTCGACGCGGTCATTAAGGGATGCAAAAGCACGGAACTGCGGAAAATAAATTGACAGATACGATGAAACAACGATCCATCTTGGGAAATTTGCGTATTTATCAAGAAGAAACAGCGTACTTGGTCGCGTTTCGTTCGAAGTGAAACGTTATTCGATAAAATAATTCATCGATGCGGATATAGTAACGACGAAATCTGATTTTCTATACGCTTCGCGCGATTCCGACCGGTTCTTCCAATTTTACATAGTAAAATATCGTTCGAAAAAAATTTCGTCTCTGCTCGAATAATGTCAAGTTTTGGACGTTTTAGGCGTCGTGAAAAAGTATCAATTTCAACGATATTTATAGAATTTCTTTCTCGATGTCGTCTTGGAAGCTGTGCAAAAAAAAAGAGCAGCGAAACAAACAAGGCTAAAAAGCTCACCGCGAAACGAATATTTCTCATCGCGGTTGTTTGTTTTTCAGTGGAACGACTGTTTAATCTGATGCAAAAGCATCGGAATACCGCTATTTACTCGCGATAACATCGTTATAAATATCGTCGGTCAGTGGTGGAGCATTTCAATCGAGATTCTACGGCGCAAGAGTGTATTTCATAAATTTCATAAACCCGATATACATACATAAATTCCCAAGATGAAATGAACATAATTTTCGATCGTGTACGGGCGAGTTTGGAAAATTGTCAAACTTCTGCCGTGCTTTTTTTGGAAACAGGCGGAGAAGATAAAGAGTCCAATATGCTATGGAATTGGTATTAACAAAATTATTGTAAGAAAATACCATGTACAATTATTCGTTCGCGCTCTGATCTACTGCATGGAAAAAATTGCTCTCACTTGCTATATACCTTGCAAGTATTTAAATCTTCCTACGCTTACCGAGAAACTCGTAAACCGAAGCAGAGCGGTCGCGACAAATATCAGGTTGTCCGAAAAGTTTCTCTCGTTTCACAAGGAAATAATGGATGCGCGACATTTGTCGTTTGATATTATTTTATTGAGTTACGTATGATCGTAAGAATAGAAGTGGAACAAAATGGATCGTGCAAAAATCAATAAAATAATATAAAAGAAAAAAGGGTTGTGCATCTATAATTTCCTTATGAAACGAAAGAAACTTTTCGGACGATCTAATACGTTCGCGAGTTCTGTAAGAAGGTAATCTTCTCGTTCGGAAAACACAAAAGTAACGAGCACAACGATCGGCCACCTAAATCCTACGATCTTAAGACGCACGATCGGTAGCAGACACGTACAATCGGCGGCTTCATTTATCGTTTTGAAATTCATCGGTCAACCCGAAACGACTGTGTATTTTGTACGAGTTCGACGGATACGTCGAGCGATCGAAAATTCCAACATTAAATCGGCAGGATCTCTTTTAATCGACGATCGAGTGGATCGAAACTCGGCGAAATCTTTAAGATAGAATGCGAAGTCTCGAACGAGGCTGTCAATTCGGAATATTTCGAGAAAAGCGGTTTTCAAAAGCTGTTTTCTTGAGTTCAACGTACGTCGGCCTCTGACGAAATATCTGCCATACCAGTGTGTGTTAAAACGATCGCTGTACAGCCGTGCTTCGTTGTTAACGCTAGAACTATAACAGAACCGTAACACGCACCTAAACGTTCTCGATATAAATCGGTATAAAATTGAAAGGAAATTGATCGAACGAAATGCATGCAAGTAATTGTGTCTCCGCCAAGTACAAGTCGGTGTTGATTTTGGCAAAAACATTTATACGTTCCGAGTAATGGTAAAAGAAGAAGAAAAATAATTATTATTTGATTAAAGTATGTATAATTCCAGTGTTAATAAACACGCGCGAAAATACGTTGTGGAAAGCCCTTATTCGAGGTTTCCATGCGATTATCGAGAAGCGTGCGACAGTATCGGCGTAATTCCCGGCGCGTATTAATTTCGAGGAAAGAAAGAGGGGACAAAAAGGTACAAAACAAGCGTTTCCCTGGCGTAGGCAAAGAGACGCGCCATAAATAATCCGCTTTACAGCGGCGGTGAGTCGTGCATCCGCAGAGGTTAGCGTGAAAAGTGCAGCTTGCATCGGTGCGCCCTGTTATCCCGTGCAATAAATACCTCTCTGTGTTCGGGCACGAGTTAAATTTCGATCACGCAGTGCCGGATGTCGGGATCGGATAAACTCTGCAACACCCGACCCGTACTCGCTACGAATCCGCTGGAAATCCGTTCCGTGGTCTCACGACTCCAAGCGACAACCGCGTCGAACTCCTTCGCCACTGCGATAAGTCGAGGAAACAATCCCCTTCGATCTCCTAACGCGTCACGTTACGACGCCGTGGAAATCCTGCGTTCTACACGCGTCGCGTGCGAAATCGTGCACAGGTTTCCTTCACGAGATTCACCATGGGTCCAACGGTGCGTCGAACAGGATGATTTTTTCGATGATAAACGAGCCGCTCATCCGCCAGATCGGCCAACTCTGCGAATCAGAGAGTGGCAGAAGTTGGCGAAATTACGCGAGATAAGCGTCGATCGAGTGGTTCGGCGCTCTGAAAAGTTTGAGAAAGCGGAGCTAACCGCTTTGGCGTGTGATAGGTCTCGAATCGCGTGTGCAGATGCAGGGAATCCGGAGAACGTTTAATCCGCGGTGTTCTATTTGCACGGGACATTTAAAACTTGATAGACTTTACATGGGTTTTACGGTGAGAGGTATTTTTCGTTTTTTGAAGAATATTCGTTCGTAAATATATTAATAGCTACATACTTTCGCGAAGGGCTTAACTGTGAGCAATATAAGCTGGAATCAAAATTCGATGGAATATAGAAACTTTAGCGATAAGTTGGTATTAAATTTAAGATAAACGTTGGTTCTTAGGTTGAGAAGTATAAGCATCGAACGTATCTCGAGCTTGAAATTCATCGTAACGCGTACATATCGAAGTGTGATATAAGCAAATTTTTCTACGGTATAATATATATATATATATATATAATATGTATATATATACACGTATTTTTTACTACTGCATAATTTTCATGCGAATGATCATTATGAACTTGAGAATTATACAATTTTTAACGAAATTATTTTACGAATCAAGGTATCGATCGATAACATTCAATAATTTCAGCAGTATAAGAAATTAATGATCGAAATGCAACGTAATTTAATGTGTAAGAAGTATTTATCTTTCGCGAATGATTCGAAGAAGGTATTAGACCGAAAGAATCAAGAAAGTATAAACGTAATCGACTCCGAGTAAAGTGGTCGACGATTGGTTCGACGAAACGCATTGTATGAGATAGCGAATATTTTTTGAAATTCACTTAAATTCCTTTAATACGAAATACGTGTAAATCGGACGATATAACGAACATAATTTTCGCCGTCAGGAAAAATTCAGAATATAATTATCTGGTTGTTTGCCCACATCGATCAGTTCTCCTCGTTTATAGTCGTTAGACGAAGGTTAGAAATCGCCGCCGAATATGTACAAACATAAGCTTGTAGCGAACGTTAGTTCGTCTGAACTGACACGTCTAATCGATACTAATCAGAGCGAAATACAAACCTTGATCTTTGCAAACTAGTCTTCGCAGGCAGTCGGTAAGCAGCTTTCAGCAAGAATCAACTGAGTTTGCCTAAGCAATAATTTTGACGAAGTCTCGTATATGTAACTGCGTATACGCGATACGATCACAGGCAAGTAATTATAGAAGCCGCGAGCGTTCTAACTCGAGCAGATGATGTTTCTCGCGAATGATTCCTGCGAAGAGAAAGATGGATCGTTGGGAATTTGTCGCTGATACTCGCGCGATGTATTTTCCAACACGATCGATAAATAATTTCCAAGTATAATAGATTGTTAATATTTATTTTCGCGCAAGTTTTATTACGATTTTTCAGAATCGCAAAGTTTTAATTAAATTTGGCAGAAGTTTGAAAGCAGCGCTCGGCTTCGCGACAACTCTCGATTAGTCAAACGTTCGATTACAGCTGCTATGTTTTTCGACTTGGGTCTATAATGGCAAGCATCTGCTTATCGTGCAAATCGATCTTGTACCGTTCCGATATCTAATTTGTCATAATCGACCGAGATAGGCGAAACAGCACAGGAACTTTGCGTCGAATAGCTGTCCCCCTCGTTGTTTGTCTCATCTCGAGCGACGAGATAGAGGACGAGCGAAGTGGAAAACAAGACGACCAAGAGTTCTGTGGAAAACATTCGCCAAACATTGTGCAGAAACACAGATCAAATACATTGGAGACAAAAACGAGAGAGTCGTCGGCGAAGTAGCCCGGCAAAAGAAACGCCATGGTTCTTTGCAGGCAGTTCGTTTCAAACGTGAAATTTCCGCTGCAAAAATGCGTCGCGGCCGTCTCGCAACGGCGAGCTTGGCTCTGACACGATGTAGCCGCGTGCTACGTCGAGTTAGCGAGCGACGCAAGTGAATTATACCTTATTACGAACCGGAAGGGCCAACTCTTGTAGACGTCGCTCGCGCGAATAAATTGTATCTCTCGCGGCGTAGTGGCCGACGACGACGACGACGACGACGACGACGCAAGGAGACCCATCCAGCGGAAAGATTAGAAACCGTGAGGCGAGCTGGCCCCAAGCAAAGAAACAAACGAACGTTACTTTGTACCCGAGCACCGTACAACCTGCTGAATTAATTCGGCGCATTAAAGGCCCAGTGTCCCTTTTGCAGCGACGCAAACGTCGTCCAACCTTTTTCATCCCTGTGTTTCGCGTTTGTCCGCGTTCAAAGGCGACCGCGGCGTTATCGCGTTAGATTTGGCCGTTTGGAAGGTTCCGTCGAGTTCTCCGAGACAAAATTCTATGCAGCATGATCTTTCGCGTTTATTTTCCAGTGGAATGTATCGCGTGTCTTGCTTCCTGCCGGCTGATCATGCGAAACTGAAACTTCTTTATATATTTGCCACGTACAGCGAGATTTTTGTCAGTTGGTGCGAAAAGCAGATGTTTATAGGGAAGGTTTATAAAATGGAAACAAAGAGCGAGAAGAGGGAGATTTCATTTGGTTTGAAGCATCTAAGCTTGTGGGTTGTAAACTACCTAAATTCGTCCTGTTTGTTTATGTCGTGGTTATTGGTTATATAGATAGAGAGAAAAGCGCGTGGATAAATTGTCAGATAGTAAAATATATTTAACAAAGAAACGTTTGTCTAAATATGAATACAGTTTGAGCTGGTCCAGATCCGCACGCTAGCAGCGTTACCTAGTAACTGAAAACTCCGAAGCCATCGTTGCCTGTCTCTTGTCTTATGGTTGCCATGTGGTTGTCTTTTGTCTATGGCCTGTCGATGGCTTTAGCGAGTTAGAAAATTAGTCGGTACAGACGTAGAGTTTACTTAGAAGCGTTAACCACTTCAAAAGTTTATTTATTATAAAGTTGGAAAGAATATATTAAATTCGATGTCAAATTTAAAAAGATATCGTTGTACGCGCTTCGTGGTATTATCGTTTTATATGGGCGTATAGACATGCAAGGCAGGAGTTTATTCGAAAGTGTTGTGGTTACGGGTTATATAGATAGAGAGAAAAACGCGTGGATAAATTGTCAGATGGTAAAATATATTTAACAAAGAAACGTTTGTCTAAATATGAATACAGTTTGAGCTGGTCCAGATCCGCACGCTAGCAGCGTTACCTAGTAACTGAAAAACTCCGAAGCCATCGTCGCCTGTCTCTTGTCTTATGGTTGCCATGTGGTTGTCTTTCGTCTACGGCCTGTCGATGGCTTTAGCGAGTTAGAAAATTAGTCGGTACAGATGTAGAGTTTACTTAGAAGCGTTAACCACTTCAACAGTTTATTTATTATAAAGTTGGAAAGAATATATTAAATTCGATATCAAGTTCGAAAAGATATCGTTGTACGCGCTTCGTGGTATTATCGTTTTATATGGGCGTATAGACATGCAAGGCAGGAGTTTATTCGAAAGTGTTGTGGTTACGGGTTATATAGATAGAGAGAAAAGCGCGTGGATAAATTGTCAGATGGTAAAATATATTTAACAAAGAAACGTTTGTCTAAATATGAATACAGTTCGAGCTGGTCCAGATCCGCACGCTAGCAGCGTTACCTAGTAACTGAAAACTCCGAAGCCATCGTTGCCTGTCTCTTGTCTATGGTTGCCACGTGGTTGTCTTTTGTCTACGGCCTGTCGATGGCTTTAGCGAGTCAGAAAATTAGTCGGTACAGACGTAGAGTTTCCTTAGAAGCGTTAACCACTTGAACAGAAAGGATATTTTAGAGCCTGGTAACGAAGAGAATAGCGTTTATAACGAAATGGCGACTCCTCTACGAATATAACAGTACTTACGTATGTGCCATTTATCAAAATGTAAATCTTATTCGACACAGCGTGGAAGAAAGAAAGCATTCTTCGCGTAAATTCCGATTTGGAAATAAGAAAAAGGCCGGCAAGAACAGCCGGATTAAGATTCGATCGAAGAACCCTCAAAATTATCATGGTCGTTCCATTAATCTTCCTCGCGAATCATTTTTGCATATGACTAGGGCATAAATTTAATTCAACGCGCTGCCGAGCTTCGTAAATAGGATGGTTAAATAATTCACGCGTTCTGTTACGTTGATATTCAGTTCCTGCTCTCATAATTCATTTCCTCGCTTTACGTCGCCGGTAACTATCGGGCCGTGATCCAAAACTTTCACTCGCTACCCTCGAATTAGCCGATCGATGTATTTCACCGACTGCTCGAGTCGCCTGGAAAAATTTTCGCTTTCCTCCGGTGCTCCAGAAACTCCATGTAAATTTCATCACGTATTCCACGATTTTTCGTTCCAGATATGACAAGCCCGAAGGCTGTATTCGAACAAAAATTAGTTCAAATTGGTCGACTGCGTTCGTAGCGAAAGTTTAAATGGACTCGGAAGGGAAGTAGTTGCATAGCCACCGAATTTCCCGGTTATATGGACAAAATTAATTGAACAAGCGAGACATTTGTAATTCCGAAAGAAGGTATTTGCAAATTGGAAAGGACACGATGCAAATATCGAAGCTAGCTGTATCGACGTAGGCGCGAACTTTGCTAAAAATAAAAGACCTAATTTCCTAAATATCTTTTAATTCCTAGGGATCGACGTATCGGTAAATTTAATATTTTCCGACATCGAAGCTAGGCTGTATCGATACTCGCGCGCGTGTTTTGATAAAAATATAAAACCTTACTTACCGACAAGGCGGGACACGTTTGATAAAATTATTATTTCGATAACTTAGGAGCGAGAGGAATCTTTCTAGCGCGAGGCTGCGTATAAATTTTCTGTCGCGTTGATGTGATAGAAAAAAAAAAAAAAAAAAAAGAAAAGGACGTATACGATTTCAGTAGAGTCGGTAGAATCATAGTCAGCCAAGCGAAAAGGACATTCGGACATTCAGCTTGACACGCGACCGCCGTTCGCAAGGCTCATTTAAATACGGAAATAAAGTAATTTCGTCTGACAGCGCTAATAACTCGCGGCCGATGCCATACGTTCTGCAAACCCGTCCACGGCTTCCCTCAACTTAGATTCACTGTTATCGCTGGTTAATACAGCGTATAATGACGGCCGATTAATTGCGATTACGATCGCTCACGACACACCAGTTGCTATCTTGACAATTTACATCTTTACCATTTGTTCGGCACACGATAGCAGAACGTTCTTATGTTCCGCCGCTAACTCGTTAGAAATATTTCTTTCGTAATCTACACATTTCGTCCTGCATAGATATTGGCTGGCTGTTCTAGGAAACTTTCGTTTCGCGTTTAGGAAATTTAACCTGCGTTTCATGCGCAGTAGCGGAGAGCAAAGAAAGTTCAAAGTTGCTAAGTAATTTATTCGCGTGCGCGTAGTAACTTTTTCATTAAATACTTTTCGCCGCGCTACTTACAGTCGGTCAGTGGATCGTAAACGTTTTGCTGCATAGTTATAACAAAAATACGGAAATTATAAACGACTGGATTCTCGTTCGGTCGATCGATCCCGTTTACTCGAAGTTGACAGAGTCGAACGAGAAATCGTTTGTTAATTTGGTATCTTCGCTGTAACTTTTTACTGCAGCATTTACCAGCCTACGGTTCTTATATAACATTGTTTTCTGTATCTTTGATCGTAGAATGTACCGACATCGCTTGGCGCGGTAAAAATGAAACACCCTGTACATTTGTATTTACACATTGACTCTTGCGAAATTCTCTTTCGTAAAATTACCGCGTCTTCCGGTATTCAAACTTTCTCCTGTTCGTTGCTGCAATTTTACGCCGATGAGAATTAAATAGAAAACACGTTGCTGAACGACCAAACGATTATCGACTAAAACCAAGTAACGAAGAATTAATAATTCAACTTTAATCCACTCGGTTCAATCTGAATATTCAACAAAGTATTCGAGAATGTTAGCGACGGCCATTTCTAATATTTGATTTACTCTCAAACGTCCGACTCTTTATTAACCTTTCAAACAGAAGATCTTCTAATTACGTTGAACAGCCTGCACTTCGCTCATCCTGCGTTCTTGCCTGTCAAACTAAAGATCAAACGTCGACATTCGATCAGGATTTTCGCAGAGCTGAACAAGCAGCCCTCTTTTGCGTACACCGGTCATGTTTAATCACGATATAACGGAGATGATGTAGCGGCCTGTACACGGAGCACAGATTAAAAGAACTTTCGAGAAATTCTGCCGGTGAGGTTTCCATTTTGCGCGCTCGTCTTTTTCCCTGGTGTCGAGTATTAACGTGATTGGGTTACGTACCGTGAAGAATCGACAAGTCGAGCTCGTCGAACGATCAAAAGCTGGCTTTTCGTAAGATGAAGCTTCGGATTTCGCTATTTTGACTGCATCCGATGGAAAATACCTTTTTTCGGATTACCGTCTTCGCTGCCTTCTATTTTTTCTTTTTTTTTTTTTTCTTTTCTTCTTTCTTCTCATCCGATCCAATCTCGAGAGGCAATTTTAAATTCGATTTTCATCTTTGAGGGAATTTCATAATACAAATAGCTCGGATTCCGTGGCGCTGAGAAATGAACAAACGTACTTTGTTATAATTGCTTTGTTATAATAATGCGCCTATAAGCGTAAAGATGTTTTCTTGAAAAGCGAAGGAACGATCGAGTATTAAACGAGACATCGAGCGCTTGTTTATTCGTTTATCGTTCGCTCGCATAAACGACAAATATATTGCCATTGCTGTCGTTTGAACGCATTGCGATATGTATCGTACAAAGATTCGTGATTGACAGTAGGTTTTGGAATTGCAAATATGTTTGGTAACTCGATCGAGAAAATTCTGCGTTGCGCGCGATGTTCAAACTATAACTGTAATTTATCAGACGAGATATTTGAGCAACACCGTGAATCGTTTATTTCAAACGCGGTTAGTCGAAGTTGGAATATCAAGGAATATTATTCTGATAAATTATCGCGGTATTTGATAGGTGCTTTTATGATCCGTTATTCGTTAACGCAAAGAAGAGAAATATCAGATGCAAAGGAGAAAGAAAAGAAATATCAAGATACATCGTTCATTCTGCGAGAAAGAAAATGAAAATACTTTAGGGAAATTAATTTCTGCTGTTCCTTGTCGTAAATCACGTTGCAGGCTATTTTTATTGCAATAGCCTTTTACTTTCGTATTCTTTTGCCGTTGATTTTCTCGAGCTGCTAAAGCAAAAGACTAAAAGAACGCGTTTTAAATATCAACCTCAAACGCGTACGATGTTTCTACTAAATACTAGCGGTATCGCTGCGTATGGATTTATCCGTCGTTTCGCGTACATTGTCCTATGGAAAATGGTACGAGAGGCGCCACGTCCAATCACGTTTAATTGTCTACTATCCTCCAACTAATCAACTTAAAACTAGCGTGTGACCAAGCTAGAAGTTCTCGATACGCGGATGAAATTCCTAGTATTCGAGTTTGTACTGGCCAGAACCGGTTGATCCCCAAGGTAGAGATCGTTAGAACCGTTTGTTCCATTATGAGCATCGAAACGTTACGAAATTAGGATATTATTAGATAGAATATTTTACGACTGCCTAGATCTGTCTAAAATCTGTGGAAAAACGAAAAAATTCATCGCGTGAACACGTACGCTCTTAAAGTGCTCGCTGGGAAAATTGATTCTTTCCTCTGAAAATTACGCATATTTTCGATCCGTTAATCGAGAACGTCGGATTAACTCGTCATCGAAAAACGTTTCTTCATTACTTTGTAACTTTATTGCCATGGGATAATTAATTTTCTATTTTTGCCACAGACAGTAATTAGATCACGCGTTAAAATCGCGATAATTAGTTCGAAAGACAGGCAAGGGAAAATAATTCGAACGAATGGAGAAGTTTCGTCCACGTGGCCATGAAGTTTCGAGCCTGCTGTTTCTATATTCTACTTGTAGATTAACGAAGAGAATGGCGATTTCGTTCTCTGCGGCTGTCACAGAGAACTCGAACTACTTGCGACTACCGCTTCTTCCAAACGAGAGATACTCGTAGATGGTACGAATCTAGTCGATCGATGCTTCGATCCTATATATGAAATACTCGTGCTCGTTGCTGGTTACAGCAATTCACATTAAACGTGAATTCGTACGTGTAGGACGTGGCAAGAGTATAGAAAAAACTTACGCTTCCTTTTCGTAGGATCTGCAGGAGAAATATTTGGAAAAATGTTTCCTTGGTTAATTGAAAGCCGAAATTGGTAAAGCTCTGTTCGGTTCGCAGACGTTCAAAGACACGGATGCCTTTGTGATGCAAATTAACGGCTGAACTTAAGCTAGACGATCACGTTTTTGATGCGATTCATGTTAATTTATCACTTAATCTCGCTGTCTGAGGCGTTCGTAAAGCCTCCTGCGAGACAAAGGATCCTTAACTGGATTCGTAACCAGACGCTAGTAACAACCAGCGAGTCGATGAATTAATCAAGTCCTTTGTATCCTTGTCCGGCGTCAACCAAGTGACTACGTGGTTTTAGCCAACATTATCACGTTCATTAATTCTTACGCGTTTAGCCATTTTTAACGACACTTCGAAACTTCCGTATTTTATGGCTATTTGCGAAGAGACTCGCGTGCGCATATTCGATCGATATATTCTAATGCGTTGATTCTTTGCCTGCAACTTCTGCATTATCATAAAATAATAATACTTCACGAAGTACATAAACAAGTACTTTGGAAAAAGTAAGTTTGCAACGTACTGTCGCGTGGACGTATAAAAAATAACTGACGGTTCTCTTAACGACGTGCGGCGACTATAAAAGTTATTTGCATTTGCCATTCTGCTTATTATAGAATTTAATAACTGATTAATCAAATTCGAGCGTATTAAGTTTCCCATTTTTTTCCCATAGAACTCCTGTATAATTGCAGTTTGATAACATGAAAATGAAAATGACGAGAAGAACGCTTCATCGAAGGAGAAGGAACGCGTGCGTGCCGATACTTTTCCCAGCCGCTGTATTTTCTTTCTATCCGTCGCTCTCTCGTTGAACGAAATTCTTGAAATTATTCCCCTCGATCTTATTCTTAATTTTCCTCTTGGCGTTTCTTACTCCCTTCTTACTGCCATTCTCTCATTCAGCCGGTCTGTTTGTTCGAATCCCATAGACCCGGTGGTCTTTGACGCTTTGGGTGCATTCGATTTCTCTTTCGTCCCTTTTCACCTTTCACCCCATCGTCGCCGCCGCTTTCCTCTGCCGGCTATTTTATCTTTCATTCGTCGGCTTTTCTTTTTGTCTTTCAATCCAACGCGCAATCGGCCACTTTTCTCCTTCAATCCAGCCCACGATAAAAGCCCACTTTTGATCTCGGTTCGCCCTTTCTCGCGCTAGTTACCCCTTTCGTTTCTGCGTGTTCCCCTTACCTTTACCTTTCTTCCTCCCATTTCTCGGTCGTTCCACTTTCGTCTTTCAGCGTTTTCCTCCGCGCTCTCTCTCTCTCTCTCTCTCTCTCTCTCTCTCTCTCTCTCTTTTTATTTCCTCCTCTTCTCCTCCTCTTTTCTTCGCTCGATGTTTCAACGACGTTCCGGTTTTCTCCGCGCGACCACGATCACTGCGTCCTGATTCTGCCCTTTACCTGAGATCCTTGTCAGAAGCCACCTCTTTCCTGTCTTCGACGCGAATATCTTCTTTCATTGGGAAGCTGACGGTGGACGGTCTCCGGGAAAGCGCGGCGACGACCAGCAAAGACTTTCCGACAAATTTGTGCTACGAAATCCCGGCTTGCCACGGTACGTACACGCCAACCAAAGATATATTAGGTCATTCGTCGAGATCGCGGTCATCTAGAAGTTGTTGCTCGATTAAGGCTGCTGCTACGTGCACGCACTGACAAATATCCTTCGACGCGCGCGAGAAATTAGCTCGCGATACGATAATACGTTTACTTGCCGATCGATACTCGGACTAACGGTCTTTCGCGTATTTTATTCGCGACATTGTCGTATACTCCCGTCGGTATGCGCGAATAGCTTTAACCGTCGATAGTGGTATTTCTTTCGCTGTTGGATATCCTCCATTCCTATCGGTTCGCAATTTACAGAGAATAAGCGGCGTCGTTGAGTAATTTATAACTCGTAAATAAATCGCCGGTCTTTGTTACGCGTTTACAGGGAATTCGGAACGCGCCGGAGAAACGCGCGCGATGAGAGTATAATATGCATAAATATATAAAATATCCAAAGTAGAATATTCATGACACTTGTCGCACGAAGCAAATTTCTGCTTGGGTCGCACGTTTCTTTAATCGTATTCGCGAAACTACGAATTTGCATAAACATTCGCGGTGTATCTATAAGTTACAGAATGAAGTGACATTGTTCATTTTGCGAGATATATATATATATATATATATATATATATATAACCATACGGAGAAGTTGGAACGAGCTGTAGAGATGGGAGGCGCGTTAATTTAATTCAGGAGCACGGGTGTTCGACGCAGCGTGGAAAGCGATGAAAAAAACGCCTAACTGTGACGATGTGCAGGGTACAGGAAAAGGCCGGAGTATCAGGACGTACGGGAAAATAAACTTTCGCGGCCATTACCGTCGGCATCTATATTTAATCGGGTCGCTGCGGGTACAATAAAATTGCGGATCGATTTTCCATTAATCGGCTATTAGTATGCAATGGCTAGTTTGTTCGTGTACGAGAAACGACTTTGGTCTCCTGAGATAATAATAAGGCAGCAATCGTCCCGCGAGGACGTTCCTCGATAACGTGTAACCACTGACCGAGAACTTCATTTATCGAATAACGGGCCGTGTAATTCAACGAATTTGTCTTATTAGCCTGATTACGAAACGCCTCGTCGACATTGTCTAATTTTTCAATTGCTTCCTTCCTCTTCCATTCTCTTGCTCCTGCGTGACTTTCGATCAAGTCACGAACCTTTTCCAGACCACGTGCTGTTAAATTCGTTGTGCGAAACAATCTATCGTACAGCGAATGCTTGCTTGCTAGCGATTATTTTCTATTTCACGCAATGGCGATACCTGCTTCGCCAAATAAATAGCAATCGGGATAACGAATGCTTTCGTTCCAATAACACTCAACACTGATTAACGATGTCGGATTAATATTCAGACACGGCGCTATCTGTGTATTTGCTTGCATAGGAGATTATTCAAGTAGCGTGTTGCTTGCTCTACGAGAATACGTGTGAACCATTCATCGTAACTTGAAAGTGCGCGAACTGTTTTTTCCTTGCGAATAACGTCCGATTGTTTTGGATCGCCCGGAAAGTTCGTTCGGATTTTGAAGGAATTTCGTGGACACGAAGGATCACGTTGAAAAGTTTTCCGCCGAAAAACCTGAGAGGTTCTTGAAGCGTGGAATATTCACATTGCGCGAAAGATGGAGAAAGGTTGTGGAGCAAAATAACATCTATATAATTCGATAAATATATATCGACCCCAATACTTTAACAAACGAGAGATCGCCCTCTTTCTTGCTTAAATTCCGCGCGGTCTTCTTCTTTGTATCTTCTAATAATATTTGCAGAATCGCATAGAGTACTTATCGTACAGCGTAGAAAATGTATAACGTTGGGAAATATGTAAAATATTCAAAGCACGATACTCGTCGTAGTACTTAACGTGCAACTACCGAAGATTAAAGTAGAGAAATATAAGAAGCCTCGTTAAAGAAGGAAATTTAGAAAATTAATATCGCGAACTTGCGCGCTCCGCGACCACGGAGAAAAATAAAGATATATCTTGCAAGGGATCGTTGCAGTCCTCGGTAATTTGTCATTGTAAACGCGGCGAATTTCTATGGAAGATCGCTAATTCTAGCTGCGATCAGTCCGCTAGTTCTAGCGTTGATAATTGTACCGAGCCGAAATAATAATTGGGAAATAATTACTAAAGCACTGATCGAAATCCAAGCCAAACTGGCTTTACAAAAGTATGTATTTGCGTAAATATCCGCTGCCGGGTGATTAGCATTCGCGGGAAAGAAGTTTCGCTGTCAACACGTGGGAACGCGGAGAGCGACGAGGAGTAATCGAGACGAACAATGCGCGCTGGAACGGCGGGAAATACTTGATAGAGATCGTGTGCCAGAAAAGTAGAAAATTGAAACATCCAACTTCGCCTAAATGCTATCTATGTTGGCGAAAGTGTTGACATTTACTAGCGGGCTCTCATTGTCAGCGATAACTGTTCTCACGTTTTTGGCAATTTTCCAGTGCTCGTTCGCCGGCCAACTCGCTCTTCGCAAATCACTCCGTGGCCAACGTGTTAAATAGTTATGCGAGACAAATCGCTTGGCATAATACGACTCGTTGTCATTGCAGACGATAACCGGCCGACGAGGCTGACCCGTTTATTTTCATTTTCCTTTCCCTCTGTCTTATTAACCTTTTAAATTTAGTTTTAAATTATTTTATTTTTCCTTTTCTTTTTTCTTACGCGGAGGGAACCTTCATAGGCACCTCGCGCCTCCCGGATGTGTTAAATTTATTTTTCAAATTAATTTATTTTTCCTATTTCGTTGTTATCCTCACTACGGTAGAAATCACCTAAAAACGTTCGCCTCCTGTATCGATCGAATAAAACGGTAAATGTAGTTTTCTTGGAGAAATTTACCGCACGTATACACTGCTGGCCATAAATATTAGGATATCAGCTGACACTTGGCAAAAATTGTACGCTCCCCACTGACTTCTCTTTCCTAGGTATTTTATCGTGGATCTGTTATTTCATTCGTACTGCACGCGTCCTCTGGCTAAACTAAAATACTAAATGAAGTAACATTTGTCAGAATTATTCGACAGATGTAACAAGTAGATGTCGTAGTATATATGACTGGCAGTGTGTATACAGCGTTCGCAGTCAAAGAGTTAATGCAGTAAGAAATTCTTGTTTCCTTGTCTTCTCCATTCAGCGGTCACGAGCACATCGGGCACGATTTTCAACGATTCAGAAGCGAATAAAGCGGAGTACACTTATCTAAGTGGCTTTTCTCATCTACGTTTTCCTCTTGTTCAATTTTGCCGTGCGACACGGAACGCAACAGAAAGAATTTCGTTCCGAGTCGATTACCGCAGCATTGGAATATTTGTGAAATTTGAAGAAGAAAAGAACCGCCGTACAATTTTAATTTCTTTCGGGTGGAAACCGCCCGGCCTCCGGTGGCCGAAACAACTCGTCCCGAGTCATCGTGTACCTGGACGATAAACAGAATACGTGAATAAGTTATGAAAAACAGTATTATGTATAGAAGGGGAGGCATCGTATAACGCGCCGTGGTGACAGAATTTACATTTACTACACGCGAAGCTGCATCCAACTTTGTACATGAATAATTGAAACGTGTCATGAATCAACTGATTTCAATTTCAAAAACGTCCACATCCCGCGCGTGCAACTCCAAGTGGGCGTTTAAAATGCAATACGCGGAACTGTGACGAAAGGGATTAAAGGAAAAACAAAGATAATAGCAACGACGTAAAAAAACAAAAAACAAAGATGAGGAAGAGGAAGCAGACTCAAAGAGAAAACGAAAAACTAAACGGAGATGCGAAATGAGAGTCATGAAAAGGCTCTTCTCGCGGAGACTTCCTCAAGAAATTCAGCATTCCCGTCACGCGAAATCGTGCAACGGGAATCGCAATTTTTTTTCACAGCTGGCTCCTTTGATTCGGTCGACGTTTTCGCGAAACGAATTTCTTTCCGTCAGACGTTAATTACATCGGTCTTCGTACGCGAGTTTCTTTTTTTTTTTTTTTCATTTCCTATTCGAGATCAGTCGTAAACCGCTCGAAAGCAGCGATCTTACCGATTAAACGATCTCCTAAAGAATGCATCCGCTGGCTCGTACGATTCTGATTCTGATTGTCAGTAATTTTCAAATAAAACAATTAACAGCAGTCTGTTTTCAACGCAAGCCGTTCGTAATTACTGGATACTTTACTGTAGTACTTGGAAATTGTGTATGAACGTGGCGCACAAAGCTGGTCGACGAATATTCGCTCGAGAGAACGACGTTTCGTAGAGATCTCAGTATTCTGGGCTGTGGTCTCGCGAATCTTTTCACGATACTTTCGGATATGCGGACAGCTCGATCACGACCAGATCTTGTCGTATCTTTTACGTACCCGTGTCGCTCAAATTCCATTATTAACGCACGAATCGTACGAATTACCTTGATAAAACTTTTCAACGATATCTAGTCGCCCTTGAAGCGTGCAACGCCCCATGATTATCTTGCAGCGCGTTCGTAAAACAATTGCAAAAGCGGAACAAAGGATGACGAATCGTTCCAGATTAGCGAAGCTTCGAAATTAGTCAACTATGCGTACACTGTCCGCCCTTTATTTGCGAACAGCGAGCGAATTTTTCTCAGTTCAAACAAATATTCTAAAACATGTTCCATAAAACGGTACACGAGTCGAGGATATATTTTTGATCGTTATATCCGAGAGAATCGCGCAACGATAAACAGTGATATACGAAATTGGTTCGAATGAATGTTAATTGCTTGAAAAGAACTCGCAAGTCAGCTTGACTTGAAATATGAAAATCGTACATAAAACTGAACGTGGAACTAGTAGAAAGCAATTGCAAAGGTAGCAAACAAATGAATTCATTTGTTTTTAAAACTCGTGACGGGCGATCATAAGATTTACACGCTCGAACATCACGGTATTACGAACTTTTCCATTTATAATAGTTACACAAGAAGGTCGTACTAATAGTTTAACCACATAAATTTCTATTATAAATGAGATATTCCTGTTGCTGCAACGTGTACTTAATTAGAACGGAACGTTAATTAATTTTAAGTTACGGAGTAGAAAATCTGTTTATTCGCGTGGGAAAATGTTTAATCTAACGTTTGCGTGGAACGTATATATTTCATCAACGGAAGAGACCTTTTGTAATCGTGTTTCAAGTAATTTTACCACAATTTCTAACCACTCTTATTTGTATAATCCGACTGTAATCCAAAATTGCGCAAGAGGCTGTTGTTTATCGATATGCGCGTAATATTTCGATGTTTTGGCCTCGGGTGTAATATCGGTAAATGACTGTTTGAAATGTGTACCTATAATACGTACGATCAGTGCAGTGAATGCGGTAGATTCGTGATATATCCATAAAAAAAATTACAAGGCGTTAAATTGATGCATGGAAAATCATTTTCATTTGTTTCTTCCTCGCTCGCGCTTACGTGCGCGCGTACATTTTGATTTCTGTACGGATAGCGGCTCTAACTTAGCTGGAAATTCTCTTTAGGCAACTCGTCGAATTTCCATTCGACAACGGAAGCCCGTCAGAACTATGCTTAAAACAGACATAACTCCTGCTTCGATTTCCACCCCGCGGCACATTTCCCAGGCAGCAACTAGTTTCGCACGACTTGTCCCTTAATTGTCCTTGCGCTGCGTTTATTCGTCATTTAAACTCGAAACTGAATGAAACATTTGCAACAATATTCCACGAAAGCATTCGTTCAGTTAAGAGAATCGAGCAAACGTGATTCGGGCGTTCTTAGAATATTCTTACAGCATCCGGACGTTCGATCTTCGATTTGACGAGCAATCGTCTCTGAATCTCACTACAGCGAATCTTACTAAACGCATTGTCACTACGAGTTTTTACGAAAATTTATATTTCTGCAAATGTAGAAATCGTTCTACCTGCTACGTATTATGGGAAGCATCGTCCTTTGGATGTTTCGTATACTTTTTCGCACTGCGTACAATCTGTGCAACTTTGCTCCTTCTAATCTCCTATAAATGCATGGAAATCTATAGTTCGGATCAAACGACCTATCTTCTCTTTATTTTCATTTTTTTCTCTTTTTTTTTTTCTTAATCACGAGTTTAACATCGCACGCGCTTTCCAAGGTTGTAAGATCATTAGTAACCACTTATGTGAAAGGAGAAAGTAATCAATGGGACAAACACCTATCTATAGTAGATAGCAAAACCAACATCCTTCGAGAAGACCAAAACCTTTCTGCGAACCTTTCTTTCTAATCTCCTATAAATGCATGGAAATCTATAGTTCAGATCAAACGACCTATCTTCTTTTTATTTTCATTTTTTTCCTTTTTTTTTTCTTAATCACGAGTTTAACATCGCACGCACTTTCCAAGGTTGTAAGATCATTAGTAACCACTTATGTGAAAGGAGAAAGTAAGCAATGGGACAAACACCTATCTATAGTAGATAGCAAAACCAACATCCTTCGGGAAGACCAAAACCTTTCTGCGAACCTTCCTTTCTAATCTCCTATAAATGCATGGAAATCTATAGTTCAGATCAAACGACCTATCTTCTCTTTATTTTCATTTTTTTCCTTTTTTTTTTTCTTAATCACGAGTTTAACATCGCACGCACTTTCCAAGGTTTAAGATCATTAGTAACCACTTATGTGAAAGGAGAAAGTAATCAATGGGACAAACACTTATCTATAGTAGATAGCAAAACCAACATCCTTCGAGAAGACCAAAACCTTTCTGCGAATCTTCCGTTCTGCGGTACGTTTAGTGAACTTGGTAAGTCGTGCGATGCTCTTTTCATACCGTACTCGGAGCAGCTGATCAGGTGGTCAAAATGGTGATTGATAGGCGTTTTGTACGTGCAAGCGTCGTAGATATTTGGTTGGCGATGCAGATCGACCAAGAACGTTGTTTCCGTAACGCGAATTTCGCGAACTCTGCTATTGCGAATCTTTTCTCCTTCGGAGAGTTTACGTCGGTGGAGTTGTCATTTTGTTTGGAGAACACTCGCGGTCTCGAGGCTTTGGGAAAGCGGAGAACGACGCGGCGACGTGACGGTTGTTCTTTCGCAGAGAGGTCCTTCTTGAAACGAATCAAGGACAGCACTTTACGCGCTGGAGCATCCGCGGCGCGAGCACAGTCTCGAAGCACTGTTCCCCTTTGCGAAGATTTAAATGAGAGTGGAGGAGAGAAAAAAAGAGGAAGCAGAGGAGGATCGTTTGCTCTGCGATGCGTTCGCGGTGCGAAACACATCCGTCGCCGACTATCGCTGCAGGCGGAAGCTGCACTTCCTTCAGCGGCGGATATTAAGCTGTAAATATTGCACTTGCAGCTTGTTCCCTCGAAACGCGATGAGTTTCCCTTCAAATATTTATTACGAAGATCTTGGATAGAATGTGTTCCATAAACGGTGTAATAAATTGATCATTTGCTGCACGATAATTTAATAACGAATAATGCCAGGCAATATTAATCGCCAGCGACCGTTTACTTTCTCGCGTTTATCCCCAAGTTTGTTGGCGTCGTGCAAGGGAATTTATTAATTCGTCAAATTTCGTCCGTACGATGTTGGATGAAAGAAAGTTTATAAAGTAAGAAGGATAAAAAAGGACAATGTAATTTTCTCCGCAATGAGAAGTTTCATTCGATAAGAGCAGCAAATTGTCATATAGTGGAAAATTTTTTTTCATAAATTAGTCAAATTAATTAAATTCATAAATTTTTTTTACAGAAATTAGAAGTAGAGGAGTACTACGGTTGACTTGTTTCAACGGAAGATCGACAAATATAATTAAGAAAAGTTGAATGTCTTCGTTTACGCTGCAACTCGTCCACGTGCATTCTTTATTGCCATTGATCTTCGTTGCCGCTCGTTTATCGCATTTACGTCGAGTTTGCAAGCTCAGGTTTTTCGCTAGACAGCGATTCAAAGAAAATTATCCCGCAAACAAGCGGAAAACCGACAACCTGGTTTCGTTTCCCGCGGTTAACCGGCGGATTTGTATGACTCGCGACATTTGCGAACAATTTTTAGCGAGCTCGGTAAACAAATTTCTGCGAAGTCATTTCTGCGTTCTACGTCCGTGATATACATTTACGGAGATTTAATGGTCAATCGATGCTCAAATTGTCAAAGGAACGCTACAAACTCGTTAATGACATCGATAAATTTTAGTACAAAACGGCGGTTCCGGTAACGTTTCCGGCCAATCAGCAAATGACGCATTTAAATGCACCATATCGCTTATTCGAATGGATTTTCGGGCTGGTAATTTTTCACTCGAATAAGATATTTATTTAATCGCCTGTAATTATACGGCCCGTTGGCAATTAAATTTTTTACCGATTCGGTATGTTTGTTTATCGGCAAAATAATATTCCTGTGGGACAGGTACAATCAAGGTGATAGCGTTACATTTCGGCAATTGTTTCTGTTCGTTTGTGTAGAAATTAGGAAAAAAGAGGATAATGTCAACGTTGCATGAAATTCGTTAAAAAGCCGCTTCTTGACACAGAACGAAGAAACGAGAAGGAAATGAACTTTCGCAATGCGAAAAAATCACGAAGCCAGTAGTAATTGTTTCATGACGGGCGAACCTAAAACGGTGACAGAATCACCGCTGTTTTAATCGCGATTTTAAACCGTTTTAAACGTTGCTCGAATTTCGTTTTTCGAAACAACTTTCTTCCTCCATTAAATACTTTAATGAGGATTCACATCGACGTTTACCTAAGAAAATACTACGTAGATCCTTCACAAGTGGGTCACTTTAGACGCGCAGTTAATTTTCCACGTCGCAAGGACAGGAAGTTTACTTATAAATGATTAAGCCAAAGTCGGATTTAAGCTTGTAATATTTTCATCTAACGTTCCTAACGTTTCCTGTTTTTCTTACAGAAGCGCTTGAAATTCGATAATTTCAACGTTCATTGACTTCGCTGAAACATAACATAAACTGAGAAAATAAAGCGGTTTATGCGGAAAATGATGATGCTAAAAACGCTATCAAATAAACATACATGCGATTCGTCGGGCCAGTTAGTCCACGTTAAAAATTTCACGAAGAGCGTGGGAATGGAAATTCATAAGCACGATGTTAACAAAGAAGGTTAAATAAATAAAATTGGTAAATAGAAGAACTGCGAATAAAATGCTGCGTTTTAAAATCACAAAATTGGCCTTTCGGAGAAAAATATACGGCCAATCGCAAAAGTCTACGCGCGTCTATCGAATTTTGCAAACTTATTTATGCTTCTGTATCGATACGATTATTAGAAATTTCGTACTTTTCGACGAAATTATGTTTTTCTTTGCCTGATTTCTCATTTTTACTTTATACATAAACTTTCTTTTTTTAAGTATTACGAATCTTATTCGTCCCAAAGGTGTCTTTCTTTTACAAACATGTTTTTTACAACGATGCATCTTCACAGAAACATGAAACCTAATTTCTAAAACGTTGTGGTCCTTGTCTCGGTAGAACAAAATGGATCGCACGTAATTCGATAAAATAATACAAAACAAAAGATTTTCTGCATCTGTTATTTCCTTGGAAGACGAAAGAAACCTTTCGGACTACCTAATACACCGTAAAATGGAAACGATATTAAAGTCAGAAAAATTCGAGGACCACGACATGGTTCGTACAATGCGAAACCTACTATTTTCATGATTTCACACAGATATAACAAGCGTATGCCATCTTAATTCGTCAACAAAATTCGTAAAGCTAACGTTTTTGCTATAACACGTATCTGATGTCTAAGCGGTGTACGTAGACTTTTGTGACCGACTGTATTTCTTCGTTAACCGTGGCGTGGAACAACTAAAATCGAGTACAACGTTGACATTTGCCAGGAGCCAGCGTCGAGATCGGCGTTGCGCAATCGAAGCAAATGGATATCGATGTGCATTAGTACAGTTCCGGACTAAGATGTCCCTCTGAAACTTTTAATAAGCAGCGTGACGACGACGTCGTCGTCGTCGTCGTCGCGTTCCACGGTATCTTCGATTTATTCTCGTCGATTCGATCGATTCTCTTTCGGTTCTAATCGGTGAACGGAAAAGGCTGTTGAAACTTTTCTTTCGCGAAACTTTCGACCGGCACGTTTCACTTTGCCTTCGAGATCCTTGTTACATTCTAATCGAATCTGGTCGTTGACTTACGCGAATTGGATAGGAAAATTTCCAAGCGTCCTAACGAACATCTCGCTCGAACGAAGAATTGGAACGCGATTGTCGGAGGAGAAGTAGGACGAAAAGACGAGATCTCCGAATACCGATTGATGTGCCGCGAAAACGTTCGTCGCGAGTTTATTGCCTGTTTCTAATTAAGTAGAAGAACAATGATCGATTCGCGACAACGAATTATCGTATTTTAAAACTAACGACACGCAACTGCAACAAACTCGATCGAACAGAGCAAAGAATCTACGTACGATTAACACGTTGTACGAGGTTCGAGGGTTTTTTTATCGACGTTTTGTTCGAGGAACAAACGTACTTAAAGTTAATTTCCAAAGGAATAAAAACGCGGGAAGAAACGTATTTGCCACTACGAATTCAAATTCTATCGCACGTTGATATCTCGAAATTCGTATCAACACCGGAGAAGTTGACTTTCTTGTAGGGCAGATCGTTTTACAGGTGCGACGTATTTAACCGAAGAGCAACATAATGGCGAAACGAGAAGTTCTAATCGGAAAGGGAAGCTCTCGTAAAAATAATTAGCCGGTTCGATTATATCGTGGTGGCTCGATCGAAAAACTATGTCGTTCGGAACGAGGCCGAATCGAAGTCGAGATTGAAGAAGCCAACGCTTTAAAGGGGACCTCGTAAAGCATTGGGAAAAGTTTTGATAACAACGCGGTAGCCCGATACCGCTGCGATAATCAAATCCATTCGTTCCTTTTCCTCGACAAACTCGCAGAATCGAATCGAACAGAGCGGGTCAAGAAGGGCCCGGCAAGAAGGAAATCGACGCGGACTCGACTTCGCAGGCACGTACCGCAAATCAAGTCAGACGGAGCGAACGAAACCAAAGACGTTAACGAGCGAAACAGCGAAAGCGGAATCCAGTAGCAGTCGAGAGTCGCCGGGTGAGCCGCGAACCTCGTCTCGTTTTTTACTCTCTCGTGGGCTCCCGTTAGTCGTTAAAACGGAATTAACATATCATACTCGCGTGTAGGTGAACTCGATGAACGGTTCAACGATTCTCGATCGCGATTCAACCGTCATACTTACCACTTTACTCTAACGTCACCACGCACCGTTATACCGGTCGATCGATCGATGAACGACCTTACAAATGATTTATCAACGATCCATACTCTGGTGCTTCGTACTCTTCCAGATACACTTCTCGCGCGGAGAGATTTTTTTCTTTTTCTTTTTTTTTTTTTTTTTTTTTCTTGAACTTTACAGAATACAACGGCAATTTTTGCGAACCTTGCTCTTCCGAAACAACTTGTCTCGGTGTTTTGTCAGCAGCGAAATTTTCGTTGCGTACCGATATCAAGTATATGCATTGGTGTTATCGAGCGTCGCGCGAACGCTGTGTTCCGCAAGAAAACGCGAATAATCGCAACGCTTGGCAAAAAGCGTCGAAGTAGCTTTGCAAAAAGTTGAGACTCGCATCGAGGAGCCACGGTAAGTTGAACAGAGATAAAATTGCTAGAGATAAGTAAATTTTCTAGACGTGTTCGACGCGCCGTACGTTTTCCTCGAGTCAACGACTTACGGTGACTACGAAGGGTATTGGCAGCAGAATTATAGTATTTACCTAGGTAGCGATTGATCAAGTCCGAGCATATTACGCGCTATATTACGCAGAAGCTGGTAAAACGACGTTTCATCGGATAATAAGACCGTGTGGGAAATTTTCTAGTCACTGCAACTACCAACTTGGACGAATGGAGAGTTACGACGCGTGAGATGTTTCATTCGAGCACTACGTACTACTGCCCTCCTGCTCTCGAAATAATTTCGACGAGACGAGCAATCGATATTCGGTGGAGCAAGCTACCCAGAACATTTGGCGAGATTCGCAAACGAGAATAAGCTGGAGCCTTTTTTATCCGAGTTGGCGGTGAAGTAAACAGAATAAAACTAGGTGCATTCTCGTTGAAACGCGATCCTTTCGCCCGTGAACATCGTTTAAAATTAATCGTACAAAGCCGCGAGTGGCTTTCTTCGATGAGATTTCTTTCGCCTTTTTCCCCACGCACGCATTTAATCGGGGAACGACGATCGAGAACGTGGTTGAAACGCTTCGGCGCGTACCGAAGCTTGCCTCTCGAAACGAAGAAAGAGAGGGAGAGAGAGCGAACGAACGAGAACAGTGCAGAATCGTTCGTGTAAATGCGAACGATGTCCCTCGGTGGGAAATTCCCTGGCGCGAAGCGATCGTAAGAAACGTTTCCGCGAGGTTCAAGTTTGCCACGTGCTGTGCAACGTTGCTCGGTGAAAACAGGCTTGCGTCGAAGAAAGGGATTTACGGGGTTACGTGTATCGACCGTGACATTTGCATAAAACATACCGTACGGTCCCGTCGGCTCTCCGAAAGGATTTCCAACAGATTAAAAGCAATTCGACCCGCTCGTATCCAAGCCGTTGCTTCCAATTCATTTTCCTTTCTCTATCTGATTTTCTCTTGGGGAAAAAACGCCAAGCGGTACGACGATACAATAGCAGGTGATTCAGAAATGCACGTCCATAGTTGGCGGGAGGAAGCTACGCGTTAGAATAAATCAAAGAACGTTACACGACTGTGCTATTGTAAATCGTGTACTTTGCTTTTTCCAGTTGCGGATGATTAAAGGGACCGGGTCAAACTGTCGCGTGTTTCAACGTACGCATTATTGCGCGCTTCAACGTTGACCGCTAGACCGCGGACTTTTGTGAACACTCGTATCTTTGAGAATGTAATTTAAAAAGCGCAGACTCGGTAGACAAGTGTTTTGCCTGACAAGTGTCGTAGGAAGCATCGTGGTTTGGATATTTTATGTCGCGTGCATTCTCAGCGATCTTGCACTTTCAAATTTCGAACTTCAAAATTAGTAATACATAAAAATTCGCAGTCTCTTGACTACATATACGCAAGCGTGTCTAGAGCGTTGTCTGAAGCAGAAACGAACAATGTTACTCGACACGAATTGGCTGGAATTTTAAGCGATCGGTATATTGAAATTGTACCTACTTTTATTATATATCGTTCGTTATATGTCAGAATGTGCGTTTTTTTTTTTTTTAGTTTAATGCGTAGATTCGTCTCTCGAGATATAGACACGCGTTTATGAATCGCTCAGTAGTATCGATCATACGTACGTTCGCTGTGCGTGCGTCCGACTTTGTTTGCGCTGGAGTTTAGATTCGGTGCGCGGTATATTAAACGCAGGTTCGTCTCTGCACGGCCAACGATTCGTGATTGGACAAAGCGCGAGATGAAACGTTAGAAGCGCGTAATTTCGGTTATTATTCGAACGAGAGAAAATACACGTACAGCGTGTGGCGATTGTGCTAATAGGGATTTCCCAGGGCCATCTTCATGCAAAATTTTCATCAAACGCAGATTGCGCCAAAGTACTTCCCTTGGGAAGTTACATACTGCTTCCAAGAATCCTTTCATCCTTGCAAGCAGCGGTGAAAGCACGAGCATAACTTCTGCAACATCCTTCCGCGCGCATCAGCCTCTGTGGTTCAAATACCATTGATCATCTCGAGACAATATTCTTCTAACGCTTCTCGATCCTTCTTCCTTGACGCGTATAATCCTTCAAGCCATTGCAGTCCGGAAGTTCGCTTCAAAGGTTGTCGAATTAAACGCCAACATGACGTCGTGTTTCGGATGCAAAATTTCTAACCGAAAATATATCCAACAGAACGTTCGTTCTGATCGAATGACGAGCCAAGGTAGCCATATCGCAAGTGTATTCGATCCGAACAAAATAATATATTATTTAAAATTATATTATAAAATTATAAATAAATTATATCGTATATTGATAAAATTAAAAATTAAGTATATATTTAAATTAATATAAATTATATATATATATATATTGACTGGTAATAATTATATAAAAGAAAGCAGCAGTTTCGACCCTCGGGTGGACCCTACGATCGCTTTAGGGAAGAAAATTGATGAAAATGGTAATCGAAAGACGCGACAGGTATACATAGACAAGAAGAGAACGAATTTTGTCTTGTGAAATTGTCGAGATTATTCGCAAATTGACCGATCGTTACGATATTGAATATACGAGTCCCTTATAGTTCAACGTTCCTAAGGAAATAGTTATCCTCGGAGGTTTTGATCGTTTCTCAAATAATTTTTACTTGTGTTTCTCTAAGCAAACGTATACGTACGACAGTGCGTAGTTACATATCGAACTTGGTGCCATCGACAGTGATAATCTCATCCGGGCAACTGGTTTTTCCAAGGTTATCCTACGTCAACAAGAACTTCTTCTCTCTCGTTTTCTACGGAAGTGTTCGCGCATCGACGTAGTTACCAAGCGAATTAGAGACGGATACAGTCCCTTCTTTCGTTACAAATTCAAGCAGAGGTTTCTTTCTCGCAGTAACGCGGTTAGAGGCACTTACAGAATTAAATCAATCCCCCTCGATCAAGGCGTAAATCCTTCCTGGAGGTAGCTTCCATCGGGAGGTGTTTCAAGACGGATCTGGATGCTTTTTATCAAGTTGCACGATGCGCCTGAATCGCGGTAATGCCGCCAGCCAGAAGTTCTTCGAGACTCGATGAAAGTGTGTCTGCGAGCTTCGCTTCGGAAGCTCTTTCGAGCCGGCAGCTATCTTTCCCTTCTTCCTCGTCTTCGTCCTTGTCATCGTCGTTCCATTTTCCCCTCTTCTCTTCTTTTCTCTTCTCTTCTCTCTTCTCCTCTCTCTTCTCTTCTCTTTGTCGCTGTTCAGCGAAAGCGCTGCTGATTTATTTAAAAGACGCTGCTACCGGCGAGATTCTCGCGAAGATGGAGAGAGGAAGAGGGCGAAAGCTTTCCTCGGCCAGAAATATGGTGATGAATTTAAACGGACGTTATTGGAAGTCGCATAATAGTCAGTGGTTGCGGTTGTCGGGCTGTCCACCTATTCTTTACGAGGCAAATTATCTTCGCGCCACTTACTTCCAGTTACCGAGAAATAAAATGAAAAATGGGCTAAAAAGGCTGTCTTCGGATAATCGAGTATTCCTCTGTAAGGATAAGTTTCTGTGAGATTTTTTCTCTCTCTTTTTTTTTTAATTACGAGCTTATTGTCTCTCCCCTTTCGTACCACTTTTATATCGCTCTTTGAAAAACTCTCTATTATTCTTGATGGGTTGCAGTGGCTTTCATCAATTTTTTACTACACTTTCTGCTTACGTTATTTTTATAAAGGATCGTACATGGGAATAAAACGAAATGGTTTTTTTTTATTGTTATATATTAAAATCTCTGTCCTGCTCGTAATTCGCTCGTAATTCGACATGGATCGACATCTTCTTGTACTTTTTTGACTGTCGTTAGAGATACCGATAGAATTTGACGAAGTTGACTATGTTTTAACCGATGTTTCAAAGTTGGTTCGACTTTGTGAGGATTTTCGCGGTAAAAGTCGGACGCACGCGAGTGGTTCTGGAGACGTTGAAGGTTGTCAAAAAAAAAAAAAAAAAAAATGCGTTCGTTATTCGAGCGAAATAAAAGTAGATCCATCTTAAAATGTAATAAATATTTCAAGACGAAGGAAACGGAAGAAGCAGGAAAATACGTTTGATTCCTTACAAGTTGACTCTTCCGTTTAATTTAAATTGAATAAGTTTTCTTGGCGATGAATTAATCTCCTTTTCTTGTTGTCGGAATCGGAGAATTACCTAAATAAAAAGTATTATCGAGAAAATTGGCTCGACAAATTTGTCTAATTAGCTGGAACGGGAAAAATATCGAACTTTGAGGAGAAGTCGATTGGATGTTATTTTCTTTTTTGAAGGAACTTCGAGCAGTAAACGTATTCGCGTGGGAAGTGTATCTGGACAGCGGTGTAATCGACTCTCGAATAATGTTTCTGTGATCAAAAGATATGAATGACGTATGTACATACACCTTGTTTATCGTGTACACACAACTCCTCCGTTTTGTCTACAAACGGTGTGACGAGACCGAGTGTCGTTGACAGAGTAATGACGAGATATCAAATATTTTACTAAAACGCAAGTAAACTCCTACCAACGCGCAAACACTGGACTATTCATTTTTAAGGCGAATCGATCGAAAGGAAGCTACGAGGCTACGGTATCGGCTTTATGAATTTTCCAAGCCAAACAACTTTCCTCGAAGAAAAGTCAAAACGTTTCCGTTTATACGTCGCGTTTATATCACTTCTGCTTCCTTTGTTTTCCACAACGACGGAACGTTATTACGAACGGCAATCTTTCGTTAAATCCTGACGAAACGCCAAGTTCCAGCGAACGATCGATTTATTTATTAACAGTCGCTTCGAAGCAAAAGAATATCGCAGACAATTTACCGACAATCCCAAGATAATAGGCCGAACAGAATCAATAATAAGCCGTCGTCTATCGCGATTTAACAGAACCGTAAAAGAAGCGGCGAAGCTATTGGAAGGATCATTCGTTTATCGTAACGAGCTCCGCTTATCCAGGCAAATAATTAAACCGCGAAACGATATGAAAACGCGATATATAAGTTTCGGCGTTTGATCTGGACGATCGTAAACGAAACGCGGCCATTTAATCGCGATAATTCGTAACTTCGATGCGCGTTGTGAAATTCTCACGAACGCGTTCTTTTTCATTTATTCGAGCGCTTTTCAATGGAGCATCCGATCCCATCCTAATATTCGCAGTTTCGTTGAATATTCCGAATTCTCGTCGATTTGCAACTTTCATCGATAAAATTATCCATGATCTCTTCTCATAATTGAAGCGTTATTCGCCGTCGCGTTATGATCAAACGCGGCTGACAGATTTTCACGCTGCGCGACATTTCGATAGAGGAAATCGCCGATTTTCCAACAAGCGCGACCTTATTTTTCCGGACATCGATCGTTGTCGGTAGACCGCGCGGTTTTACGCGTTTATGGGAAATTCGCGGGCACAGAAATGCACAGAATTCGCGTAACATTGCGAAGATAGATAAAATATCCAAAGCAAAGCACCGTTTATGACATTAACCGGATGAAACGATTCTTTATCCAAATTCTCATCTCTTTTCTTCTTTTTTTTTTTTTTTTTTTAATTATCTTCGTAAAAATATGAATTTGCGTAAATATATCCGCGGTTTTTTTTTTAGTTACCAGCTAGTTTCGTTTCTTCAAGATCCTACGGACCATCGATACTCGCCTGGTAAAGTATTTGATATTGATTGGCAAGGGGCGAGTTAAAAACGTGTAAATAGAATTAAGAAAACTAGTTTTTAAATCCTAGTGGTACGTTAAGCAATAAGCCACGCTGGAAACGATACATATCAAGAATTGCCTGTCCGGTGTTCTCAGTGCCGATCCACGACATCACACACCGAACGAAGAATAAGATCGAAGCACAATTTCGAGACTCGATACCTTCTTCATTTACGTAGGAAAATAATAACACGAAACGCAGGGGAACGGAAATTCTCGGTTCTTTCGCCGCTCGATTTCACTGAATTCTACGTCGCAAGATCAGCGTTCGCTGTCTAATGAATTTTCATTGGGAAATCGTATTAGAAATATTTTCTTGCCGAATCTAACGCGTGCTATAGCTTCGACCGAAGTATCGGTAAACGAGACGTAAATTTAAATATTTACCATTGCACATTACGTTTTTATCGCGGTTTACTTCTGGCAAACAGAGCATCGTCGAAGCTCGAAATTCCTGTTGTTCCGAATAATTCGCGCAAAATGGCAAACAGATGGAAAGTGAATTGTTCGCTAGTAACGGCAAATATTACTCGTAAACGATAATCTCGTATAAAATCGAACGAGAGTAACGCGAAAGTGAATTTCCCGCGAAAATGTTCCACTTACACGCGACATATAGAAACAACAAATCAAACCTGCTTTAATCGATTTATTTCGATTTGCAAATTCGATAAAAGTAGTCCGTAGTACATAAAAGTACATAAAAGAAATATTCAGTCGAGAAGTATCATGTAAAGTACATACCGCGACGAACAGGAAGACAAATTTGAAAGCTTATTTTATTGATAATCGTATTAGAATGGTAGAAAACGGAATTCTATTTTGCAAGAGTGAAATGAATAAACATACTATACATACGAAACTGGTTAATCGTCGGTAACAATGGTGAAAAGTATCTAGTTCAAAGTTACTGATAGATCCTCCTACGTAAGCTATCGTTTAACTGCTTGACTCAACTTTCTTTTTACCACAGTTGCACAGCCTAAAAGCGAGCGGGAAGTTGGAAGAGTGAATTATCAAAAGCGAAAGCGTAACACCGTGGAGAAACGAAGTTACACGAAGATAATTAGAACTAGGCGAAGATATTTTGTTATTGCAGTAGACTCAAGATTCGGGATATCTCCTCCCCTCGTTACACGCCAACTACCCCAACGTATCGCGTGATTTACAAACGTAATAAGGTTCGTTGACCGGCTCGACGATACGTGGAAACCGATCGACAAATATAAAAAGTGTATGAACGATTACGTTAGAAATGCACGCGACGGACGAAAGAACGGTAAACAGCGGACAAGCGAAAGGCGAAATTTTATTTGCGAGGCGGATACGCGCTAAACGAAGCTGAGCTCGCGAGAAATGATCGCATGGACGTCGCGAGGAGAGCGAGTTAGAAGCTAGAGGGACAGAGAGAAAGTGGGACGGGGAAGGAGAAAGATGGAAACACAACAATGGGCGATTTTATCGAAAAAGCCGGAGAGAAAAAGCGCCGTGAGGCAACGCCACTTTTGTCCGGCTCGCATTTTCGCTAGGCCCCCGAGAGACTGGCCTTTGACAGCGCACAAAAGGCTATTGTGCGATGACCCGTTAAAAATCGTTGTCCGCCTAATCGGCCGAAGCTTGATTCGATAAAACGCTAAAGGGCAAGCCGGCGAAATTTGCATCTCGGTACACGCAGCCCGCGGTGCAGTAAATCCGGACCTCGATAAAATTCCCCGTCGACAGTCGACAGTCTCGGCTTCGCTTTTCCGCACTTTCCCCCGCCGCTTCTCCGCGCTTACCACGACCTTCCCTATCGGCTCGATTAATTTCACCACCGCAACAGGCCGCAGGGACGATCGCGCCTACCAACGATGTCCCAATTATTTTTATTCGTCTGCTTATTCGTTTAACTTTCCATCGGCTCGCTGACTTTCGCGTCGACGATTGTTTCGCGTACCACGAAACGAAGCTCGTTTGAAATTGTCTTCTTTTCGATATGTGAAAGTTTACGCGCGTTCTCATTCGTGTTTAGATCCGTCTCGAAGCGAGCTTCTACGATTTTTTATCGATTTCTATTCGCTCCAAGGTACGAAATCGTCCGCCGTTCGTAGGTATCAAGACAGTTAGACAGTTACGCGCATTCTCATTCGTGTTTAGATCCGTTTCGAAGCGAGCTTCTACGATTTTTTATCGATTTCTATTCGCTCCAAGGTACGAAATCGTCCGCCGTTCGTAGGTATCAAGACAGTTAGACAGTTACGCGCATTCTCATTCACGTTTAGATCCGTTTCGAAGCGAGCTTCTACGATTTTTTATCGATTTCTATTCGCTCCAAGGTACGAAATCGTCCGCCGTTCGTAGGTATCAAGACAGTTAGACAGTTACGCGCATTCTCATTGATGTCTAGATCCGTTTCGAAGCGAGCTTCTACGATTTTTTATCGATTTCCATTCGCTCCAAGGTACGAAATCGTCCGTCGTTCGTAGGTATCAAGACAGTTAGAAAGAACGCGCTTATCCTCGATTAGACAATTATTTAAGGATTATTACGCGGATATTGTCTCGCACGATTGGACTGTCATTAAAATTGAGATTTACCGTCTGCCAGTTATAAATTTACAGTAACTTCGTTTACGTAACGAGGATAAGTTTAGTCGCATGAAGCAGGCAAGATTTTAGAAGTAGATTTTACGAATTACAGATCAGGAGGCAATCGCCTTATTTGACCAAAGTTGAAGCTGAGTAATGTACAGCCCGCAGTTCGTAATTTGTCAAATCGCTAATGCGATTGCTAAATTACCGTGTGATCCTTTTCAACGTGTACTTCTTTCGAGCATCGTTCATAGACTTGTAAAAAAAAAAATTCTGTTCGATTGCGATCGTTTCCCTGATACTTTGGTATAATTGTACTTATAATTACGTACAACAAACAGTTAGAATTATCAGGTTCCGCGTGAAACTGCCAGGTGTCCCAATGCTTGCGAACGAGAGCGTAGTATCTCGTCCTGGCATGGTGACACGAAAATCTGAAAATCCGGAACTTCGTAGGACAAACGTTCGAAAAATCTCCATTCTCAGAGACGAAACAGACCTTTAGATCCACGTGAAAGCGAACTGCAGCATGTCGAGGCGTGTAATTTTCGTTCATTGCGAAGCGCAGACTCGCCTATCGGTTGCGGTACGTCCGTCGGTAAATAACAGCGTTATAGATAAGCGTAAACACGGGTCACCGCGATTATTTGCAGTCGTTGCACGAGTTACGATGAGTCAACGTCTAACGTTTGATCATCGAAGTTGCGCAATTTCGAGTAGCGCTTGACGCTCAGCTAGGCGATTACTTAGAGACATGGCGCGCTGTTGATATTGGTAGCTCAGCCAAAAGAGCAGATCCCGGTTAAATAACCATAGTAGTCGAAGTTGGTTGGTGGCGAGAAAGAGGGTTAATATAATATTTACCACTCTCATGATTTGCTCAGTAGGAGAGCACGTAATCAAAGCGGCTAGCCCCGAAGGAAGCAGGAAACGCGCTTCTTTGCTAGAAAAGTTCGTAGGACACGGTAGATTAAAGAAAATATTTTCCCCCGATCAGCCGACTTTGTTATTCTCCGTCGTAGACGGTCGAGAAATTGCGGATAGCGCTTGCAAATTTCCCCAGCGCGAATACTTTCTCGTACGATTACGCGCGATATATATAAATATATATATATATATATATATATATATATATATATTTTCGCGGCGTTTCACGTTTATTCGATCTATTTAGACGCGGACCGTGGGACGAGGAAATTCAGCGAAACTCGAGTGGGCTTATTTCGCGATCGACGATTCCACGAAGCAAGACTGCCCGTACGTAGCTCAGGTATGGAGTCTCGAATGAATCGAAATTCTGGTGGATCGAACCGACTACCTTAGGGCCGTATCAAACTAAACGCTATAGTTCAAAACGAATACATATCATTAGTTCTTAACGAGGCGCGACGTAAGTATAGCTGTAACAAAAGAGAACGAGAACAAAAGAGAAACGATAACATTAACAACTAATTTATTACACATTTACCGCATCTTATATACATAATATACATACAAATTCATATATGCGTATATACATATTGTATATACGAGGTATATGTATTATATATGTAATATATATATACATATATCGTATAATATATACACGTGCATACAAATCGGTGAATAGGAGATAAGGTTTTGCTAAGACGATAATCGTATCGACGGTCGTATGGATCGCGAAATAATAGGAGAAATCGGACGATAAGGAACGCGTAGATCGTGATCCACGCGATCGTCGTCAACTGTACAGCGACGTTGAACCGAAAGAAAAAGGACGATATTCTATCGACAAAGATCCAGACAGTATTTTAAAATGTCATAGATAGCTTAGTTCTCTACGTATTAATATATCTATTCCTACACATACTTCCATCACTCTCACACGTACACCGCGAGCAGGCGAAAAATCGTATTGAGAAACTAGACGAGACGAAAGCTGGGTGGTAGGTTTACCGCTGAACGATTTCTATCGGCCAAGGAGACGATATTATCCAGAGGCAAAATGGTGACGCGTGCTCGCGCACAAATACACGCAAACACTGACACGAAATACACGCGTACACATAAGGAATATTATATCGTTGTCGATGTCCTAAGATTGTTAAAGCGGGAACGCGATCATCGACGCCTCGAGATCGCTCGGGCGCCGACGCGTCGCGTTTCCGATCGTGTAATTCACGTTTCAATGATATTTATTATTTTTTATAATAGCGTATACCGTGTATGTGTTTTCTGTCGTGATTACCCACGTTTCTCCTTACCTCGATAGATGTTTAAATAACGCGGATAGGAGAGAAAGCAGCGACGACGAACGGAGCGAGAAACGCGAAGAGGAGGAACGAGAAGGAAAAAGAGATTCGATGCTCTCCATGCCATCGAATCTCGTTCTTCGACTCTGTAGCCGAACGCTCCGTCCGGACGGGTTGCTCCTTCTCCTAGCCCTCTCTCTCCAGGAGTCTTATTAATTCCCTAATCATTGTGTTGTTACTTGAAAATCATTAGGCCGCGCTAACGAACCGCGGGCCCGATTGTTTAACTGCATATATGATCGTCGACACTGGTCGTTGTGTACGTAACCCTTTCGCTGCTCGGATGCTTCTTAACCCTTCCTAATCGCCTAAAGGGACAAGCTTGCGTGCGACGGTACGATGAAGCTTGAAAAACGACAAAAAAAAGAAAAAGAGAGAAAAAGAAGAAAAAAAGGAAACAGTCGACTTTATGGTGCTTAGAATAGGAAAGACGAAAAGGAGCAAAAAAAAAAAAAAAAAATTCTGCATTTTTTGAAAGTCGTCCTCCGCAACGCGTAATTTCCTCGTCGTTTTAACATGGTAGAAAGTTTCGATGTTCGCTAACGTAGTCTTAAGCGATCGTTTTTAAGTGTGTGACCGATTCAATCGTTCAAACTAGCCAGCCCGCGAAGGGTTAAGAAGATCATCGAACCCTTGTCCGTGCATTGCAGCGTCGACGAACGAAAACGTCGAGACGCACGCGGGATCCTTCGAAGCGAATCAAAATTCCGAGCAACGTTCGGCGAAATCGAATTTGGAAGTCGTAAGCGGTCGAAGCGTTGATACGATGACACGACGAACGTGCACGATATCGTCGTTTAGAATTATTCGGATAGAACCGTGTCGTTGTTTGAATCGTCTACGCTGATCCTGTGTAGCGCGCTTCGTTGCGAGACGAGTATACCGTGTCGGATGGTTGTTAATTGCGCGAGAAACGATCTCGTTCGTTTGAATTATTCCTGTAAATTATTATTTGCTCTGAAGGTCGGCTTCATTAAGACCGTCGTACTTTTATTCCGATGAAATCGGTGACTCGACGATCGTGAAATGTTATCTTCCGTTCAAGTTTAAACGCTGTCAAACGTATCTTGAATTCTTTCGAATCAATCGATGCGATATCATTACGAAAGGTTTCTCGATCGATGTATCAGTTTTCGTTAGCGCAATCGGCGGACACGTTCCGTGCGAAAGAAGAAAACGCTGTGCTGCGATCCGTCGAAATAGAAACAGGCTCGAAATAATTAACAAATTCGCTGTCGTTGTTCGGTACACGATCGTCGTGCGCATCGTGGAAACCACGATGTACACGTGTCGTCGCTGTATCAAACTTCTGCGTAAGAACGAAGTGATTGCTGGCGGAAAACTCGTATAATTTGTGCGAGTAGAGCAGCCGCGTCGCAAGCGTGAATTTCAGAAATTGTACAGCGGCAATTTTTACGCGTATCAACGTATCGAATCGTATTTACGATATGTTAGTAAATACGACGAAGATGTGTAACTGGACCGTTAATTTCGGAGAAGTTTTGTTCCTTCGTTTCGATCGTAATGTGCGTAATTATTCGGTGCGTTTGTTAGAAACGGCGTGTGTATTAGTTGCGTGAAATGAAGCGACGTCGTGCAACAAAAAGCAATAATTTGTCTGGCGTAGAACGAGCCTGAAGGCGTAGTTGTTGACTGATAGTACGTACATAGTTTAAATAACGAAGAAACACGTAGCTCGCCTACCGCGTCTCCATTGCGTGATTTGATAAACGCGATTTGATCGTTATATCTCGCGATCAATTCAAGATAATTTAAGGGAGACACAATTAAAGAAATAAGACAGATCGACGTACGCTACGTTACGTTATCTCGGTAACTATTATCGTTTGTTGCGCACATATAGGAGCACGGTACTGAAATCCTTGTAAACGTTGCCAAAGAGTGTGATTCTTATTCTTAAAAAATTCAAGAACGCTTGCCGCTCGTTCTATTTGAACAGGTTGAGACGAAAGACAGAAACGCGAGCTTCTTTCAACGCTATGTTTCGATTAATTCTGTGGTTCTGATGGAGGAAATTTATCGCCAGTCGAACCGTCTTTTCCGTTTCTTTCTTTCAACGCGTTTGATTAATGCGTCTTACGGGGGCGCAATTTATCGCGCGAAGTACAACGAGATTTATCAGAAACGTTGGTGGACGATTCCGTGAAATTCGTCGCACATCCACGTCCAATGATACGCGTTTTATTCGTTCAACGGGATCGACGCGATCAGCCACGTTTATTTAGATATACGCAACAAGTTAGATTTATTGCTCGCTGGTAATTCCTAGCAATTCCTTCGCGATTCCACGAACAGATAAATTTAGCGTGAAATTGAGTTGAATAAATATTCGACGGGCGTCTTACATTTTCATCGACTGAAATTAGCTTCGCTCTGCCGATCGTCCAGCGAGCGTTTCGCCTCGTTGGCTAACAGTTAATTAATTACAATTATCCGAGGAATACGTTCCATTTATCGTCGATCACGCTTGCTTTGCCATCAATCGAAACCAATCGAGCGAAACGCGGGTTGCCTTGTGTCGAACGTCAATGCCAAATCCAAAGAGGATGTATCGCAAGCTTTGAATCTCGGCCGGCCGAACAGGCCGAACGGCCAATTAAAGATGATTCAACGTCTTTTGCCCGGTACTATGAAAACCACGGCGTGAAAAGCTCGCCGATCTTCGCACGCTTTCTCAAGTGCACGAAACTGCTTGCGCATCGACTAGGTGCGTGTACTGTGTACACGTAAGCGGTATCATCGAATTAGACGAAAAGTCATTTTTTTACAAAGATGGAATTTATACAACAAAAAAAAAAAAAAAAAAAAGAAGAAGAAGAAGAAGAAGAAGAAAGACTCGCCTTTGACGTCGTGACAAATGACCAAAGTCGAATTACGGTTGCGTTTCTTCGAGCAAGAGCAATGGAGACGCGGTGGAGAGAAGATGCGCGTTTCGTTGGACGCGTACCGCCGCAGGAATTTCGAGGAGAACCTTAATACGCAATCCTTGAGGAGAAATTAGACATCGATAACGCTACGTATACGTCGCTGGCGCGTCGTCGTGAAACGATGTAATCGATTCACTACGATTTGATGCAGACGTGCATCGCTAAAAAAAACACAATCTCACGCCTCAGCTCGTTTCGATTCGATCGATCAGCTGTTCAGACGTTTACGAGCTTTACCGTGTCGTCGTATCCTTTGTTATCAGTTTAGCCGCTAGTTTAGTCTCGCGCAGTTCTATCGGCATCGAGAACTTGTCTGTATAAAATCGAATTTTCCGAGTTTAGCTTCTTTCGTGCCACGCAACCACGCGAACACGTCGATAGAAACGTTTCCAAAGCGATAAAGCATATTTCGCGGTCTGCATATATACGTGTATCTCGTCTCTCTTCGATGTAGCTATAATTTTCTTCATTTAACAGCGATTTAACGTGGTAATTTACTGCGACGAGCGATTTAATAGGCCATTAACGAAGTAGATTTCGATCGCGTAAAATTTTCGTGTCATTGATATCGGTGATCGCGCGATTCTTTTCTCTTTTTCTTTCCTTTCTCTGCTTGTCGCGCGGCTGATATACCGACGTATTACTTAGAACAACGGAACTCTGAAAGCAATAAAGTTTGTATTCGTTTTATCGATCGCTTGAACTTGTAATGTCCCGTTGATTTATGAAATAACGAACGACCCGGTAGATCATCGATCTCACAGGTACAGGTGTGTCCTTAACCGTACCGATATATGCGTACATTTTTCTAACTATCGTGTGTATCGCAGCGTAAGAAACAAAGAAACCGGTCGAGGTTGTTTATCGAAATCAGTTGTAACGATGTAAGCGACATTAACCGAATCGACGATTTCGAACGAATACATTTTTTTCTTCTCGTTTGCGAAAGGTTTGCGGTACTCGTATCGTAAAAGATATGCGATTAACATTTCTCTCTTTTACGTACTTTCTGTAGATTTAATGCGTTATTTGCCAGAATCTTGTAAAGAATGCATCGTTTCTGTAAAAGGAAAAGGAATAAAAGTGAATAAAAGTTCGTTTTCATTTTATAAGTTGTAAGTTACATATATATATATATATTCGTACGATATATATATATATATATATATATATATATATATATATCGTACGAATTGCAAAGAACTAGATGCATTTTTACCTGTAGAAGTTAATTTCGCATAAAAGCCGGAAACGTGGCACACGTGTTTGTGGGGAGAAGATGATCCACGATTTTGCTTTAACGTCTTCTCCGTATCGGACACCCGCGTAAACTTCTTCTCAAAAATGTTTGAGCATACAGCGTTTGTTTCGCGCGAGAAAACAATTTATATAAGTTCGCGCTAATCCGAGCGACTCGTACGAGCGCCGGATTGAACAGGAGCGTAAAGAAAAACGGGACAAAAGGGAGCTTCGAGGCCGAGAAGAGAGTGTGAGACGCTCCCGAGACGATTACCAACGATTCGATGATTAGTTTTAATCCCTTTTGTACGTTTATATGCAGTTAAATGACGTGTACATAATTATCTAAATCAGTGTTGTGAGATTAATGCGATTGTAATACCTACACACCGACCCCATTAGTGGAAGGCATGTGCTTCGAATTATTATCCTTGAAATTTCGTGAGCTGATTAAAAGGTCCTTTCGAAACATCGTTGTTGCCTTGATGTCGTCGACTCGAGACAGACCAATTTCCAGTATTCCTAAAACGAGAATTTTTCTTTGAGACGAAGAAACTGCGTTTACTTTCGAATCGATGACATTAGGGCTGTCTTTTTATTGACTTGTTATTAATACCGAATTCCTTCAGTTAATTTTATTCTTATTGCTCTTAGAAATATCTGAAATCTTTATGTTATCCCTTTCGCCAGTGTCCGATCTGAAGAACAGAAAGAATTACTTTCGATTTTGCTTTCTGTAGTACCATCTATGTATTACGTACTATTCATAATTCATGGTCGAAATTCGCGAATAGCAACAAACAGGAAATGATTGGACCTGACAGGGAATGTATCGTTACATGTTGAATAAAGGAAGACAAATAAGGAAATCGGGAAATCTCTAAAGAGGAATAAATCAACGATTCATTTTGTAATAAAAAGATACAACAGTGGCGACAATACCGCGAACGAGCTGCTACAGATGCAAAGAAAGAAATTTACAGCATGAGATGAAAAGCCTGTGCTCTGCGAGGTAACAAAAAGATGTTCCTATATTTAGAGTTTAATAGAAAACTATAAATTTAATACGCACAAATTACGTCGCATAAATGTATTATTACATAAAATATTACGTGTGATTACAGTAACCGTATACATGTATTATTTATAGGATACAGTTTCGAGAGGTCGCCTTTCGGGATGCTAAACTCAACAATCTCGGTGAAGTTTCTAAATAGAAACGCCCTTAAGGAAATTATGGAACATGGGCTTGCCTCTTCCCTGGTGAAGTCGTATTATATCGTGTTGATACTGCATCAAATTCGATTGAACAAATATTTCGTTGATTTGCGCGTGCGCGGGAAATTTAAATAATAAGGTATATAGATGAGCATACGTTTGAGTTACACTTCAGTTTATCTTCATACTTTCACCGGTAGATGGCATATAATCATAAATGAACTAATGTCGCGTTTCCATTGATACGTTGAAAGCTATAAACGAGATAAACATGAGAGTTTTTAATCAAATATTTCGATAATTTCGTACGTGATAAAGATATAATTTTTATTGCGTTTATATATTACATGAAAAATATAAATTTATACATAAATTTAGATAGAATGTACCCTTTCATAAAAATGTAGCCAGAGTTACCCATAATGCTCATGATATTTGGCGGTGAAATATTCAAAATAGTTGGAACAGTTAACCTAAAACGTGACATCTCAATATGTGTTAAGCAAATGTCAAACATGAGCGGAATATCGGCGGCACACGTTAGAAAATTAAGTAAATATAAATACTTTACCAATTTTTTATTATATGGTATAGCAAAGCAGAAGAAGGCCAAAAAATTTATCGATCTTTCCAGGTCATAATATCGAGGAAATTCGATTGAGAGCACTAAACAATATTATTTCAAAATACGATCTTGGTTTTGGTTGCGATTGCGATGCTGTAAGAAAAGAATTAATAACAAAGTTATTTAACTGGTTTTCATTCGAAGTCTTCTCAGAAACGCAGAAGGTTTTAGATTTATTACTTCGTTTATTAAAGGTACTTAAAAATTATATTTAGTTTCATTAATCGATGATTCGAATGCTAACAAACGATAATCATACTTGTAATGATTTAAAAGTGGAACTATTAAATTATAATATCTTAGAATAAAAACTTTATTTAGAAACTTATAATTGCATATTATTGTATATTTTGTAAGACAGATGATAGAAGTCACTTAAACGCATTTGGTAAATTAAGACTTCAAAATGAACTTCAGGAATTAAGAAGGAAATTAGGTTCAGAATGGTATGAAAAATTAAATGAAATTGAAGAAGCTGTTCTTCGTTCGGATAAGTTACAGACAATATCATCAAACTCAAAAGCTATAAAGGTTCTTATATCTACTTTTAATTTTAACTATATTTGTAAGTATATTGAAACAAATTTGTCATTCAAATTTCTTTTTAAGGATCCTAGCTGTCCAACGATAGGATTTATCGATTACGACAGGCATAGGACACGCATAAAAGATTACGAATATAATGGAAATAACAAAATACATAGAAAAGAAGATCGTAATTTATCTCAAAGTGGGCTTACTACTACCTCTCCTTTGAACAGGTAAATATCCTAAATATTTTTTTTTCACGGTATGGTAATTATATGTGTGTAATCTTTTTATTTTGTTTTATATGGAATTTCTTATATTTTTTTTTCTAATACATATAATTTATAGTACAGTACCATTTGACTTAACATTAGAATGTGGAGATGGAACCCCGATATCTAAAGCTACTGAAGGTGGTATTAAATGGTTAATCATGCCATGGCAACCTTTAGTCACTTCAGATAGAGGTGTCTTAGCAGCAGTTGAAGAAGCCCTAAATAATAGCTTAGATACAAATCTTATATTACATACATGTCAATTTATAACAAACGTGATGATGCAGGATTTTCCAGCAGAAGTTTTTCTTCAAAGACCAGCGATTGTTTTTGTAAATATTTAAGTTTTTCATTGAAGTATTATGATATTGTATTGATATTTAATAATATAATATTAAATTTCAGATATTACATAATCTTTTGGAATCTAGTGCAAATGTCACGAATGCCAATTTTAGAAATATAATACCAATGGTATTGAAAACACTTCACAAATTAACAAGATCTTTAAGACTACGAATCTATTATTACTGTGAACCGTGTATTGCAAATAAAAAACAAAAAGTAAATAAATACAGTCTAAATTTAATACTTAATTATATTATTCAAGTATAGCATGATATATTGATAAAGAATATATTTTTCAGTTATTGGCAGAAAAATTAAGCAATAATGTTTATTCTCCTTCTGAAACAAGAGATAGTCCTGATGGAGGATTTCCAGAAGTTAATTATCAAGCATATCAATCTACTGTAAGTATTTAAACACTTTATAAACATATTTATGTACTTACTAATGTTTTATATATTATTTAGGGAACAAGCGAAAGAAGTCAAAGTGTATCAGATAACATTGATGATTCTATTTTACAATTACAACAAATGCTTATACCGATCTTTTGCATTGAAACTTTGAAACATGCTATATGTCAATTGAGTATTTCTACTAATTCAACGCTTCTATTAAGAAATACTAAGTATGTAACAGACGTAATATATGAACTGGTACAAGTACTCATTATAAGCGTCATGCCAAATGTTTGGCTTTGCAATGATGATATTGCTTTAAAAGTAATTGAAGACATGAAAGTATTATTTGGCATGCTAGGAGACGTCATAGAATATTTTGGAAATTATAGCACAATAGATGATTTTAGAATAACATATTTGCACCTTATAAGTATTACAATGAAACTTTTAAGTCACATAGTTCCTCTAGAATTAGCGGATGTTATCTTCCCTAAATCACTTAAAACATCGATATGTGTAGCTATAATGGATGCTGCTATTTATTTTTTATACCCACAACTACATTCTATATTACAAGAATATGGCCGTGTAAGTAATTTCTAACTTTTTTTTAACTAATTAAAGAAAATCTAATTGAACTAATAATTTATTGTACACTTAACAGCAATTTCAAGGTAACGACGAAATTATGTATATTAAAACATTCGACGAAACAAGAGTGATAACAAAGTCGATACAAGCAACTATATGCTTAATAAAAAATACATCTAATTCACCTCATTCGGAAGTTTTAAAAATGTTGTATGCTTCAAAATTAAGTTTACCTTATCACAAAAATTTTAGTATCATTAAAAAAACTATCGAATTTTTACAAAATATGAATAGGTATATACTTTTTACAAATTATATGAATTTGTAAACTTTATCGTTGTTAAAACAACTTAATTATTACGATATAATTTATTTAACGTTTAAGGTATTCTCCAAGTAACGAAGACCATACATTAGCTACAAAATTAATATTAAGTTTATTAGCAAATGCAGATACCGATATACAATATGCGACATATTTTGAATGTCATACTCTAGTTAAAAGTATTTTAGGAGTAGAATATAACAAAGAAAAGTTATCGTGGGAAAATCTGGCATTTTTATTTGAATTATCTGTGTTAATTGAAATCATATCCTATGGTGTAACTCATGATGACAAAAGGGTAAAATGAAATCTTATAAGTAAATTTGGCTTAAATGATATGGTACCTGCAAACAATTATATATGTTTTTGTTAGATCAAGGAAATGTCTGAAGACATATTAGTTTACATATTAAAAGGAAGATTACAGATGGGAGAAAATGGATGGTTAAAATCTCTAGAAGCCATAGTACCAGTATTGCCTTTTTTACAATGTCACGCTCATTCTTCTTCAACCTTAGGTCAATGTGTGACAAAAATCTTTGATCCGGATGTTTCTACTAATATACAATTGCCATATATCGAGGTAATATGTTATACTTTATTACTGGGAAAGTACATTTCTTATATTCGCAAGTCTTAAAATAGTTTGAAAAAGTACATGTTTATTTAAAAGGTTTTGAAAGGTAATTTAAGGTTCCTATTTTCATCGGATGAGGATATTAGATACGAAGCCGTTTGTAGATTGATTTGGCTTCTTGGAAAAGAAACAGATTCGGTTAAAAAATTACCACGATTATCATCCCTACACGATTTACCTCTTAGCTCACTTTGTATATTTGATCGTCAAAGGGTTTTTAAAAGATCTGAAGGCAGTTATCAGGTTACATATCTTTTTACATTTCATACATTTAAAAATTATTCCACGCATTGCAAACTTTATATATGGTCAATACAAGAATAATACAGTCAATGTTTTTGCAGAGGAGTAATTTATTATCTGTACTTGAAATGCTAAATGAGCCGAATGTCGATCCTAAAATACGTAAATCAGCATTAGTACAAATTAGCGTTATGCTTACAGATTCTTCATTACACAAGTTATTTATTACTGAAAATGGATTATCGTTAATCTTGAACATATTTAACAGTGCTCTAGTAAGTTGTATAATATCTGTGCTATATAATTCCTTGAATAGTCTTTTTTATTCTACCTAAATGATCATTTTTTAGGTTGAAAAAGAATACATTAATTATCCAGATTCTGTCATTCCTATAATTACTATACTAAAACTACTAGCGTCTTCTGAATGTTCTATACGTCAAGATTTGTCCATTCGTATTAATGTCTTGTCAAATATAACCAGAAGTAAGAGCAACAAAAAATTCAAAATAACAAATTTTATTACTATATTACTAAAAAATATTTTTTAGGTCTTTTTCTATTTCCAAATAATGAATGTATTAAAACTGATGGTTCACAACTATTATGCTTATTACTTTATAATGAATACATTATGAGATTGAGTGAGAAATATACAGAAAATTATAATCAGCTAAATATTTCTTTGCCCTATATTATTGTATCTAAAATGAAATTACCATTTCTTTGTAAATCACATTGGAAAATAAGTAGACATAGACGATCAGATATGTCTGGTAAATTATAGACTTGATTAAACATTTTAAATATATTGATTGTTTATATTTTAAAGATCAATATTATTAGTCTGTAATTCTTATTTTCCAGTTCTTCATGGCAATGACTCATTGGTATTAACATTTATAAGACAATATTGGATATGGGAATGGAATGGTGGTATAAATGTACTTTGGAAAAATTTAAATGATCTTCATGATTCTGATATATCAAAGAAACTAAAAATTCTAGAAAATGAATTTTTAGTTTTACGTTTTAGCTTCCCTCATTATTGCTGTCAACAACAACTGTACAATATACAAAATTCAACTACCCATGACTCAGTTTCATGTGCACTTGATTATCTTACAATGTAATCACTATTTACAACACTTTCATAATGACCGTGATCTGATTTTTTTGTAAAGAATTGTTTTTAATTCGCTAGTAATTTTTTTTAGGCATATAAAGCTTTATAAAATGGAAAAATGTGAGGAGATAAAAGACATAAGCCTATTACCATGGGAACAAACGTTTGAACGATTTTTACTTTCACAACCCGCAAGTAAAGAGGATTGTGATTTATTTGTTGAAGTTTTAAATTTTCTACAGTTTTATATTAACATTACAAAAGATGGTAAAATTTAAATAATTAATAGAATTTATGTATCATTTGAAACATAGTAAAAATGTTTTTATGGTGTTACATTAGGAAAGTATAAATGGACTAATAAAATAATGACAAATATAACTAAATCTCTGGCCGAATTATTAAAAAGCTCGGAATTAGATAATCAAAACGTACATCAATCTATATTGAAGTTAGCTGGCACATGTTCAGCCATAGGACAATCAGAAAAATCTACTTTAGAAGACCAAGACGTTTGGCTACACTTTATTGAATTAATTGTCTCCACTTTATGTTTAGGAGACCAACAACATTTTTATAATCTAGGTGAATTTCTTTTTTCCATGATATTATATTTTTATCGTTTAAATTAAAATAAATCAGTTCTTTACAGCTTACCTTGATTGGTTGTTGACATGTTTAACATATTTAATTGGAAAGTGTCATTGGACAAATTGCAAAAATTTATTAATATCATTAGGAAATACATTAATCGAACTCATTATATCCTTCCATGGAGCTGGAACAATTAGCTTTATGGGTTTATCTATAACTAGAAATTCTATTATATGTCTCAATCATTTATTATATCAAATGCAAATAAACTTCAATAAAAATGTAAGTATAGATAAAAGTTTAACATAATTAAATATTTCTATTTATAATGATACTGTTAACGATATATGGTATAAATATTACTAGATTTTTGTACAATTTTGGTATGAAGAAGATCGTATGTTGAATTGGTTACCTATGTTGTGGCAAAATCGAGATCCTTTAGTTCGTGCTTCTGCTTTACAACTATTAGCTGGTCTAATGAGTAATTTACATACAGCTTCTCAATTATTGAATTCTATAGCACTGGCACCAAGCGAATTATGTCAGGCATTACTTCAATGTATTATCAGTAGAGAAGAATCATGCATTGTTAGAGAACAAGCATGTTGTGCACTTAGCAGTTTAATAAAAAATTGCAATTCTATCATTTTTCAATATGTAAGTAAATATTATATCTTTCTATTACGGTAAAAGTAAATCCTAAACATGATTCTTCACTTATTATTATACCCACTTATGTAGATGGATTCTTTGAAAGCAAATTCTATTTTAATATATATAGAACAAAACAACACTTATTATGAAATAAGTGTACTATGTTCTAATATTTATATGTCTACTTCTTTGGACTGTGATCATATGAATAGTCAAGAGCAAGAAACTGGGAAAGCCCCATCTATTCACAGCATGCAGTCGGGTTGTGCATCATTAGTACCACGTACAGTCTCACATCTGTATAATTGTCACGATGAATTACAACCTCGTATGTGTACTTTTTAACACCTATTATTTAAAAAGTTGAAAATAATTTGTAAATTAAATTGTATGACTGTAAATATTAATTAATTATGTTTAGTTTCTGTCAAAGAATCAACAACTACAGAGATGGATAATTATTTACAATTGGTAGCAACACCATCATTGATATCAGCTGTTTGTAGACTACTAAATAATTTAATACTAATAGGAAAACAAGAAGTTGTTCACAAAATTTATGAACATTCTATCGACAAATATTTAATTGGGTAATTAAACTAGTTATATATATATATATATATATATATATACATATATCTGTGCCTGGGAAGATTTTAAGATTTTTCTAATATATACTTCAAATTTTGTAGATGCATCAATGAAATACCTAAAGATGTTGGAAGTAAAAAGAATTTAACACATTATTGTGACATATTAGAAATGTATATCAGCATTTGTACAGTTTTAACAAACTGTATTACAAACAGTAATGAATATTCTCTTGTAGCTAGCTTTTCAGTTGACTCACTTTACATGTTATTTTGCTTTTTAAACGGTGATTTATATTGTAAGTTTAAAAAGAACAGATTCATTTGTGTACGTATGCAGCAAGTTTTATATAAATTAACTAACGTTTACGCAGGTAATAGCACATCGCAATTGATATCTCTGCGAAATAAACTTTGGACTGAAATTTTCAACTTTATAGCCATACTGTCGTTAACAGAAAATCAACATTTTGAAACAATACAGACCGCTTTGGAATTGCGTGGCCCAGAAGCTGTACTTTCATCTATCTGTGTTGCAATGAAAGATTCTAATCCAGAACTTCGCATCAGTGCTATAGGCTGCCTCGCGTTTCTGCTGTCTCAAGAAATTGAAAAAGATTCTTCAGGAAAAAGTAGCATCTCATTACAATCAATAATAGATACTCCTTTAACTCGATTGTCAAATGACAATAAAAATAATTTAAGAGGAATTACATCTGATGTTAATAAATTTCCTCTACAAAGTGCCAATATGCATTCAACAAAATCAAATGGAAATAAAGATTCTCCTTTAATATCCGAAAAACCAGCAGATTATGAAATTGAAGGAAACGAAATTGCTATGAGCAAAGAACTTTGTAATATTTTATTGAACTTATTTATAGTTCATAATTACAATCGATCGAAGAAGAATAAGAAATTGAACGAGGACAAGGATTTGATCATAAGCGCACTTACTAATTTGTTGTGTGTATCAAATACAGCTAAAAAGGTCGCATTGGACGAAAATTTACCTGATACAACTTTAATGATATTGAAAGAATCGTATGTCAGATTAAATTTACAACCTTTCGAACTTTTCAAAAATCAGATTGACCGTGAAAAGAAGGTAATTAGATAAAGTAGATCTTGAAAAAAGTATTTTTTAATTTATATTTTTGCTATAGTAATCAGTTGAGAGATTTCTCAATCTCGAAAAAAAACAAATATTCATACACGTGACGGAATTCCCAACATCTGTCTTAGAGATTGTAACAAAAAGTTTTCCTCGTGTTTTTCTACAGATTCATCCGTTACTACGCGATATGAATGCTATTTTAGTATTATTAATGAATTTCATGTACGGCAGTACAGAAGTTAAAGTAGCTCTAACGAAAGCAGGACTGGCAGATGTATTACACAAACTATGGGCTTGGATTGCATTAAATAAAACAGTTTCAACCACCGCTTTGAAGTTACTAGCAACCTATACTACAAAATGCACTACAGGTATCGTTAAAATTGAAATATACACTTACTGCTAAATGCTAAATATTAAACGATTAAAAATTATTTGTCGAATCTCTTGTGCTACTTTAATAATTTAATTTTGTAGCAGCGCAATCTTTGACGTTAACGACTATCTTACCAGGGACAGGACTTAGAAAAACTCCTAATACTCTCGCCCTTATACATGTTATTATACAATTAGTTTGTAAAGAAATAGACAAAGCTGGTCAACTCTTCGATAATCATAAATTACACTTTGCATTTCATGTTTTACGAAATGCAATACACGTTCATGAATGTAGAGTATCAATTTCAAAGGTAATTTGATATTCTTTCACGATGCGGATCTCCATAAAGTAACGTTTATTTATTAATACAAATTTCGTAGAGTAATCTCCTACAATTTTTTACAAAAATACATCCAATTACCACGAAAAGGGCGAAACCATGGCCACTCGTTGAATTATATTGCTTAGAGTTCTTAATTGACTTTACTTATTACGAAGAGGGCCAGTTATGTGTCCCAAAGGTAAAATGATGTTCTTAACTTATTTCTTTAATTTTTTATTCTTCGTTATCTGAAAAATATTTTTATCCTTTTTTATGTGTGTATACTAATCGTTTCTTCAGGCTGTCGACGGCTTGGACGTTTTGTTACAATTGTCAAAATACTCTTCATCGTCTAATAGAATTCTTGCAATTTCTATATTGCGCAATCTTGCGTTTAACCTGACCAACCGACCACGATTACTCAGTTCAGGTAAATTTAATATAAGCACACTTTCATATCCGAACCATTTTAACGTAATACGAATATTTTAGTGGATTTTATTAACGTTCTACATGATATATTTAAAAATGGCTCTCTGGTTGAAATTAGAATAGCAGGGTCTATGTTATGGTCTCTAATATCCAACAATCAGAAAGGAAAATTAATTATACGAAGCGCTGGCTTTTCACAGAGTATACAAGAAGCATTAGGTAGGATTACGCTATTAAATGTAGATGATAAGAAAGAAGAAGAGGACTTATTTAAAATGCTACAATATATATTAAAAATTCTTAGTCCAGTGGATGCTAAAGCTGATTAAAATCAGTGATGAGAGAAAATAGTTAAATACGAGTAATTGTACATAGAAATTGGAATATTACTTTGCGTTATGTGAATAATATTTTATTAACGAAATTTGTAATATTTTTTATAGAAATAGCAAGAAGGTATATGTAATATGAATTTATAAAATTTTTATACATATTACTATTATATATATATATTTTTATCAATGTATTTCCATTTTGACTAAAAACACGATATTTTGTAACATATTGAATAATAAAAATTATTTAATAATTAAAAAATAATATTGTTCACGAGTTTTATTACTAAGATGACGTACAGCAGTATGCAATATAGGTGTTAAATTACACTGGTCCCTCAATTTACACGTGTCTTCTTTTTACACGATAAATTACAACACAATTTACGCGATAGATTTTATGCGCGATCTTAATTTACGCGGCCAGAAAATCCATTTTTCTAGAAGTTTGAAGAGTAACAAGTGTATATAGTAACTTATTCGGCGATGTTGAAACACGTCAGTACTGTATGTGATAAAGATAAAAGTACATTACGTTGTACTAGTCGTCATATGTGTACATATTTTTCCTTTTGTACTGACAGACTTTATTTACGCGATTTTCATTCGCGTAAAACGAATCCACGTAGAACGGATACTCCGCGTATATTGAGGGACAAGTGTATAAATTAATTGATATGACTTTGTGTAAATCAAGTTATTTCATGCTACCCATAATATCTGTTTCTCGAGTTTCATTTGTGCACTTCCAATGATTGAAGATAATGCGGCTTAATTCCTACGATGATCGCATCTCGTATTATGCGTTAATTAAATAAATTGCGACATTCAGAAGTTAAATAACAGATAAATTGTCAATATTTACGGAATACTGGAGAATTGCCTACGTTAAAATGAATTTCATTGCAAACGTTTAGTCTGGTGATCATCGCCATTATTTCCGACGCGAGGTAACTACGTGAAATTTTGCTAGAAAAAAGAGAGATTCATAAAGATGAATACATATTGTTTACTAGAATCTTAAGCTCAAGTATATTCCATCAATTACGAAACTTAATCTATTAAGTAATATCTCGAACAAATAGGTGTAATGATCTAATGCTCGCGCATAAATTATAGTTTTTGCACGTTTGTGCGTCATGGCAAGAAAAAGAAAAGAGAGGATAAGACAACAGGAATAAAAAATCATGTCAATCTTTTTATAAACATCTGCTGTATGATTTAGATTGCAATGCGGAACTGTTACATGCACGTAATGCCTTACTTCCGTCTCACGCAGATTGTTCGAAATACAAATACAGGAAATCGCTTACGTAATGGTTAAAAAAAAATTTATCTTCAGAGACAAAAATATTTCAAGTAAAATAAACTTAAGCAATTAATCAAACATCTGTTTCAAAATGGTACGCGTATGTCTTGGTTCTTCCTTATGTAGACCGTTAAAAATAAAGATACAAGAAATCGTTTATGCAATGCTTGAAAAAAGTTAGGTTGAACGCAGAAGTATTTTAAAAGAGATAAATTTAAAGAATTTATAAGACATCTGTTGCAAAAGCGCTTCATGAATGTTGTAACAGCTTAACGGCATCATAGAATAACGATCCTCACCTGTTATATCAGAGAGTAATGCGACGTGGAATAACAACTGAAAATTAACGTTTTAATATTGAAAAGTTGACTGATTAATCGTTACCGTTCGAACAAGTATCTCGAAAATTCATCGAAAGAACGTACTAATCGATATAACCTCCTCGTCGATGTTACTATGTTATCTCGAATTGTAAGGCAAGGATTGGACAACCAATCGTTAATAATCGAAAAAGTTCAATTCCGCTACTGACTTTCTCTTTCCAGGCAGGTTTCCGATATCTTTAATATCGTAAGAAATAATTAATCCCTCGCACCACACTTTAAAAGGCATATTTATTTACATACAAAACGCCTCTCGTTTAAGGCATCAAAATAACAAGCTGAGATTCTCGCAAAATCGTTAGGACATTACATCATATCGTAAACGTTCGACGCGTTTACATCAGACTGTCGTGACATCGATATACAACGCTTCAAGTACTGGATGGACCGCGATTCACCGTAGAACCGAGACGCGGTGAGAAGACTCCGCGGTTTAAAATAAATCAAAATCGTAAAATACGTTCTTATCGTGCGCAGCTTTAATTACAAATATTATTGTATAAAGAGTATCATTAAAAGTATATATTTCAGAAAAACGATGCTCGGTACAACGAAGACTTGTAATCCATCGCTGCAATTTATTTCGAACCATACAACTTCCCATTCCACGCCCTCTTATTACTTTTATTACTACTTTACCCTACTTAAGATTTTTAAACGTCCAGTTCCTTGTCTGAATATTAGCTAAACGTGCGTTTAAATAAGAGATCGTAAGTAAAAGTCGTGTGTCCGACGAACAAACCAGTTCGGATAAATAGAGTTCTAGTATCCCGTACATTGATAAAACGATCGGTCGGTAATAGAAAAAGAAGATCGGACGTTCCTCCGAAGGTTCGATTGCCATTCGATCAACAGATCATCGATCGATGGAATCGCCAATTGGCCATTATTTGGTTGCATGGATCGGCCACGTTCTAATACGTGGAGCTGCCCTGCCCGCGTTCGTTGCACGCACAGAGGAACGGATTTAATGAAAGGTGGTGCCGTGGCGTCCGTGTGCGTTCAGCATTGTGTTCCAGCACGGCCGGTCACGTGACCGTCAAATGGATTTGCGTCAATGGTGACCTCCGCGTTCGCGTATCTGCCGCTCCGCGCCCCGCTGTTCCGCATACCCCATGGGCCTCACCAAGAGACCCGTGGGACCAGCGCGCACGACCGCCAGAGATGAGGTAAGAAAGCGTCTCACGGGACGCTAAAACTGGATAGAAGCGATGGCTGGCAGGCAGCCGCGAGAAAAGAGGATTTTCAAGCGGGTATACGCTGAAAGCCGGGAAATAGGAGATTTCGTTGTGAGGGAAGATTAAACGGGATTGGATATTACGGGGAAACGGTGACGCGGAAAATAGGAGGATCGTTGGAATATAGAGAAATTTAGTAGTATGGCGGGAGGAATGAAAGGATCGCGAGAAGCGGGAAAAGAAAGAGGAAAAGAGTCGAAGGAGGAAGGAAAGGCTTAATAGCGGAAAGCAGAAAATACAAATTGTTAGGAGGACTTGGAAAGTTAGGGATTGAAGAGGAGCGGAGAGTTATGATGGAAATTGCGAAACAAAATTAATAAATGAGACGAAAAGAGAGGGTAATTAGATGTTCTGTGATAAAGCAGAAGAAACAGATAGGTGGAAGATTAGAAAAAGCGAGGAAGATTGAAGGGAATAGGAACAGGATAAAAGAAGATAACGTTAGTTGGAAAAAGCAAACAAGAACCAGGCAATCCAATTGAAAAGGACTAAGCGAAAGACGTTTAATTTTTCACGAAAGTTGAACGATCGAAACTATCGTAAAACAGCGTTACGTAGACACAAAGAGCTAAAATCCTTCTTGATCTATGATCTTACTAGCGTTTCTCTTCTTCTTTTTTTTTTTTTTTTGCTTTTCTCTTATTTCGGCCACACGCGGAAACGGTATATTGTATGGCGGTGTACACACGCGCGCAGCAATGACGCACGAAATTCGTTTGTCAGCAAGCGACAAGATCGCGGATACTCGTATCTCCAGCGATTTTATGAGATCTATCACGTTCTTTCCATTTCTACCACCTCCTTTCTTCGCGAAATTCAAGGTCGCGGAATCGCCGCTCAATATCTTCAACACAGATCACCGACATGATCGTCGTGTTCTATTTTACGCCGTATCGACGCCTACGATGAGAAAACCGGAGAACGTGTCGTTGATCCGCTTGAAGCGACTTCCGTCCGATACGCTGCCAACGATTTACAGTATTTTTCCTTTGTTTGGTTAACAATTTTGATCAATGAGAACGCGGAAAGCGTGAATTATCGGGACAAACAGTTTCTATGCTCTGAAAAAGCAAATAACTTCGGTCGAGGACTTTTCTCTGTTTCGAGCGGAGATGAGTGCTCTCCCGTTCTGACGTGAAAACGCTCGCGCGCGTCAGCTGGCGGAACGGAGTCCGGTTCTTTCGTGCTGGCCTCGAGAAAAGCATTGCTCGAAATCGAGCTACGAGTCGACTCGAGCTTCGTACGAGTATAACATCGGACAAACGATCTGCGATTTAACGCTTCATCATCGGGCATTTCTTCTTCGTTGGTAAAAAGAGCAATTCATTGTGCTTTGACAAACAGCTGGTATATTACGTTTTTGCTCTAATACAATTACGGTCAACGTTACGAATAAAATGGTAACAGACGCGAAAACAATGAGAAATAGACAATAACATTATACAGTTTAGTAACACTTGCGTCGGCATTTTTAATAAGGCTTCAATCTGATTTCAAGTACCAATAAGATTTCAGCCTGATTGAGGATACCTACGTACTTATTATGATAAATAATTGCAGTCGGTCGTCTTGCGGAGTTTAAAGTTATATATTTGCGCCGGTTGTATTGTCACGGAATAATAATGTTCCGTTACGTCAAACGATGTTTCTCCTAAGACGATTAAATCTAAATATATTACGTCGAAAGAGGAAACCTAAAGAGTTCTGCACCGCGTGGCAACGAAACTTACCAGCCCGATTTTAAAGTTCCAACGAGCCATCGAAATAATCGAGTTACAAGCTCGCTGGAACATAGCAACGACCGTATGGAGTATGGATTCGCGATATTGCTCGATAAGCAGATTTGTCGAAGCACCGAATTACGCAAAGGGTTAAATAAGCCTGAAAGTATCTCAAGGTTCCACCATCTATGAAATCTACGCGAATTACGCGAACGCGACTTTACATAATGGATCGCAATTGAACTTACAACGTCATGCAAAAATCTTCGCGTATCCACGTCGCTTATAACGGCAATCAAAACACGTATTTAGGAAACGTTTTCGCATGCTGTTGCATAGAAACGAAGTTATCTTAATATTGCTCGTTTATATGGTATTTCCTAATTCGTGCATTTTTCAAAAATGTTGCAATAGATAGAATTCTGATCCAGGAGTTGTGACATTTTCTTAAACAAGTCGGTCATGGAAAGGAAGTAACGATAGTATTAAGATCGAGCGTTCTTTTGTTCGTTTCAAACAGTAATTTCCATTCGATCAGACGACTGCTCTAAGACTTTTGCACGGTACTGTATCTATGGTATTTGTATCCTGTGCGAGGTACCACGTGAAATGCACGCCAAACTGCTTGCGCCTCTGCCTGTGTCTGATTTGTTCTTATTAAGCTCGATTGATCGATCAAATTGAATTTCAAATAGCTCTTCCTCTCGTGTTTCTGCTATTAATAGAACGCACGAATAAGAAAGCATCTTTCATTGAAGGCCAACAAGATGTCGACGAGTTTTCCTTTGACGCGTCACGGAAACTCGAGAAAATTAAACAGAAGAGGACTTGTTGAACGTTCCACGTTTTAATTGAAGCGAGAATGAATTATTTCAGTTACTTATTTACTGAGACATATTTACGGAATATATGGTAGAAAATATACGGATATGCTACTGAACTATCTGATACTCCTACAAAATCTTGTACTCTTGGTAAAGAACATCGTTAATGTCTCGCGTTTTGTGTGCTACAAATGTAAGAAGAACATATCATACGAAAAGTATGATGAGTTACGTTGTAACGTTTGACTGAAACGTGGCAATTGACATAAAGCTTTCGTAATTAACATCGTTGCTATGTAAATATAAAATACGAAGGGTGTATAGAATACAAAAATTAATACCGGGTGAGAGAAAGAAAAGGGAATACCATATAATCGACACGATTGACAGGCTGTAATCGGACCGCGATACGAGAGATCATATCTATTATGAATGAATGTATGGCATTGAGTTTAATTTACGAATGGCAGAAAAAAAAAAGATATTCAGTGGATAAATTGCCTTCGTAACACGATGAGATAGGAGCATAGCGTGATACGATAGCAATGCTTATTTTCATACTCTTCATACATGAACTTTATATGAACGAAGGAGGAATTGGAGATTCATCACGAAACACTTGCGATATAGTAAGAATGATAATGATTAAGAGAAAAAAATTAATTATACGATAACTGGAAGATTAATCGGACAGGATAATTTGTTTTCTTTCTACATGTTGTTGGCCGGCCGCGTGACATTTTTAGATATTTTAATTTCGATGTAATATTTAAATTCATGACTGCGCGAGAAATTGACGAAACGAATAATCTTTTGAAGTCACTCGCGTTAACCGAGCACGAAAATTGTTCCATTTCGTGCCTGAAATATGGTTTACTTTTTTGTTTTCAACGCTATTACCTGTCCTATGTAGTTTGTGTGGCGCACCTGCATATAATTACGTTTTCTATCCTATTACAGTCTAGTGTGTTCAATATCGCATTCCTTACCTTGTTGATAAACGCGCAATGAAAGCCATTCAAAGCCATCTTCTCATCGGTTGTGTTTGGAGAATAAAAATTACTTGTCAAAGGAATTCAAACAAACGTAACTACTACCTACGTGTCACGCTCACTGAATCGTTTGCTTCTCCGTCTATTTGCTAACCGTGAATGATAGATCACACGTGATTAGCAGTATAAATAAATTATTGTATTATGTAATCGTTTGTAATTAGTCATGATATATGTACATTGCATTTAACAACGTAAGTATTACATTACAAGTACGGGGATACTGGAAAGCCAATAAAATATAAATTGTAAAGTTGTAGAAAAAAGGTTTTCCATAGTTGTACTAGAGAAGTCATAACAAGATTGATGCCTAATGGGTCCACTGATATCTCTATTAATGGAAATAGAAAAAAAGGAAAAAAGTTTTGGAAAAAAAAGTAAAGATACTTTCTACGTGAATCGATCAGAAACGATCATGCGATATTAGCAATAGATGAATTAAGAAAAATTCAATCGTTAGAACATACATATATCGCGTATCACGCGACATTTATGGCGAACAGCACGTACATTTTCAGATAAGACAGAAGGAAGGAATGGCAGGAAAGATAATTTATAGTATAATGATAGCGATTCCTTCTATCGAGGCTACGTAATTTGTATTCGCTTCAGTTTGTTATAAAATTTGTATAATTATAGATTACAATGATATTAGATATTATAAAGTCGAGCTACTATTAGCATTAAAGGAAAGCATCTTAAGCTCGATCTGACGCAGCGAATACAGCGAACTTACTTAAATTCGATGTTCGCAGATTAATAAAAGAGAAAGCTAAAAGGGTTCGATTTCTCTGTTTGGCCACTGCAAATACGTCAATGTTGCATAAAGAATGATTTCGTATATCGTTTAGAATTTTAGGATGCAACGTGCAATATTTATTAATCAAACACGAGTGACGAGTTAATGTTAAGATGATCGTGCGTGAAGTTAAATGAACAAATACGTATATACATGAACGAACAGAATAGAAACTTCGATTATCGATGAGAAAACACCGATTTGGAATTTGAAAAAAATGTTAAAGATTCTAATTTGAGATAAATGTTGAGGATTGTAATTCGAGATTCGAGTGCCTCTTGACTATTCTCAAGCAAACTTTTGTCAGTACTTGTGGAACTTGAATGATTAAATATTCGCCAGACGTTTCGTTAAAGACGAGGACTAAAGAGACCTCGTCATCGAGAAACGGAGGTAACATCTCGTCGATTTTTTACAACAAAAAGTGAATCATTCTCACGCCACGAATATGTGAAAATTAATAGCGTTCGTAAGTATTTACCTTTGACAATTGTAATCGAAGTACGTCAGACGGAATTAGAGCGGAAATATAAACCGATGACCCGATCGTTGCCATGGGTCGTGAAACGTAAGCATTTACAGGCGGTAAAATTATCAGCGAAACTTTTGTCGGATAGAAACTAGTAAAAAGCAGCGAATAAAAATTCCCAAATAAAACAGAAATACTCGATAAAATTTTTCCTATAATATTTTGTATAACGTGCACGTACTTTTATTATTACGTAAGATGTTTAACGGTGTATGAAATAGTTCCGATTTGCTAGATCGATTTGTTAAATTGGAGTAATGAAAAATTCCAAAGTCGATTGCACGCGCATCGTGGCATACTTCGATTCCCAGCCATTCTCCATACTTTGTTTGAACAACCCACGCGATAATACTCATCGAAGCGCAAACGATTATTGATTATCCGCAGGTAATTTTCCACTAACCGCAGACATTAACGAAAAGGCACGTGGAGAGTGTAGATAACTGTCGAAAACATCTCTCAAGAATTCGTTTTCACAACGACAAGTAAAGAACCACGCTCTCCATTTATTCAAACGAAATTCAATATCGAAGATCTCCAACGATCAAAATGATTTGGTGATGTAACAAAAATGATTTGGATGCGGTGGACGTAACGTTAAACATCGAAAGGAGCATAATTTCGTTCCAAATATCGATGTACAATTTAACTGAAACGCTATTAACGATGACTTACTGTAAATGAATAATCCTATTAATCGAATGCGAGCGTTCAACGAAGTTAACGTGATTCCTATAATAAGTGTCTCAAAAGATGATCGAAGAACGCGGGTGGCATTGTCTTTTTCCGCGAATTGTACGTGAACTACAATGCAGCGACAAATATGGCGTGACTGATCGCATCCATCGCGTCTACTCATCAGTGCACGTTGCGAAAGTCCTTTTCCTGCTTAACCATCGCGATCGTGCCATTGTTTCTAAACATTTGCGTTATCCTGTTGCAAGTAGAAACTCTCGACGTCAGTGGAAAATAAATATCGAATGAAAACTAAAACTGCGGTTCTCACCGACCGGAGATGCTTATCTATCTTGTTTAAAATATTAATTGATAATACATTTAACTGTTGAAAACATATATTCAAAAAATATTTATGAACGGAAGAATATACGTCAGTTTGAGAGAAATCTGAAATTTCACTTACATATACAGCGACGGGCAAAAGAAAGTTCGTAAGATAAGAAGTATAAAAAGACGTTATATTTTTACGAGATAAATCTATATTTGGATGGAGTATATTTAATGAATAAACGTAATATATACCACAGAATAGATGACTATTATCGATGTGGCAAAGAATTTGTAGTACAAAAATTGCTAAAATTTATAGCGCATCGATTTTAAGCTTTCTTTCATCCGCTACTATATATATGCGTATTCTTGAAAGATTATTTCTTTCGATTCAGTTTCGTAAGTGGGATATCCGCGTTATATGCCAACATCCGGAAATACGCTCTGAAATCTGAAATATGCGTTCTAGAGAACAGTTTATGTGCCATTCGCATGAGTAACAGCGATAGAGGAGCATCGTTTCTATGAAAAATCCAACAGATAAAAACAAAAACCATCTGTGCAACCTAGTTGCTCGATGCGCAAATGTCAATCGATGAGTTCTTTTGTACGTGTAGAACCTTCCTCACGCGATTTTTTCTAGTCGAGAGCTGACTTGTATATCAATTGAAATATTAGCAAACAATACAGACACGTAATAATAGCCAAATGTACGTCTATACATCCTGAAATATTAATTTTATTCATAGTACGAATGCAATATGTATCAAAATTGAAACACTTTCCTAGCTCTCTTTCTACTATTTTTAAATAATCGTTTTTAATCTATATTAAATCCGGAAATTTTATATCCACGTTTCGTTTCTAATAACGTCACGCAGTCGTTGGTTTTACTATGTCGGCATGAAAAAATGAATAACTTTCCTTGTGCAGTGAATTACGACAGTGATTCAGTCAAGTGGCCAGTTGTTTTTTCTTCTTTTTTTTTAAAGAATATTAAGTAAACACAACTTGTGTATGGAATAAAAATTGTAAAGCAAGTAAACGAATCTACGTGTTACGGACCACATTCGCTCCGGAGCGAGCGTTTTCTTTCGACTAAGTCTTGTTTTTCCTCTCATATCGGTATCGTTTCAGTCCGATAACCGATTCAAATTTGGAAGGATATCGTAAGTGACGAGCATCTATTGGATGTGACGTCAAATTCTTTTTTTTTTTTTATCGCACACTGTTATTGCAACTATCTTTAACCGCTGAATTGACACGTCGAATAACACATTGTACCGCTTTCACGTGATTTTCACACGATTGTGGAATGGCTCAGAGATGGCCTTTATCGGTATCGTGTTTAAATGTTATTTTATAACAAAGAAATTATCGTTTGTGTCTTTGAATATAAGGCAACGAGAGAAATAGATGATACGACCGTCGAAAAATTTACCAATTATGGTATTCGCAATTTTGAAAAGATCCTATCGATGCAGACCTTTGTCCATAGGGTTGGCAAATTATAAACAGCAACAAACGACTAACGCGTATAGCACAGCTGTACAAATGTGGAATATCTTGATCCGTATTAATAAACATTGAAACGTTACCTTTGGAAACTATATCGAATACCTGTAGCTACAGTTGCATTTTATCATACGCACATTAATATGTAATCTAGGTCAATTACGTTTCTAATATCGCTTAAAGACAAGATTATATGGGTCAATGTGTTATGCGATTGGCGATAACACATGCCATGATTTCACCCGTCATGCGTTGTTCCTAGTTTTCGAAATTTCACAGTGAATCAGAATAACTGTCGGGCGCCATCGACTTTCACCTCGATAAGATTTTTACGTCAGCAGATTGACTCTTCGGGTAGCACTTAATGTTTGAAGAACGGCGGAAAAGTAAGTTATCGTGGAGCGCCCCAAATAACAGATTACGAGGCGTATAACTTTGACCAAATAAAATGTCACGTGAATGGAGCTTTATCCACAACGAGTAATCTTAACGCCCGATTTGCAACGAACTTTATCGGACAGCATTCACACGGAGGAAATTTTATAATAATATCACGAATTGTGAATATTTATTATTTATGTGCTTTATATATATTATGTGCACGCTTGGATTTTTTGCATCTTTACGTTTACCATAAGGACATAAAAATCAGTAGTCTATTTATAATTAAACTAATTAATATGCGTATTTATTTAAGAAAAATAAGTTAATAATTGCGAGAAGGTAGTTGTAGTAATCGGTATTACGTCTTGTTAAATTGATTTGTAATAATATCAAAGATTCTATCTTGTAGTTTGAAATTAATAAAATTTGATAAATCGTTAAGTATAATCTAAGAAAAAAACGTTTGAGAGGGTACGGGTCTGCTAAGATTTTAATAATGATAATTCAAGTCATCGAAAGATACTCGTCACACGCCGTTGAATGATTCATAAATTCTACTAGCCAATCCTAGACCTTGAATGAACGAAAGAAAAATGCATAGCTACGATATTATACGATACCGAAGAATTTCAGTGAGAATCATTGTAGCATATCGTTTCTTACTTTCTGTAGATAGTTATTTTTAATCACATTACTACAAGCAATGAAGGTAATCATTAATTTTATGATAGTATGAATATACATAGTAATAGTCGTCGTTTAATTGAATTATCTTTCTTTCTCCTTGTAACTATCTTAATTGTATTTAATTGTATTGGCGCCGTCGCTGGCAAATTGCATAAATTAGAAAAATACTAGAAAACGTAAAAAGAAAGGTTTAATGAAAATATTGCAAAAAATCTACTAATACTATGCGAAATTGGAGATTTAACAATTGTAGCGAAAAGAGGAAATAAAATTAATGTAACGCAAATTATTGAAATTTCTAGTTAAAGTTTCTATTGAATGAATACTGTCAGGAAATTAACATAGATAAAGAGACGATTATTTACAACGCGGTGATCAATGTCGTTATCTTAAGCATGTTATCTAAAAAAGATTTAATTTTATCCACATTTTTCAGTCGCCATGAAACTAATTTTGCTTTAGCAACGAATTTAGTAATTCTTATAATTACTAATACTTTAGTAATTCGTTCTTTTAATTTATTAATTCAAAAGTGTACGTACAGTATATCGTATACAACAATAAATTTATGTTTTATTCGTTTGAATTCAGAATTAAAGCACAATATTTGATTGATAAGCGGTTCTTCTTCGTTATCTGTTATTTTTCACTTCTATAATAAAAATTTACGTTCAAATATAAGTCAATAAACGGTGTTAGATTATACCTGCCTGTTATAAATTTATTGCTGCGGTTAAAAAGATGAGTTATATAATACTATAATGATTTTGGAATTGACCCAATCTATGAAAAGAGGCTGTGACCCGAATAATAGCCCTATTCACAGTTCTGACTTTAACATTTATACCTACCTATATGACATCTGCGCCAGCGAGAATCGGACACCGACACAAAATGGAGGGGAGAGCATCGAGACGATAAAACTACATGTAACTCTCTCCGCTGCTCAGTATGCATTGAGAAAGCGAAAAGTAGTGAACGATTTATTACGTTATTTCTCGTATTTATATTTATACGGAAGCAACAGAACGGTTTACTAAGTTGTTGACAAGAATTCGATTCCACCAATCACGATCGTCGTTTTAATTTACTCTGCAGGGTAGTTAATCTGTACAGCGCACGCGCAATATCGACAGTTTTGCTTGCACGCTTCTTCAATAGTATTTCAAAGCAACAAAATTGTCACTAAGAAATTATTCACTTTCTACAAACACAAATCGATTATTGGAAGCAGTATCATCGCAACACCCGTTGCTTCGATATTTCAACTTATAAGACGTACAGACAACGTCAAAGCTGAAGAACTGACATCCATACTTTCAGAGTTAACTTTTACTCGAAGGTACCACGTGAAGTGGTTTGCTTGTATCATGTGAAAGAAGTATACTCGAAAAAGATATCTACGAATATTCGCGGGAGTAATAGAAGGACAAGATAACAAAAATAAATTTGTACAAGTGTGAAAAATTATTATATAATTAATTTGAAAATCGCATTGAAAATTCGAATGGAATAAGTGTCGGAAGCCACGCCTAAAGTAACCGATGCACTCGTGAGCGCCGATTGAGGTTAGCTTGCTTTTAAATGATCATCGCGATTTAAGTGCGTCCGTCGTCCGTGCGTAGCGACTGACGATTTTATTTGTACACACTGTGCGTGCGTGTTCCGGAGGAGTGCCAGCTCGAAGAAAGGAATAATGTCAAGCAGTGTTTGCCACGCGCCCCTACCAGCACGAATGGAAGCATTCACCACGAGGCTCTGTCTCCGTGCTGCTGACCAATATGAGCGGCTTCTGCAAGCTCACTTCAACAAGGTACGTCTGTCGAAAGATACAACTTACTCCGATCCATCAATCCACGATGCTAGCACGCCACGAATACCTTCGATAGTCAATCGAAGTGCGAGAAACTTCGACGATGCATAGACTGTAGTGTACCTATAGGGTTTCATTATAGGAGATGCTTCGTAGTATGCACACTTTGTAATATAGCGCTTTTTCAAGTGTCTAGAACGTTAGAAACATAATTGGTAGACTGTGGATATTTATGCAATTTTATGTTTTTATGAGAATAATTAGAAAAATTAAATCTAAATAGAAATTTGTTTCTATTACCTACTAAATCTCATAATAAACGCTGTACTTGAAATATCGTTTTATACTTCTGTATATTATATGCATCCTGCAGATATTTGGATCTTAAATTTACCAAAAATGCATAACCACCCACGGTCGAATAATTGGTGTATAAAAATGAGATTGGCGATCTGATTGCGTGTTATTCTTTTTTTTTTTTTCTTTTTATCATTCGTGTAAAATATTTGAATTTAATTGTACACGGATAAACAAGATACTACATATTTGTACATCTAGGAATTGACTCATAATACGATGCGATTTGAACAAGTAATCATTGCGAAGACCGTACTTCTTGATAAAACATTGATCCGTATTCACATGTGACTTCGTTAACGGTAACATTGTTCTGTTTTCCAATTCGCCGTTATATTCCCTTTCACGGTATTTATTCGTATAGCGTAGGTGTGTTTTATTTAATATTAATTCTGAATTTCGATTAGAAATAAAACAGCCGCTGAAGATGACGAAAAAATTTCGATCTTTTCTTCATTTTCTAAAGAAATGATCCTCTTTTTTACGCTGAATTTGGAACGTGTTATGATTCAGTGTTTTAATACTGATTTCGTTTATTTTACTTTAATCAAAACGCATAAATATTCTCACTGCAGAACATGATATTTTAATTAATTTCACGATAACCTGTTAACTTTATTTCCAAAGTAATTGTATGAGATTATTAGTAACAGTTATTGCCGGATACGTAGAATATAAATTAGGATTAGATATTCCGAAACATCGTGCACACTATCTCGAATCTAAGCCAAACTCTTGTGGTTTGATGACCCGACCTATGATTCAACGACCCCGCTTGAAGATTAAGAAATTGAAAATAAAAAATGTTTTATTATTAGCCTTTGTATCAAAGACGAAAATGTTTGAATTTTTTTGATATAAATTGTTAATAATAACGGATGCGTACAAGTTTCCAATTATGATCGTATAGGATCGTATACAGTCTCGTGCACCTGTTCAATCCTATATCCGAGCGACTAAGTTACGCTTCTGCTAAGAGTAAAATTAAGCTATGCAAACCGGTCTTGTATTTTTAGTACGTCACTTCTGTTCGTTGCAACTGCAAATCAAAATTTTGTTACCATCTATATTGTGTCTATTTATTCGTTAATAGCGGCTAACGCGATACGAGACCAATTGGCAAAAGGATTTCAAAGGAAACCAAATCGAGCGGACTTTCGAAATTTGAACAGTCGACCTTCGATGAAGGCAGATGAATAAATTCAAGGCGGTGCTCGATGACAAATTCAAGGATTACTTTATATCTGGAACAGAGAACGTGTTAAACCATTAACTTCGTGCAACTTATTTGATGGTTGCAATTGAAAAAGAAACGATAAAAGTACTCATAAATCAGTACTTTGAATGTGTGAACAGCGTAATTCGATGAAACGTTGCTTGCTCGTTTCGTAGGAATCTGTTGTTTTAAAATACTCGTAAACCTTCGATGTATGCATTAAATTCCCAGTGCCCTTACGATTTATTCGGAGTACGTGTGTGACTCATAGCAATATTTCAAGCTAAATTGAATATGTCGCTATGTCAAAAAAAAAAAAAAAAAAAAGAAAGAAAAAGAACAAGAAGGAAAAATTTATATCGTTGGTACTAGACAAGCGATACAATTGAAAACAAATTTTTTGGAAAATTACTTCAAAATTAGAAGTTTTAACACTATTGGGATATAAGGAAGGATAATAAATCCATGGAATCCATACGTGTTTATGGTGTAATTCCAAGAAAATATAAGTTGTAACGAATATGCGATCCGATACAATTATGAAATTCCTCGTGCTGATAACTATATCGCATATACTACTATACCGTTGCTTATGAAATAAGAAAAAATGCAACGAAAGGAACAATCATACTCGTGAATATAAAATACTTTGAATATCAAGCTTATGAGAAGCATAAATACAATTTGATAACGTGATTCTTTTCAAACGCTTTATACAAATGAAATCGCGGTTTCTGAACGTAAAGTAAACCTTAGGAACACAAGAGATATTGCATAATCGGTATTATACGAATACTTGTATTAATATATTTTATTTATAATTATATCTTATCTATAATAATATTAATAAATGAACGTGAAACATTTGACGGTGTAGTTTGTGAATTAAATTAAAAAATATAAATTGATAAAAAACTGTTGTATTTTTAATCATTTTAAAAGACATTTCAAACAATCTTTATTGCCTGCTCAAATTTTCGGAGTAACCCTCTATTATACAAAGAATTCATTGACCCTCCTACGTAAGAAATTCCAATTATTATTCTACATAAAGTAATTTAATTGACTAACTAACGCTAGCATATTTATAAGTTTATAAACTTGCTTTTCTGGTTACACGTTAATTAAACGCATTTGTGCCCGTATGCATAAATATGCTATCGAATAATTTCTGTAACGTGAGGGATACGCTTCGTATAACCTGGTGCACACAGAAAGTAGAACAATCTTCATAATCCTCACGTATCCGCAGAATCATTTAGTAGTGATAAAACAAAGGCAGAAACTATATCGTAATTGTAGTATGCAGACTAATAAAATTATCGTATATAATCGCATATAGATACGTTAATTTTATTCAGTTTTTATCAGTGCGTATGAAAAGTACAGTTGCACTTAACAACTTAAGAGATATTAAAATATATTTAACGATAAATTTACAATCATTTTATATGACATCAATGATTCATAATTTTCAATTACTTATGCTTCGATATATAGCATCGTTCCTCGTAAACAGATACATTACCCTGCGAAACAACAAATGGATGGTCTATTTATGGCCTGTAATTGGATGGGAAAAGCTTCTTTTCTTTGTGAAATCCATTCGATCATACATAATACATTATTCTTTAACGCAGAGGAAAACTCGGAAACCACGCTTATTCTGTGTATTGAAACCTTCTTTCCTTTTAATGGAATTTTCATTCCATATTTCCATTCCATATTCTATCCATTATCTATTTAATATATTTACATTGTGGAAGCCAGTTTGGTTTTTTCCACGATGTTTACAAATACAGTGCAATTATTGTAAATTTACTTTTAATCGACGAGATTTCCGTCGATTACGATTGATCGATGAGATGCGTTTGACGATAACAAAATTATAATGAAAAAGATACGTGATAGTTTAAATAAAGTAACGGTCGAAAACTATTATTATAACACATACATGATTATCGAAATTGATCGTTATATTACGAATAAATTGTTTACGTTTTTATTATCCAAATTCAATGAAAATTTAGTATCAGGAGGAATCAACTCAATTTTGTTTATTGCCCTTTCATTCTTAACTCGTTTTTGTTTTTTTTTTCTTTATTTTCTTTTTTTTCGTATAGATCGATAACTTTCACGTGATACGATACGAACGCACCACGAAGAAATCAAGGTGCATATTTTTGCTACGTAACAAACGACGTCAATCAAGGAGAATGTAATAATTCTAATAACCACACAGAACACGAGATATGTACCACGTTCATTTAAATATTCTACATGTTATTCGATCAATTACGTATACACGCTACAACCAGTTCCAGCTTTCCAAATTTCAAGTTTATTTTTTATCATTTTTCTCCTGTCGCATTCTTCTGCTCATTATCGACCCAATCGTATTTTGTCTAATGTTGAAAAGTATCTGCAAACGCGAGGAAAATATGGAAGAACTCTCATCGGTATACTTGATCCTCAGTTGCAATTCTTTTTTTCCATTGAAATAGAAATAAGAGCCAAGCGAAGAAATGCAAGCAAATCGTAGCAGAGTTAATTAGGTTGCGATCGATTAAAACTTACCAACTTCCGTTAACGATATTTCTTTGCTTCCTATATTTTCAACGATAACAGTAATTGAGCCACTCGTTTGCCAAATCGGTTAACTTGGCAAAACAAAAAGCAGAGAAAACCGATCGATGTATATAAGACGAGCAATTACTTGGCACTAAAATTTCCAAAAGTGGAATTTAATCACTTTGGCTTGTGAATTGCTCAATTACTATTAACACTGTTAAAAAGATTCGCTAAATGGTATCAGTTTGGTTACAATCGCACGTGTATTTGTATACCATAAACGCGTTAACAGCCTACTACATCAATTACATAAGTATCGTTGCATATACATATATCAGAATTCGACTTTTACGGCCGTTGTGTGGAGCAAAGCGAAAATGTCGAGTCTAAAGACCAATGATCTATCTGGAACACCGGCAGACTACTAAAAAAACTAGTCTCATGTGGACCACGGGTCACTCGTCTAGCAAGAAGAGAGAATAGCAATGAGGTGAAGGTATCCTTGTAGAAATATCAATGATCTTCTTAAAGAAACATCGAGAAATAGTTTTTTGTCGTTTCGATTTGATTCCGAAAATAGATATCGATCTCAGGTAGAGAAAGGAATAATAATAGAGATGATATAGAAGTTAAGAATCATTGGTTAACAGGAACTCCACGTAAACAGGATCGATAGCTCTCGCCACGACCTTTGTCGCTAAACTATTTATGTTAATCGAGCCATTAATTAGATACGTATAGTGACACGTAGATTGCAGAGTATTTTTAGTACGACCTTACACCATTTGTAGATTTAACTGTTTATAAACACCGTGGATGATGGCGTTCGAGTGAAGTTGCGTTTAGAAATTTTTATGGGCTAAGGTGGAATGTTAATCGATTATGAAACTGTATACGCGATTGATAAAAGATAAATCTCTATGAGCATGCTGCTTTGAAGTTGTCGTGCTTCTAATGCTACATCGTATCATAATAATCTCGGATATCATTGGCGAAGGTTCTCCAGAATGATTAAAAACAGTATATTAACATCGACTTTATTTGTCGAACGCATATATATATATATATATATATATATATATATATACATATATACATCAGCTTTTTTATCTGCCAGTTCATATCGGTATTGACAAGAGTTACGATTATGTAGCTTCTTAAATTAATCGCTATTCTCATCGTACGGAGCATGTGTTATTCCTTTTATCTGAGAATGCCAAGCACGTTGTAACCATAACTACTTGGTTCAATGAAAGTACTCGAGCACTTAAATCTTAATACTGATTACACAATTCAGAGGAAAAAGTCAATATATCTTGGAATTCGATATTGTAGCATGTAAGTTTCTACAAAGATGTCAAATTTATTCGATATTTCGAGATACCTACGTTTATTGCAATAACGCGTTATTGGAGAATATAATATCAGAGTGAACACATAATGTCTCTATAATGATAATAATCAGTATTACCCAATAAATTAAATTATTCTTCGCTTTCCTTTTATATTCTTTAACGTGAAACCACTTATATATGCAGATTGCCATAAAAATTGTTCAATAGAAATAAATTACCTGCTGTTCAACAATAATTTCCAATATAAAACAGACGAGAAGAATAATTATTTCTCGAGTAATTGAATAGACAGCGAATTACTATCTTTTCATTAATAAATTATTGTCTTCTTTACAATTTGATTATGTAATACAGTAATATTAATCATAATCATAATTACACAGCGTGAGAAATCGATACAAATATCCCTCGGAACTTATCTATTACGTAAAAACCATTCGCTATTCTATCTTTTTTCTCTTTTTTTTCAGATGTTCTACCGAATAATATTTATTATCAAACTTACATTAACATCGTATTAATATAAAATTTATATATTCAGGTTTTAAAGATTCAAAGTATAAAAAAAATTTATTTTCTTCGCTATACATACATAAAACATAAAACATACATATAGACAAATACAAGATACAATATATGTAGTCGACGAGTTGGAAAATGTCTGTTTAGTAACAAACAGTGTGTTGGTGTTATCGTTAAAAAATATAAGCACATGATCGAATGGCTTTCGATTGATGATAGTACATATAAAGTCAGGCTTGATTTATAAATTGTTTTTTTCCTGTGGGGTCACGTTTGTAGGGGATCATTGATCGACATTTTAGAGCCCTCATTTGCTTAAAGCGACAACAAGTAATATACATGTACGTATGCATCATGTCATTGACGTCGATCTAGTATTTAATTTCCGCGTCATTTTAATTGAAAAACTGGCTTTTTGTTGTCCTTTATATTTCTTATCCTCGTGTTACGACATTTTTTGACCTCGTTTCTACCTCGCATCGCTTATCACGTTTATACCTTGTTTTTACCTCTTTTATCATGTTTCTGCCTCGTTTTCATCTTGTTCATCTTGCCTTGTTTTCCGCTTCGTCCCTTCTGAATTTCACGAATGTTATTTTCCTTAGAACACAGATATAATTGTTTGTTTCTTTGATTCGAGCGTGTAATAGTCTTTCACAACTTGAACGTTGTTACTAGTATTTAAAAACAGTATTAAACAAAAAAAGAGATATCCAAAAATATGCTATCGCTTCAAGTTTTTGTCAACGTTAAAATGTGATATATAATTGTAATAATGTCTTGACTTCTATGCAGAACAAAAAAGGACAAAAGTTATCAATATGGAAATTGGGGGAAAAAAGAGGAACGGAAGGCATAATATACAATAAAAGCGTTAATATATCACGGAAGAATTTGAATGTATCGTACAAAATAGTTACACTATTCTAGAATTTTATTACTACAGGAGGAAATTTACATACGCTTGAAAAAATTGCATAACGATTTATTGTAATTACTGTTAATCAATGTCATCTATAAAAAAAAGAAGATTATTTTCTTCTGACGTAGGGAGAAGTTCCCGAGGACCGTAGCAACCTTCCGTATTTGTGCAATGCATATTTATTTGCATATTATAACGCGCGTTATAACTAGTAGATTCGATAAAAAAGAATTTAGGCATAACTATGATGAAAGATTTACGTAGCATAACATAGTACCATAACAACATCGATTTATTAATTTTACGTCATATTTTATCGTCACTATTATCTCAGAAAAAATTGGTTATTAAAAGCGTGATATGTGATTATCTTCAACTCCTAAACAACACATTAACATCAATCTACTAAAATAAGATCGAGAAGTTTCACAATGTTTTTTCAAATCATCTTGTCTGTTATTGTTACTTACTGTTATTGGCCGGACATTAAATAAGATGGAAGTAAAAAAAAAAGAATAAAATTTGGGATTAACAGCAAATTAAAATATACAGATAATTTGATGATAATTTTATTGTACGTATTCAAGTTTAATAAAGACACACATATGTGTAGTATACTCACGTTCGTAACTTATTAGTTTTGGAAAAAGTTAATCCATTTTTTACATGTATATACATATGTCACAACGCATACACGCGTAGCTGTAAGCATAAAACACATGAAACTGCACGTTCTATAGTATTTGAAGTAGGATCAAATTCAATTCGTCCGGTTACGTAAAAAGCGTATCGTCTTCCTAATTGAGCGTTAAGACTGAATAAGCACTCTGCAAACCGACTTACAATTCCTGTCTTTGGTAAAAAATATCCGTGATACTAAACGTATTAACATCGTTTAGCATTTGCCTTACTTCGTAGACTTTTTTTTTTTCCTTTTCCCATCTACTTTATTATAGAAGGTGTTTATGTTACTAGTTGCCAGCATTTTTATGGTAAACGACGAGTATGACGAAAAAAATAGAAAAAGCAGATGGTCGGTTCAGACTGAAATACATGTTCACGCCAATATCTTTTTTCCAGCTGCGCTGTTGTTTTAGATGCAAACCTTCCTCTCTTTTTTACACTCGTCGGATCGTCTCGTCATTCTACCAAATTAAGTATTAGTATTTTAACGTAAAGTTACGATATCTTTTAGACTAACGAGGCTTCGACGTGTGCATAAAAAGGGAAGGTTTCCGTTTTAAAGAAATAGCGCAGCTGCAAGATACATATACATTTCTGCTGCTGCGAACAAAATCTTATCATGTGAACGTGTAGCTCAGCTCGAACCATTCATCTGTTTCCCCTTTCATTTTTTCCGCATACTTATCGTTTACAAGGAAAACGCTGGGGACAACCCGAATACTCTGTATATTGATATCGACTTATGTGCACCTAAACAATGTAGTCATTAGCGATTTGATACATTTTTTACCTTAACATTCGAAGGATATGACGTAAGAAAGAAGAAGAATTGAACGTAATGGATATTTTCCGTAGGAGTTGTACCAATCTCTTACAGGTGATGTTCAAATTTCGTCCGAACGGATGATAATCAACGAGTGGTTGATCTTTATGACTTTTTCACTTACATAAAAATCGATACAAAGGCGGCGCGATATAATATCTAGATATATGAACTTGAACTCGGTAGATCTTTGAAGATCTACGTTGTAAATCGACGTGTACTATCGCTTAACTCTGCAGTCTAGGTTCGAACTTAGAATCGTTAAATTTATGCAGTCGTAATAAGTCAAAATAATTGAAATTGTTAAAAGCAAAACGAGTTTTCTTCCAGTGTCTTTGAAACAAAATATATTTGAAATAAATTGTCCAGATTGTTTGTTGTAGATCAAAGGTTAACACTGAATTCGAAAACTCGACTCTTCTTTTTAGTTTTCAAAAGACTACATATATTCTTTCTGAGTTTTTTCCCAACCCTGCCTTGTTCCTCTAGCGCGAAATGGTTGTGAAACTGGTGTCATATTTCAATAGACATTAAAATATACACAGTTCTTAAATACCAGTGGTTTTACCACTCAACGTAAATTTTGTAACTCTCGCGTGTTTCACGCTTCTTACAAATAAAATAGTTCAAAGAACGAAGATATCCTTACAACGTTGAAGAAAAAGTGAAGAGGACAGCGATGTTAATACGAACAACGAAGATATCCCTCGATCGTTATTATATTAAAAGTAGAAAAATTTACAATTGTACGTCACAGTAGATGGTATAATACTACTATAAGAGTAAGAACGCGATAGAATTAACGATAAATATCGAAATTTTTTAAAGTCTAAATATGAACTTTCCTGTACCCATTTCCTAGCAACTTTACTGTAAACGACGTGCAATTTACTAAGATCAGCTGCGCGATATTTCGTGCGCGAAAAGAGGTTGGTGTTCGCGATTAAGTCACGAAGAATAAAAATCAGCAAATAATATAAGGCGCGTGTGCGCGATCTTATCCCATTATTTCCAGACAACAATTCGCCTCGCTTTCGCAAAGAAGACAAGCTACGGTTGCACTTTTATCAAATCGTTTTGCTCGTGCATTGACGCACTTGAGCCGAGGTCGTTGTCGCTTTTCTGGTGTATGGTTCGGATGAAAATTTCGCCATCCGTTTTATCGAGGACGACGCAAACTTCTGAAGAAAAACATCGCGCTTCCGCGATCGTGATGTTTGCGCTGGTGCGCGCATTTCTTTTCCACTATTTTGCCGCGTTATTCGTGCCGCTTTGCGAAATAATATAATAATACAGAGTAAATAATACTAGTAAAAATAAAATAATAATAATAATAAAAAGAGGATAACCGCGCGTTTAGATACGACAATACAAGTTGCTATGCAACTGACTACAGAAAGTGTTGGCGCACTATTGTATTTATTATAGCATCTACACGCTAATTAATTAGATTCAAAACGTATTAAATTTCGGATCAGTAGTTTAGCCAGTAGCATTTTCGTATGACTAAAAAAAATTTCTTCCTGTGAAAATGAAATTTTATTTATTAAAAAATAAGAGTATGTGCCAATACTTTCCGTAGCCAGCATATAAGGCCAGTGTAATATAAAATGTTTAGAAACGTGAATTACGAACGAATCCTGTTTTTCTTCTCGAATTCTCTTATCGGGTTGGATATGCAGTGAATCTGGCTTATCTGGTGGCTCCCGTTGTTAAACGTTAAAACTGGAACGGTGCTCGATTGAAACTTATCTGCAACAATGCAATCTGAATACACCAGTGACGTCAATGCTCCGTAAAACACGACTCTACTTACGAAACCAGTTGCAAGCTTCTTTTTCCTCGTTCTTGTGACGATATAACCGAAGGCTAAGGCGTAGGTGCGTGATTTATTGTTTCACGTGTTTGTCAAACAAAGGAATACACTCCTCCTTCTCTTCCTTCTTGTTTTGAAGTTAAAAAAAAAAAAAAAGACGTCAATTTTATCGGATCTTTATATCCTACCGCGTATATTCTATCGTAAGAAAGCGAAAATCATCAGCCTCGTTTCTTATAACTTCGTATAATTATTTCTAATGCTTCCGAGTAGTACGAAAGTTTCAAAATCCTCAAACATCCATGTCGATTTAATCACCGATATCGATAAAGCCATCGATCGATTATCCGCGTCGGTACTTTATGCAAGACTAAAAACTAAAAACCTATAGCAGATAATTGAAAATCCATAGTAATTATCGGTTCGATTCTCCACAGAACGGTTGATGATTGAAATTCATCGCTGAAAGTATCATGTCGAATTAACATATATTTATTCGCTCGTTAAAATTTTGAATACGATTTGTGTTCTCTTACGTTGACGGATCAGTTTTAGAATTTCGACTATAGATTTCGTTATCGATAGCGAACAACGCATAAATACATGGCAATTGCGATTCCAGATAAAAGCAGAGAAAGAAAAAAAGAAATAGATCGTAAAACCGAGTTTCCAACGTCATTGCCGTCTACGCGTAGCTTTCGATCTGCCATTTCATAAACCATTGCTCGAAAGCTGTTTTGCTGGTTATAGGTTGACATTTGCACCGAAGACAACTCGTTATACACGTACATTCCTTACATATTTTATCTCGAGCGTGCCGTGATTACCGGCATCCGATCGATCACGATCGTATATCGAATGTAAATAACGTAACGTGAACTCTTCTATCGACTCTCCGAGTACTCACGATCGGACGATCCAAGCAATTGTGCTCCTTGTCCTGTGGTTTACAGTTTGTTTATTCCAACTTGTTGTTTCGATCCAACATTCGAATCTAATCAAGTAGAAAAATTTCATTTACAAATTATCGTTACGTCGCGAAGTTCTGTCGTAAATTTGTATTTATAACTTTTTCATCGAACAGAGAAATTCGGTTTATAAACCGCGTGGACGCGATACGTAAAAGTATAAAAGAACTTCGGTGAATTTTTCTTTCTGCGTCGCGGCGAGAACGAGAAAATATACCATCGTGAAATACCGCACCAACGATAGGATCGAGTAACGACAGTTTTATTGTCTGAAACTATCATCGCGTTTGCCATAATCAGTCGTACTGACTCATGACTCTCGAAACGTCTAATTACGTGACACAAACAAAATCTGCCCAAACAGCGATACGTTTGCAAGGAGAAACGAGGAACAAGAAACAAGACACATTATACTGTTGATAAAATTTTCATTTTAAAAATGTCCAATACACCTATAATTGAACGCAAATAGTAAAATTACTCGAAATGGTAAGTTACATTCTACCTTGCGTAACCGATTGTTCAAATAGACATCTAGTATTAAACAGTGGTGTACTTTTCTGTTTTATTCGCAAAATATTCTGCTTTCGTGTGGTTATTTATAGTCGGTCATCTAACTAGCATTTGACGTAATTGTCATCGTGAAAATAATCGCGACAGCGCAATTCGAATCTCCTCGATTGCCACGTGGTTGTTTACTACGATCAAATATACTGGCCGGTTACGCACAGTGTAACGACCCTCGTATATATTCATTTGAAATGCGAGCAACGCGAATCACGGTGACGAACCAACGTCAATCGGATGCATTAAATTGTTGCAAACGAAATGGTCGAATTCCTTTCTTCTTTCTTTCTTAACTGATATATGTATCAATCAGTTACAAAACTTCACGCACAATCCTATAATAGAACGTTGTGTATCTGATTTGTCAGAGGAAATAAAAATGCACTTTGCAACAAAACTTTTTATGCTTACGTGTCGATACAATTGCCATTAACGCATTTCTACGAGGAATATAAAGAATTAAATCATTTGTCTCAAGAACATCTTGAGATAAAGTTACATCAGAAGTTACGAAACCTTTACTTTCTTATAAGGTATTGATATTACGTTAAGCACACCATTTGCATGATTTCGTGTAGATACAACGGATGCACTTGGTGCAATTTCTGTGATATTGTATTTTATATTTTTCTTGCTTCTTTTTTCTTAATTGAAGCGAAAGTAAATAAACTGCGTAACATTTTAACTTAATACGTGTCTGAATGTGTCGAGAAAGTTTGTACGGCTAACGTTTCTACTATAACATTTTATATCTAAAGGATGCATGTAGATTTCTGTGATTGACCGTGTACGCAAATATACAATTTGTCGTAGAACTTTGTAAATGTGTAACGATATCATCGTGTAGTTCCTACTTTATATTTCTCGATCGAGGAATGTTAAACGTATACGTTATCGTTTCAACGTTACGATCATTCGAACAAACAATCGTTAACTCGGATCAATTCAGGAACAATATCGATCAATCATTCGATTCGCCACCGATCTCCATCGCTATTGTAATATGGAATCACGCGTTGGGGAATTGCAAGGTATAATTTTGCCATGTCCTCACGTTCGGACCTTGTCGACTAAATTAAAATGAATGGCGTATCGCGAAATCGAATTCCACGAGGAACCACCTGTCCGATCGAAGCACGCTTCTCATAGCGCTATTAACGAGCTGTCTTAAACAGCCACGCTATTTATTCTACGTTTAAAATATTCGACAAAAATAACAGATAATACTTTAAGTATGTATCGAAATGGCAACTAAAAATAGAACTGGATATATTCCTTATAAATTGATCTACGGATATACCTATCCACGTGTAAGGAGAAAAATCTTCGTCCGTATCGCATTTTAACACGTAGTAATCTATGCGTGAAACCGTTAAACATTTAATCGAACGAAAGAAAGATCGTTATCAACGGCCTACCGGTCGATTTTTCTTGCCGATTGACTAATCATTGTTACGATTACATGCTCGGTTTTGTATCAATTTCCGCGACGAATCCAAAGATCGAAAGTTCGTCCCTTCTAATCTAAAAACGAAAACTATAATAATTATATAACAATAAATAATATAACAAAAATATATAATAAAAAACAAAATATATAATATAACAAAAACGAAACTTATCAACGTGTATTGGCCTTAGGAAAATATAGAATTCCGATAAATTCGTCGACGTTGGATAACGCGAGATTTGTCGCAAATTACTTACTTAAAGGTCCCTTGAGAAACTCTGTCGGTACGAACAACTTATTCTCGTAACCACGCGTTTCCTTCCATTTTACATTCCATTTACACTCTATCAGCTGTACTCGTATATATACATATGTATAGATATGCTCGGCGTGTCTAGTTCCGGCTACCAATTTACACGCAATTATCCGAACATTACGCACGTCGGCCGTTCAATTGTTACAATCGCGACTCGCTCGACACTCTGCGAAAAAATACACGTGACACGTCTTAATTGGATTATTTATGAATGGCGTTGCGGCAATTAGCGCGAGTCGCCAGCGACTCGTTCAACTCAATTAACGATACTTGCCGATGGATTTCGATTCATTGCGTGCGCTGGACCACGTGCGTGCATTGCGCCTGCTGAACGCTCTCCTTACTCCTTGCTTCAGTCGCTTCCGATTGACGAACGAAGGATACGTTCATGCGTTCGATTCCATGCGAAGAGCAAGGCAAAGAACAACGAGTGCCACGGAATAGCTTCTATCGAGAAAATTGCATCTTAATATTTTCAACGTTACTTGGAGATCGTAAAGAAAGAACGATTAGCAAAATATTTATTTTACAGTAGACGTTCCCTGGTTCTTCTTTTTTTTGTTTTTTTTTTTTTTTTTTTTTTTTTTATCAGTCAGTAATGGTATTCAATGAAGACATTTTGGACGTTACAATCGTTATGATTTAATAGCTCTGCTCAGCTGCAGTTCTCACGAAGGAAATGTGTTGCAAATTGGAAAATCACGAGAAACGGGCATTGCTCGTTTTGCCCCCCTCTTCGTATATGCGCCGGTGCTTGATTATAAAATGCGCGAATTGATTATAAATGCGTAACAAGCGCACAATTTTTTTATCTTATGGAAAGCAAGTGCGTAAATTTATTTTCGAAATCCACTGGACTTTTGGCCACGCGTTTACCACGGTTGTTCCTGGTACTCCAATTGAAGATCTGTTATTCCGACGTTACGCTGCCGAGGCTCGATATTATAAATGCCGAATATCTTTTTCGTACGGTCGCAACAACGACACAGCTTAATCGGTTATGTATTTCCACGTTTTTCGCTTTATAAATTCGTTTTTTCCCGAGGGCAGTAAAAAGTGTCGTTATGCAACAGCTACTTGGCGCTTTGCAAACGAAACGTTTTATTCTTAATCCCGTGAAGAGGATACACGTACGCGATACAACGCGAAACTATAGTATAATCGATAATAGATACTTAAGCTTTGTTCTTGCTATAACCGAGGTAGAAAATATCGTTTCACTTGCTAAATATTATAGCAATTTTTAAGTACTATATTTCGGATACTTTATATATATTTTTGTAAATCGCGCGCTATGCATTTTCGCAGCCTCGATATTTCCTATAAATCCGTAAAAATCCGCAGTCTCAGCGGCCAGCGATGATATCGGTACAAATTAATAATTCTGTCGTATCAAACGGTCTGTTCAATAGTCAAAGTTAATAATACTTAAGGAAGATAAAATATCTCTGAACTCTGAATGAATACGGAAATTATTAAAGAGATTGATTTCGAAATAATCGTGCGACCATTTCAACTGGAATCGTATCGGCTAGATTAAATTCTTAGTAGATTTTTTTGGTTACAGCCTTCGAGCAAAGAGCAAACGCGGCTGAATCATAATTCGAACCACAAGGAACATCGAAGGCAGAAGGATGCTTCGTCGAGCAGCACTTACAGCGCTTTCCGTCAATGGCGAAGGGGCACGTCTATGGGCTCGAATCGGTCCAACAGTGTTGGATCTAGCTCAACCGGAGCCCTTGCCAAATTGCCTAATGATGCAGCGACCATACAAAAAATGGAACAGTTTCCACTTGTCCTTTCCGATACCACTATGCCAGAAGAGGATCTTTCATTGAAGTTTCTAGCGCTGGTATTCATGCTTTCGTTTTATACTTTTCCTCCAATGAACGTTGAAAAATATCGAATCTTGAATAATTGAGAGTAGTCAGGGAAATCGAATCTCTATCGCTATTTTCGATAAATCTTCATCTGAAATAAAATATAGAAAATCTTGTACGCTTGCTTATTTACGACGATCGATCAAAATGATTTGATAACATCATTGTTATTGATAAATCTTAATAAATATTAATTTATTTATATTATAAATACGTAATGAATATTAAGAATTTAACAAAGGGATAATAGAATAGAACGCTTTCTATTTTAAACGTTGTCTCTCCGATATAATGATTTTCCCTTTGTATATATCTATCGTTCGTACAAAAGTAAAATGTTATTGCTTTATCTGACATTGTTTGTTTCCAGCATTTATCCTAAACGTTATTTTATTCAATTATATTTCACTGTAGAGATACCGTTGAAAGCGAAATGTCTTGCGACAAAGCTGTGTAACAGGGAACATAGGCGTGCAGAAATTCATCCTTGGTAAAGTCTTCATCTAAGAAATAATTAGCACGTTCGAAATACGCCAGATAATTATATGAATAATAACGAGCATCGATGAATTATCTGATCTACTGAAATATAATTGATATTCGTGAAATTCCAAAAATTCTAAAATGATGCAACGTAATTTTATTTAATTGTTACTAAATTTCATGTTATTCATAAATTGAATTGTGATAATTTTACAAAATTATCTCATTACTACTGCTATTTGACTGTTACTATCACTATTGCTGTTATTATTATAGCGATACGTTTAAGGTCCATTATCCGTTGAAAAAATATAATAGCTAAAGTCCAATTGTCGTTTACTTCTACATGTATGCATTATCTATTGTTAAACAGCCGCAAAAAACAAATTATATCAAGAAATTATATAGTTTTATCGTAAATTTTATCATTGCTAAGAACCAATTGTATCTGGAATCTGGTGATTGATCACGTGTATATGAAAATTTCTACTGTTTATTTTTTTCTTGTAGAACGCCTTGGATTTAACAGCCCCAGCTAGTGACGTTCTGTTGAAGAACAGACTAAAGTCCTGGTTTCAATTATCCGGGCACCCGGATGGTTTCGCTCCCGCTGGGCCTGGAACAGTCTGGAAGAGAAAAACGGGAGGAGCAGAAAATACAGAGAGAATTGTTTACGAAGCCCTTAGCAAAGACAAGGAATTGCGGGATTGCATTCCAAGGTAAATAAAATACATAGATTGATAATTACTTGAGTAAAAAGTTTCATTGTCTCGAATATATGATAAATATAGCATATAGTTTTTGTGAAAGAGAATTCCAAAGAAGAAGAAAGTCTTCTTACTATTTTTAGAGATGTATATACTAACGGTTAAAAGGGATTAAAGCATCACTTCAACGATGCTTTACAGCTACTTGAATGTTATCAAACAGTAAATAAATTATCGTGTAATCTTCTATCAACGAACCTTAGATCGATCGATATATGTAATTGATAAGCTGCAACGAAATTAAACATTTTTAACGATTGTTCCGACAGGCTATAAATTTCAATCAAGCTTCGTCCGATTAGTTATCTCTTAATGTAGATTACTTGTAACAGTACATAACGATATAGTGATATAATCCTCGAGAAACGTTTTATCCGTCTAATTTTAAAGCGTTTCGTTTTCACGTTTTAGATACTATCGTGAAGTGGAATACAAAGGTGACACGTTCATCGAGCTGCAGGATTTGCTATTCGGTTTCAACGATCCGCACGTAATGGATATCAAGATGGGCACGAGAACGTTCCTCGAATCGGAAGTGTCGAAGACGACCGCTAGACCGGATCTCTATCAAAAGATGATCGCCGTTGATCCAAATGCTCCGACCAAGCAGGAACACGAGCAACGTGCCGTGACTAAATTGCGGTACATGCAGTTCCGTGAGCAACAGAGCTCGACCTGTAGTCACGGATTTAGAATCGAGGCTATGAAATTACCCGGTGGCCCGCCAATCACCGACCTAAAGAAAGTGAAGTCACATCAGGAAGTGCTCGAAACTATGAAGCTGTTTCTTGGAACAAGCGAGAACACTCGCGAAAAACTGCTCGCACGCCTGAAAAATCTTCGTTCAAAGATCGAGATGTCTGAATACTTCAAAACTCACGAAGTATGTGTTAATTGTACATGCGTGATTAAATACCTGGAACATCAAAACAGTTAAAAAAGAACTGCTTTATTTCCATTTTTTTTTTTTTTTTTTTTTTTTTTTTTTTTTTTTTTTTTTTTTTTTTTTTTTTTTTTTTTTTTTTTTTTTTTTTTTTTTTTTTTTTTTTTTTTTTTTTTTTTTTTTTTTTTTTTTTTTTTTTTTTTTTTTTTTTTTTTTTTTTTTTTTTTTTTTTTTTAATATTTTTAACAGAATTTTAACAGAACAAATAGGAAATACAACGTATATTATTTCTTTTCCAGATAATTGGTAGTAGTATTTTTATGATCTACGACGATGATAAAGTTGGCGTTTGGTTGATCGATTTTGCTAAAACACGAGGATTACCAAATGGACATAGAGTAACACACAGGAAACCATGGGAACAGGGCAACCACGAAGAAGGTTTTTTATTTGGTCTCGATAATCTTATTTCTACGATAGAAGAAGTGAATCTTCCAAACGCGTAATTCTCGTATAATAACTATTTCATTCGCGAAATCAACTTACATAAATATCCTATACTGGTCTCGCGCTAATAACGGCTGCCGTTATTTTCTTTATTTGCTTCAATAAATTAAATAAAAACTGTCCAACTTTCTCTTTGGGAAAATTCCATCGCATATTTTGCAGATATTTTTTGATACGATTGATATATTAAAAACTTTAATACCTATACTTCCGTGTATAATTATCATTGGTCTTTGTAAAAAATTAAAAAAGATGAGACTGCCTGTAAAATACAAATTATGTATTTATATACTTTAAAGCAAAACGCTAATACAAGGTATTGGAAGAGGAAGACTGGCTGTTGTTGCATTTTTTCTATGAACTACTTTGAACCGAAAGGAAGTTCGATAAACATCGCTTTACAGCATATTTAGTGAGCGTACAAAATTTAAATTGATGTACAAATATAGTGTTAACTAAGTATAATCGTTTATAATAATTATTTATGACGAAAAGTTAGATTGTAAGGTCTATTTTTTGAATAAAATACTCGCTGCAACGAACAATTTTGAGTAAAAATCTTATATTAAATTATTTTGTTATCTAACTGCCAATTCTAGTAGAAGGAACATTTATAATAAAGCATTTCGTTTAAGACGTATAAATTACGCAAAACGTATTTCTATTGTATTTATCAGTGTAATTCCCGCTAACATTGTTTTTCTGCGTAAATACTGATTGTTATATATTAGACGATATTAAGCAAAATAAATAATAGTATGAAACAATATTATTCAACAATATATACAAACATTTCGAAAACTAAAAAATCTCAAACAGATTTATGTCATTCGATTTCTACCGATATTATATTTTACATTTACATGATTCTAGTAGAAAATAAAGCATAAATAAATATATATGATACATCTTTCTTCATTACAACCTTAACTTCCATGAACTTCATTCGGTAATAATCTCCTCGATATTGGTAACGGGTTGTTCCAATGTACTTTTCGATTTCGAATTGATTATGGAATCGTACCATTGAATTTCGGCAGCTGCTAGACATTTGTGCCTACATAGATAATGTTACATTTATGTATTCATCTATATACGTATAATTTATCATATATATAATGCTACATACATATATTATAATTACAAGTGCATTAAATATTGTAAGTTTCTATGCTAATTATACTAACGCGTTGATTCTATCACTTGATGGCTTTCTTACAGGATTCCACCCAGAAACGGGTTTTTGGTTCGTTACCATTAAACCTCGGACGCAATAAGATAAAGTAACTTTATTTAAGGTAGGATCCTATAAATTTTAATATTAATTTTTTTAATTAAGTTCTTATTATAAATTTTTCTATATTAATAATGATGTTTTCATTGTGTATGAAACAAAATGTAAAATTTTTTAAATTGAGCAATAAATAATAAACGTACTCGCCACTCAGAATTTAAAACATCTGCTATACTTAAAATATTTGTAGAAATATCCACTTCCTCTATGTTTCCCATAGTATTCAAATAATTTTCTTGCAGAAAGTTCAAAAATACTGTCGCTTGTGACTGGAAGAAAGCCGCTATTTCATCAGGATCATGTACAAATTTCCAGTTGTTTTCAATTTGAATTCCTGTAAATTTATTTAGTTTACATTCAGCAAATCTTATATTCAAATCTTAATGTACACAAATTATCTACTCACTTTTTGGATTAATTACTCGCCCAACACCATGAAGAAGTCCTAAAGTCTCTTCTCGAATATTACATTTATTTTCTCGTTCTTCTGGTACTAATGATATTGATGTCATTTAGAAATCAAGCGTATTATTATAATTTATTATATTTACCTTTTAATGAAATGAAAATAAGATTTAATAAAGCATTTCTAATATCTCCTATGCTGTTTGATAATATTTCATCAACTTTATTTTGTGAAACATGTAACATATGCCCAGCAATTGAATTCAAAATCTTAGCTACTCTTTTTAATGCATTTTTCATTGCAGCTTGTGTAACGGAGTTTATACTAAAATATAAACGTTTTATATCAAGTAGCCACTAAGAAGAGCAGATTATGAATATATAATTATATTTAGAAACTTACTTAATCAAATCAATGCCAAATTTTTCTCTTATATTAGGAGAAAATAATGTTTGAAGCAATTTTGAATTTCCTACTTCTGTACATACAAACACTATAGGTTCCTTTCCAATTTCAAAGTACCTTCTAAAAATTGAAGTATATAACAACTATATTTCAATAAAAAATGGTAAAAGAAAAAATAAATAATTATAATTACTGCAAAAGAGAAAAGAAACTCTCCTTCTCCTCGTAAAAGACATTTGGAAAATCTTTTACAAGAAGTAAACGACTAGAATAACTACTTAAAACTGAACTATATCTAGTAGCTCTAATTAAAAATTCTTCAAATCTGTCTCCTTGTCTCATTACTCTGTCTAAATAAAAATTTAGAATTATTTTATCATTTTATTTGATATTACTAATAATTTATTGGTTTGAAAAAGGAAGAAATTACTATTTTCATCCATAATTTGATCAATAGGAGTAATCCATTCTGTAATATTGAAACCATTTTCTTTTGCAAGAACTCTTAAAGCTGTTGTTTTTCCACAACCAGATGGACCAGATAAAATTAATATGGCAGGTGTGCCTTTCTTTACTTTACATTGTAACCAATTTAAAATCTCTTGTTGTTTTTGTCTACTAACTACTAATTCAGAAGGACTTCGTGCGTCACAAGCTTCCAGCAATGCAAACAGGCTATTAGCATTTTTTTTTTTCGGTATTATATCATAAGTGCTTGATACTTCTAAAGCGCTAGTTTCTAGTACTTGTGAAATGTTACGTTTAATCCCTGGTGTTCTTTTAACAGGTTCACATTCAAATGATGACATCAACCAACTACTGTTTTTCTAATGATAAACAGAAACATATTTAACATCAGTGAAAAAGATATTTACATTTACACATTAAGAATTAGATGACCCATTCTGTGAAAATATACCTTTGTACTTGCCATACTGTAATGGGTATATAAATTCTTTATAGCGACAAAATATGTTATAACAATGTAGATTATTATTACAAAAATATGTAAAATCTTTTGTTGTAATTGTAAGTGTAGAAATACTTTCCACTTATATCAATTTTTCATAATTGTCTAAAAATAATCATAACTCGATTAATTATACAAAATTTTGTAACATTATCTTATATATTAAACTATATTATTTCAAACAATTTTTGCATAAAAACAAGTTTTCAGTATGATATAATAGATTTGTATCATACATAAGACATATATTAACCAAAAAGAGGAGAGTGAACTAGAGAAGAGAGCCTGATCTCAGAGTGTGTTTAGAGAGAGTGTGAGAACAATGTGCAACAAAGAACGTGTAGATAACTTGGCTCGTGTACAATTATTATTTCAATATACTAAATACATTTATACTTTTTCTTTTACACCTTTACGCTTGATTGATTAATCCCATAAACTTCTAATTATATCGCAACATTTGATTAATAATGATCTGTTTATAAAACAAATGATTTAAAGATCATTTTATGTTCTTTTTTTACAGCCGATATTTATTTCAAAATTCAAATTGTTACATTACATATACATATAGAAATTACACATTAATTTTTAAAAATATATTTTTGTACTAATACTTGAAAAAAATCGATAATATTGTATTTGAATAAATTAATATATTCGTGTTAGAATACTTTGAAATATTTTCAAAAATTATCCAACCCTTTAAACTCAAAACATTTTTTACAGTAAAGCTTGTGTCTTTAGAAGTTGTTTCCAAATACATATGTCACTTTCAGTACGTATGATATCAATTAAATATCGTACATTTCAATGTTTGCACAAAAGTTCAAGAAAACATTCAATAACATTATAGTAGTATTAAAGGATCAATTGACTGTAAGCATAGGAACATAGTTGAGTTAACAGTTTCACAACACGGGTTCATAGCGTAGTTCACAGTACAGATCAACAAGCAGATTGCGAATGCAACGTTAAAAAATTCGGCCAAAAAATATGCGCTCGAAATGAGAGCTTCTAGCGGCTAACGACCGAATTACATGCACATTTCGTTCCTAGTGCTGTTGGTAAGAAAAACGAGAAGCAAAACGCATTCGTATCGACGGAGCGGCACAGTAAAGTGTTACCAACGAATGGTAAGGATGGAAAAACATAAAAATTGCTTACATTTAAAAAAATTATGTCGTTTTTAGTACTTTCATAAGTTTCCGAATACCTCTTATGCTATTTTATTCTTTTAATACTTACCAATACTTACCAATTTTCTCCAACTCTTTTGTCATATTCTGGAACTTATAACTTTTTTTAAAGTTATTGGAATTGGAAAGGTCGTTTTCGAATCGCCACTAAGAGGCAAGCGACTACTTTTAGCTACCGATGAGTATACCTACTTGCAATTAGTTAATGTTTCGACAAAGTTTTACATACGCACGTTTCTCTTAGCAAAACTGCCGAAAAAAGAAATGTATATATAGTTGGACCGCTTGACTATTGGAGGCGGTAATGCGTAGATTGTACTTTTGGTTAAATTCTCGCATGTTCATCGGCGATATCCCTATTCAGCTCTATTCACAGTTATGGAAAAAAGTTATATAAATCGTGTTGATACATAATCAATCCCAGCGAATAGGAAAAAAGAGAAGAGTGAGAAATACGAAAACTTACGGTCATAATTACAATAAAGTTAATATAATAAAATAATAATTTAAATTTGAGACAAAAGAAAGGAACATTTCGATTTGACTCATATGTATGTGTATATATGTTGTCTTTATATATTACATCAGAAATGTAGTATCAGATTATTGTTTGTGATTCAAATTTAAGTGGTTAAATATATAATCTATTTATTAATAGCTTAAACTAATAGTTATATAATAAGTAGTTAAATTAATACCAAATTATCATTGTCAATTATAAGTATGATAATTTCGGAATTAATATAAACTTGTTAACTATTCCATTCGGTTTATATTATATATTGTTTGTATGTTATAAGTTGTTATTGTGTTTGCATAGATTTCCATTTTTATAAACATAAATAAAAAGTGAAATCTACACAAAAATTTATTTTGCCCACTAAATACTATATTTTACATTATAATACCTGTGCATTTTTGCACCTGTGAGTTTCCCGTAAATGTATAAACATCCGCAGTCTAGCTATAACATTATAAACTCTAAAGGCAAAAGAATATAAGTCAGAATTATTTGTTTTGTAAAGAAATGTATGGTATTTAGAATAAATAGTAATAAAGTTAAATGTTAAATTTTGAATATACTATTAAAATCTCAGTTAAAAAAGCGAAGAGGAAATGAAATTGACTTGCATTATTATTAGAATCATAAACAAAAGGCAGCAATGTAGAATACATTAGCGTATTCTGTTTTTATCAAAGTTTGACTTATACTGTCTTTTACTCACCCATTAGAAAAAGACAGGTCTGGGCACTCGCTAGGGGAAAGTATCTCTCTAGGCCTTTAGGTGAAGCCAAAACAATATAATGTTTGACAACAATTAATAATTAAATTTATAAAGTTTATATGGCAGTGCATGATTATATACATATAGGTAAGTGCTATTATATGTACTGTAAATTTTTCGCGCAAAATTTTGGCGGATATTATTTTCTTTGCTTTTAATATATGAATGGTCAGACTGTTAACAGAATCGACTGTGTTATATGACCGTCATTATAACATTATATATTCTCTACTACACGATTTTAGATTTTAATTATTTTTTGTACTTATTTAAATCTTGTCATATGCTTTATAGGATTGTAAGGTATATAATACATACTTTATGATTTTATTATAGGAATAATTTACTCTCTATATGTGAAATGTGTTTCACTCTAAATGTGTAAAATTTTATAAAATCAGTTAATGTATGAACAGTATTCATCATAAATTAATTGTACAATTAAATGATAATAAACAGATTTGAGTCTTTGGTGACTATATTAAAAAATATGGCTTCCACATATTATTATGCAGTAGCCAAAGGTCGTAAACCTGGAATTTATAATACTTGGTAACAAATATTCATTATGCATTAATGCATTGTTTTAAATGTATTTCATAAGAATTATATTTCACTGTTTTTATCAAATAAGGGCTGAATGTCAGGAACAAGTGCTTCGTTTTTCTGGACCTGCATTTAAAAAATTTAAGACAGAAATAGAAGCACGCAACTTTATTGAGCAACATGCGAAAACAAATAAAGAAAATGACATGGAAGATACATTACCTATAACTGGTAAAAGGTATAACACAATTTTAACATATTAGTGTACATAGATGAATATATTGATTAGAAAATAATTTTAGACGACGAATACAAAGTAACACAGGTACAAACTCCGATAGTGAACAATCAAGTTCAAAAAAGCTGAAAACATGTTTACAAAAATATGAAAACTTATGGATAGATAAAGTAAGTGTAAGATAAAATATTTTATGGATGGATTTTTATATTTTTCTCACTATATTATTAATTTTTTAGGATTTAACTAAAAATCTTATTGTGGATAGTGATGGTTATGTCAATGTATATACAGATGGTGCATGTACAGCAAATGGGAAAAAAAACGCGAAGGCTGGTATAGGTGTTTGGTTTGGTGACAATCATGCTCTGTATGTTACATCTTTTAATTATATTTAATGCGTAATTCAATGTAAATATCCTATTTAAAAGTGTTAATTGTAGAAATGTATCAGAAGCTGTTGTTGGTCGACCAACTAACAACAATGCAGAAATTATGGCTGTGACTGTAGCTGCTAGACAAGCGAGAAAGGCAGGTATAAAAAATTTAAAGATTAATACAGATTCCCAATTTCTTATCAACTGCATAAAGTATTGGATGCATAGCTGGAAAAAAAAGGGGTGGGTTACTTCGGATAACAAACCTGTTAAAAATAAGAAAGAATTAATAGAAATGGAAAAAGCTTTAAAACCTCTAAATGTGATTTGGGTAAGTAATATATGATTATTTTATTAGTACTTAATGCCTTAATCTTATATTTTATAACTTATGAATAATGGTACTTTAATGTTTCAGAATCATGTCAATGGTCATGTTGGAATTTATGGTAATGAAATGGCTGATAAATTAGCACGGGCAGGAAGTTCAAAATATAAAATCTAATATTCATATTTAATATTCATAAAGTAGTCATTAAATATATATTCTTTTAATCAATAACTTAAATATTTACAGTATGTTTACAATTAAATTATACTGTTTCGTATATATATGACTTTATATGCATTTTAAGATATCTTAGATTTTATGGAAAATATTTGATTTTAATGAAAAATAATGTAAAATTTTTTTATTAGATTAATTTAAGAATTAAGATATTTGTAACACATTTTATAAGTAATAATCGATTATATAAAAATATGTATTGGTTGTATTAAATTGTGTTAAATTATATTACGTGTATTAGTTTGTAGCTACATTAGGTACCCCTTCAATATTATCAACAGCCTGGTCTTCTGTTGATCGCGGACATATTTGCTTTAAAAGGACGTATATATCCTCTGGAGATATTTGAAGAGCCAATAATTCCAATATGATGCTGAAAAAATAATTTCTTGAAATCACAATAGCTGACTATTATCAACCAATCAAAATAAGATTTTATTTTTTATATTTGTTTATTTTCTTACGGCATTAACAAATGTTGCACTTGTTGCGTTTAGATAAATATTACATTTATTATGAAATGTTGACATTTAGAGCATATAAGAGCTTATCTTTATAGCTATATTTTACTAAAGCTTTCACATACAATCTTATAGGTTATGTTTGTATAGTTCATAAATTATTACCGATAAACTCCTGGAACTGCTGAAATCCCTGCTAGTTCGGCCAGTGCTATCAATTCAACTTGATGAGCTTGTGGAAACGTCATTCTATCAATAAAAAAGATCTTATAATACGGAAACAGTTTGCCGCGTAAATCTCTCCTTCTAGATAACGCTATAGCAGTGCCGCCAATAGTTTTTTAGTAAATTATGGTAACAGTGATCCAAAATAAATATAAATTAATATTTTATATGAATAATTCATATATTTTACTGCATTTAACTATATAATTTATTATCTGCATTACATAAGTGTATTTAATATAAGAAATTTATATATATTTATATAATCATTATTTAAAATTACATAAAATATTTTATAAAAATAAAAGTAATCACTATGAAACTTTAAAGAATAAAGATAGAAAAAACAATGAAAAGAAAACATTGACATTCATGAACTGAGTATTGAAAAAACTAAAAATATGTTAGAGAGAGGTTGAAATCAACCTCACTATTTTTATTAAAAAAAAAAAATGGGAAAGTTAATATATTTGCAGCATGCTTCTGGTTATAGAGATAGTAAAAATTCATGAAAATACGATTAAAAACTTTATTTTGGTTTGCTTCATAATTGGGAAAAATATATATAAAGTTATGTGTACCTGTAGGAACTTTGGACTACAGATTATATCTGGGACAATTGTCATTTAGGTAACGTGCTAAATTTAAAAAAAGGTAGGAAAAAGAAGAAAAAATGAACTCAAGACATGTCAAATATATTACCAACGAATAAGTTGCGAAATAAAGAAAAAAGAAGTATCTTAAATCTACACTAAGACTAACATTTCGTTAAATGTAAATTTATGCGTTGGTAACAAATGTAATATAAAATATAATGCTCAGTACGCATTCTATGTGCTTTTTCTCAAATGAACGACAAAATATACATGAAACCTAAAACGTCCGTGTGTACTTCGCATTTTTATCATCAAATGCGATATTTTAATATAACGAATAGGACATAGTTAAAAAAGGAAGCGAAAAAGGAAAGGTAATTAGAGAAACGAAGCAAAAAGGATGAGATTATAAAAACACTCGAACAATCTAAATTTGTCTAACATGTAAAGCTGATCATGAAATGAATCTTACGCATGGCACACGGTTAACCAACCTTTTAAAATTTGACGCTGAACAACCCTGCTAACACGTATAAAATTATGTACAGCATCGCGAGATATAGATTTGTGCTTTTTTCCTCGTTATAAGAGCACATACCATATAGCTAGGTCTGGTACCATTTCTTTTTTTTTTTTTTTTATTAGGAAAAAGTTGAAAATTTTCGACTAGCGTACATTGTACGTCATGCATTGATTAAAGGCTAAAAAAAGTATCTGATACACGAAATTGTTACGAATGTTTATACCCAACATGAATTCCTACTATGTTAGGAATTCCACGAACAGTTTGTCCTTTGAAAGATATACGTTAAATGCTTAATTTAGCAGGGTTAATACTCTATTTGTTTCAGTGAAGACTCACGATCGTTTGGAACTGACAACGAATAAAAGCAATGCGGCGATTATAATGAAGCAACGATCGTCTCAACTTGAATCCTAATTTTTTCTCGTCAAGGTGCCGAAAGTCTCATGCTTTCACTCTTGTTGGAAATACTCATCTTTCATGAAAAGCGCCGTTATCTTGGCGATTCCTTTTTTTCTTTTTAAAGAAATAAAACTCATTTTTTACAGATGAAACATATTTGAAAGTCCTTAAAAATATATACCGCTTTCTTAAAGTTTCTCCATGCCTCTTATCGGACTCAAAACGCATTATATTTTTTTTTCGCTCATTTTTTGTTTTTGACTAGATTCATTCTGATATCTCGAATAAACAGAAGGTTTAGGTTAATATATGTGCTCGTCCCTTAACCAGAACACACTTCTGAGTGTTCGTCCCACGCAGCAACCTGAAATTATTAATTTTATTAATAATCAATTTAATATAATTTGATCATTATATTTATTAAACATTTAATATAAGATAAGCTTTAAATCTTACTTGGCATTCACGACTACAATACCACTGATGACCGCAGCCAGCACATACGAACTGTGCTACACGTTCATGACATCCTTGACATCGTGGCGGACTATCTCTATCCTCTCTAGCATCCCTGCCACCTGAAGAAATACGAGTCTCCCTATCTTCAATTACTGCTGACTCTTCTTCAACATCGTCCTACAAAGAAAAATATTTTTGAAATGTATCTATATATCCCATATTAAATGCATAAATATATATCCCATATTATAGTATACACTTACCACATGAGACTGAACTGAAGTGTTGATTACTGGTGTTATCGTTATTTCAGTTCGAGCCTAAAGATATAAAAATAAATGATATTAGTACCGTTAATATATTAGGCTAATTTGTATATGCAATATGAGCAAAGTTTGATTTATAAAAAAGAAAAAAAAAATGAAATACCTTGGAAGAAGATAGGAGGTCACTGATAGAAACCGGATTAGAGCCTTGATATGTCTGCAAAAGGTGCTGGGTTGCCGCGCTTTGCTGTGGCATGGACGCGGCTGTTGGTGCATTCCTTTCTCTTTCAGGTGCGGTGAGTAATCTAGCTAAAGTAGGTGAAAAAGTAGTAGGTCTTGGAGATTGTGATTTCGTGAGAATTCCATGAAGTAATGAACCGCTCTGTTGAGGCGGGGTATTTTGTGGCGCTGGACATGGTGCAACAGGGTGAAGCGTCACATCCGGATAATTTTGAGGAGTTTTTACAGGTTCACCTGTAACAATTTTACATGAAAATAATTAATAATTTGCTCGATACTTAACATTTATGAAAGAGTTCAATCAATTTCTAAACTTGGAACCTCAAAATTTTCCTTTTGAATAGCGTCCTTTTTTTGTGCGGGTTTATATGCAATTACATACCTTGTTGTTGACTTAATTTGGCAAACTGCACAAGCACATCCTTAAAGCTCATAGAATTATTCGGATCAACCGTGTTTGAATTGCTTTTACAAGAGTCTGTACTAGATGGCCTTGAATCAACATTGTGACCCGTTTCGACCATAGCTCCACCAGCTCCAAGGCCAACATTCACCGAATTTCTCATTCTTCGACCTCTGTAACAGTTCAAGATATTTAATTTTTATAAATCTCATAAACACGAGAAATTTCTATTCTCGAAAACTTAAATCCTTGTGCTTAAAACTTTGTTTGAATATAAAATAGTACAAATCAATATGCATGTGGAAAAAAACCAGAAAAGATTCGATAGGACTTGATGTAGTATACTTTCTGATTTGCATATTCTGATATTCTATGCTTACCTGCGCGGTACCGTTTCAGGATGCCTGAGCCTGTAGTCAGCAATGATAGATCTAACGTCGACGATGGCACCTTGTCGACCTTCGCCGATTTGTCTATTCTCTGGACTAAGCGCTTCTACCTGTTTCCGGCCATTTTCTCCACTTTGCTTGGGTGGTGTCGATTGGCGTTGCGACGCTTGTTTTGAGCCCTTTTCTCTTTTGAAAGCTGGCGAATCTTGAGAACTTTCTTCAGGTAGATCTTCTTTAGAACCGAAACTCAATTTTTCTTTGGATACGGGAGTAGTATTACCGCTACTTTCCCATTCAGGACCTAGCGCTAAACTAGCTGGTGGCAATGTGTCCGCTAATTGTCCATTGCCCTCCATAAATCCCATAACTTGTCTTCTTCTCTCAATTCTCAGGTACGCTTCCTCCTTTAACTTTCTCATGCTCAAAATCTCGTTCCATTCCATTTCTTTGGCACGTGCTAACTCGTCTAGGGCCTATTTTGCAAAGAATAAGAACGGAAATAATTAAATACCCAAAATACCTCTTGGATATCGCGTTATGCTAATATTAGATAACATCTGACATCTCTTGAATCTAGTAAATGTAAAACGTCTGACATACGTTGTATATCTGTACACATGCTCCTATTAGAAAGCACTCACTATTCTCTATGTACATATCTAATAAATATGAATTGAATATCCTCTACAACAATAATTTAAATATAATTAAGTTCGATTTTAACTAATAACTTACAACTAAAACGTGAAACTATTTTTGTTCTTTTCTAACAATTGATATAAAACATGTAATTCTGGAATCGTTTGCATATATTAAACAAAATTGAAAGCAACGAAAATTATCTTTATTTTTCTCTTCTATCAATCGATTCAAATGTATAATTCTGGAATTATTTGAAGATATTAAATCTAATCGAAAGCAACGAAAAACAATATTTACCTGAACTTCGGCTCGAAGTTGATCAGCCCTCGCAGCAAGTTCTTCCGCGGTAACTTTTTCACAGCCGACAAGAGACGTGATATATTGTTCCCTCTGTTCTGTACAGAACTTCTTCGGAGTAGAATTCCCATTTGACGACAACTGTCCATCCGTTGACTTTCTCTTTCTGCTGCCTTCCGTTTCCGATTTCGTACAACGGGAAACTGCGGGTTTCTGTTGCATCGTCTCCACCGAGGACAAGCTTTTGCTTGCCACTTCCGGTTCCGAATCACAGAGAGGTTCTTTCTTTATAGTCGGGGATCGAAGGCATTCGATGGTGGTTGGAGCGGCGGCAGTTTCCTCTGGAAGAGCCGCTCCATTCTGCTGACTTTGAGGAACTTTTGGCGAAGACCTGGGCGATTCGTCGTCCCTCGTCTTTTCAGCAGAGTCTACCTTCTTCCCATTACCAGCCGCACCTTCCATTGCGTGCATCTTGTTCAAGCTGTAAATAAATGTTTTCTCCCATGAATAAGCATTTCCTCAGCGTCCTTCGAATATTTTATGTCGTTGGCCTTGTACTACTCGCTAAACTCTGTTGTCTAGCTATGTATTTATTACTTATATGCGATTTTTTAATTTGTCTTTTTTTTTTGTTAACATTATAACTAATAAGAGAGCATAAGCGATTGCTATAATTGTGACAATGTGACTTGCAATGTTACACCTTTGATATGATAAATAGTTTATTAAACGACATTTATATGCTAGTTAAGATGAAGTTCTTATTATTTTTTTGACACTTGAAATTGATTACAGCATAGTACTAGGGTGTCGTTTATTAGTCGTTGATTAGTAGATAAGTCAGATTAAAAATATCCGTGATGTAACGATGACATTGATAAATTTGATAAGTCGGTTAAAGTTTACTTTGACCTTGCATAGAAAATAGTTGTCATTGAATCCAAGGACGTCCAATGGAAAACACCTGGTATACATCTATATTATCATTTTCATGATATCTTGCATCGTGCATACAAATCGGCCACACGTTCGAAGCAATAGTGTAATTAGCCGAGTTGCATAAAGGACTCTTAAGTAAGTGCAACAAATACACTGTCTTCATTGTACTAGGAGAACATCAGGGTTTTATTGAAGTTTTATCTAGGTATATCCGATAAATAAACGATATATTACATATTAAAGTAATATTTTTGTTTAATAAGAGTTTTAAATACAATCTTAAAAAGTAAACTGCGCAATAACTTTGTCACTCGGCAAAACAGCACAGTAGTATTCATTCTAACTCTACAAAACGCTAACAACAAAAGTGCAGTAGTTGTAGAATAACTAGCGCAAACTTATAATTATAGTCATTAATTTATATAAGTGTAGTTACGTATGCTAGTTAATAGAAATTTCAACTTATCTTCGGACATCAAAAATAAGCATATGGTATTACAACTTCGTATATTATCATACAATACTATTTTACATGTATATGTATATGTATATAATACAAAATACACGAAACACCATATTATTTCTTCCCTAACATAAATAACCAAGGTACTATATCACGAACAAGTACCTAGATCATTATTACTATGCGGAAACTTCCCATTCCCGTATCATTCGTTCCATTTATTCCTTAAAATCATTGAAAATAAAAATGAAATTTCTCCAGCAGGGTATTTATCTAACGGTCTAACTTGCATGTAACGTGTCATATTAGTGGTCCTGATAAAATCTGTAACATAAATCTATGAAGTATTTATTATAACTGTGCGCCCTCGATCGATATTCGGACGCGGATGAACGAGTGGAAAGTGGGGTTGCTCCCACGACGAAGATGACCCACGGTGGTCTTCGTAACGCGTGCATGGCCGTTCTGCGTTTACCCTCAGCAAGAGGCACGCTTACACGCGCACTAGAATAGAAGGTTGACCACACAGTGGGGTTAACGCTTTCGCGCTTCCTATGCGCTCCACTGCCTGCTTCCAAGAGAGACCTCTCCTCTACAGGAACGTATCTACTCTCTATCACTTACAAATCGATAAGTCCATTTGCAGAAATCTATGGTATCAAGCACTCAAAAATTAGAAGTACTTTTAACCCTGCTGCGACCTCTCAGATTTCGTATTTCCATTTTCCTCTCATTTTAGCAGATAAACAACATTTGTTTCTTATAAAATCGTAATAAGAAATCATGCGTGCCAATAAGTCTAGTCTCCGTATTTTGATCAAGATACTTTTTAACGTTAGAAGAATCTAATTGGTCGAAAATGACCCAAAGAACGTAGCCGGATTTTCAATTGTAATTATATCCTGACTGTTTAGTTTCTCAACCCTGCTACGATCTTCGAAATTTATGTTTCAAGATCTCGCCGTTATTCTAGCAAACAAAAAGGATTTGAATGTTTTAAGAAAAAGTATAACACGAAATTGAAACGAAAAATCATGCGCGACGATAAGAGTTTTTTCTCATTTTGTTCGAACTCTGCGCGAAGATGATATGTTAGAAAGAAGCTCTAAAAATTTTCAATGTATTTGCGCTTAATCCTTTTGTGGTATATCTCTGAATAAACTATAATTATTTGGGAAAGTTATACATATGCCGTTTCGTAATTGTCATTGCTATTTATTGCAATTATTCATGGAGATTTTTAAATACCATAGTAATATATAGAATTAACGACATTCTTTATCGATGACAAGCGACAAAATATAGTGAACTATGAACTTCGAAGTATTTTAGTATTATATTGTTATACGGTTATTTTTAATATATCAGTACCTGGATATAGGTTCCACAGGAATATATTATATCAAAATCTTATTAGCTATAAACATATGTTGTGATTGTTGATGACACTAGTAACACGCTAAAAATTTAGGTTACGGCTGTAGCTCCAAAGCAAACGAAACAAACAGATATCAAAAATATAAAAGCTAGCACAAGTTTGGAAGGCTTCGTTCTTAAAGTAGACGATTGTCTATTAAATTATGAATTTAATGACTGGAAATCACGTGCAGTAAAATATTTATGCTCTTCTCAAAATTCTAATGGGTAAGCCTCATTAACATGTTGTTGCTATCTAACATAATGTTAGTTCTTTAATATATGACTGTTGATATTTATATAGAAATGTAGTTGTAAATATAAATTCGATGAAATAAATTACTTTCTATATTTTTCGGAGCTGTTCTTGCGGACTGTTTCTTGTTCTAACGGACACTTGAGAAAACGTCTATCATAGTTGTCTTGTACATCAGCTTATCAAATATTCCTTTTTATTAATATTATCGTTAAAAGCAAGTTAGCACATAAACAAAGTTAGTACATAAACAAAGGAAACTTCAAGCAAACTATCGCTTCCGATCACGAAGCAGAAAATATCGTTCTTCTAATATCGATATTCGCGTCAAAATCATTTGATCAAACGAAAGCTGTCAAAATGATGAACAATTAAGGATATTAATTCTACGTTAATACGTTGATTGCCATGCGAATTTTATATATTTTGTCTTGGGAACCGCAACAAATTCAAACATGCTACATCGCAGCACGTAATTTTCGTAACATATTTTCTATTTGCGTACTTTTCTTCGATAGTCTTATTTAAACTTCTTACGTTGTTGATAATTTGTTAGTCCGTGAAATTTATCTTATTTTAATTATTTAAAAAAATTAAGTACCGTGACCAATTCTATAATACGTTAGAAAACGTTAGATTAATGAAAAGTAAACATTGTGAGAGGAGAGGAAATACAAAAATCGTAGAACCGTCCAAAATTCGAGGCTACGCCTGTGTCTGGTTCGGTACGAAAGACGCGGTGCTTGTGTGATCGTTCGTAAGAGGGGAGGAGGTTCAGAGGGGGAGATTGCACGTGAGAGAGGGAGTCAGGACGGTAGAAAGAGAGGACAAAAGAGGGGGAAAACGAAGTTCGTTGCACCCACTCGCGTTCACTGCACTTTATAGACGCGGATATAGGTTTCGCGGTACCAATTCTAAAAAGCGAGGTCTTCCTCGAGTCTTCGGGGCTTTCGATCGAAATAAAAGGATTACCGTTAATTCTAATGCGTCTAATCGACTCACTTCGCGCTAATTTGGTTGGAATTTCGTTGCAGGAGGGACGATTAATTTTTTATTGCTTCCTACACACGATGAACAGAATAAATTTTCACAGCGACATTTTTTTTAAACAGGTATTTAAACAGGTTTATATAATATAAATTATAATTATCATTCAATTCCCAAAGAGTAGTTAAACATTAAAGTTTCCAACTCTGGAAATAATTTTCAAATACATTCCCCAGGTATTGCACCCGCCAGTCAAATGTTTAAAATAATCGCAGGCCAATATATCAAGAACTTGAAAATATCATTTAGGTCGTGATGCTTATTTTACTATTATTCTCTCGTTCGTTCTTTTTTCCAGGTAGAACGTAACAGGTGGTTACTGGTCGTATTGACTTTCGTTTTCAGCATTTCTGGAGTTGCCAATAATCAGATACCGTTCACTTTAACAATTACCCAGATAAAACGATACCATGAATTTCACAGATATGTTCATATACCTAAAAGAGTGGGGAAAAATGCTGTTTACGAATAACAATACTACCCATCTACTGTCAAACGTAAATCCATTAATTTGGTTGTTAAATAGCACAACTAGAAGAATCTGAACATCCTTACTGACTCATAACTAATACTGCGTAATCCTAGAAGACAGCGAACAGAGAAAACTATGAAATTTTATTTTTATATTTAATTCATTTTCTACTCCAAATATTTTGACGAGAATATTTGAAAAAAATCTGCTCCGAGTACCTGTATGATCCATATTGAAACCGTTTTATTTACTTTGTATCAGTAAAATGATATTCCATTGTCATGATAACTAACGTTCAATTTACCGTTTTAAATACTTCCAAAGAAAGTTGGTTAGAAAATGATAACGCAGGAGGAAAACAGGCACCAAATCACGTTACACTGCACTGACTAAAGGATTTCGTTCGGGTGTCATACCTTTCACGCTTTCCTTGGCTTCACGAAACAGTAATAGAGCATAGAGCTGTTTAGCTGTGGCGATAGCGAAAGCGAAGGAGAAAGCGAAACCGGCCGGCAAACGGTAATTGAAATCTTCTGGATGAACGAATAAGCGAATAAAACTGGGAAAAGCTGTATTCGCCAGGAGACAAGAAAGATATAATCACCAGCATTAATTTCAACATTAATCGTGAGGAGCTTATAAAGTAACGGTACACGTTGTAAAGTCGAACTCGCTCTTCTCGTACAACTCTTTCACACAATAGATTCAAAGGAGAATAACGAAAGGATTAATATCGACCGCGTAATCGAGGTCACGGAGAGGTTATTATCGATGCTACGAATTTACGAAAAGTATCGAGGTTAAGGAAACGCTTTTCAAGTAAATACACCATCGAAACTAACAGCATACTGCTTATACTACGAGTTCAATAAAACACACGAGATTTTGCAGGAAATACAGGAAATATATAAAAGAAGAATGTAATGTAATTACTTCACCACGTTTCACAGGGACAGAATCATGACACAAGAGCAAGATCAAATTTTTCTTTAAATAGCTCCACGCGACTAATATTTTCCTCGGACCAGTATGGTAATGACTGTCACGAATCAAGATGAAACACAAGCTATAACTGGTTCCTATATCGGTCACAAGATAGCAACTTTCACAATTAAGATCTTAAAAAGAAGAAAACAATCGATCGAGTTAGCGCCGGTTATTGTTCCGCAGATTGTTTTGCACGAGACAAAACACGAAATTACGAAGGATCTACGATTCTCATTTAACTGTCAAACTGCTAACTTGCTCGAACTTTACGAAACATCTGAAATCTGTACATAGAATTTATGTTTCCTAACGTACGCGCATAAATTACAGTTCCGTACGCAAATCGTTAACCTACGCACGTTAGATGTATATATCGGGAAAGTTGAGCAGCAGATTGTTACATCTTCTCGGAAGTAACCCTCGACATCGAGAGGTGGTTTCCGGAGAATTGGAGCGGCGCGCACCGGCAAAAAAAAAAAGAGCTCTCGCCACGAGAAACCGTTGACACAGGAACCAAGTGGTATAAACACACTTCGTATGCACCGTTCACACTCCACTTGCACTTTTCACCGCTGCCGTTCGCCGGTCTCGGCAAATCCTTTCTTTCTTCGACCCCTCTACCCCAGAGGTAGCCGGACGTAGTCGATCGGAGCCGATCGTAGCCAATCGGCCGCGCTTCGCGTCTTTGCACCGTGGCGAGACACTCGCCACTTGCCACTCACTCTCAGCACACACCGACGATTCCTTTACAACGGGTGGTAAAACGTTAAAGATCATGAAAGATCATTCGTCTATCGCGAACAAGAAAAAAAAAAAAAAAAAAAGAAAGAAAAAAAAGCAAGCTTTGGACACGACAGAACAAACGAGTCGCGAAATGAGCAAAGATCGAGTATGGTTACTGCCGCGGTTGGTAAGCCGGTGACTGAAGTCTCGTAATCCTTTTCATCGCTTTCTCCGAGGCGAAGTTGCTTGTCCAAAGGCACTAGCACGTTTCACGGACGAAAGTTCTATGACCGTGCCGGCAACCGCTAGCGTATACACGCGCTCTTCGAACGCGGAGCCAGTTTTCGCGCATTTACGGTTAGACGAAGGACGTCTAACCGACTATAACTCGCGCGAGTAACGCGAATGCCGTCGTGTACAGAAGTCGAAACGATAAAGACGGATGATCGTAGAAACATAGAGATACAGCGAGAGAGGAAGAGAGATAACGCGAGGGAGAGAGCGGAGTGCAGCAGGTCGGCCAGCTTAGGTGGGGTTGCCGCGTTTAATGCGGCGGCACGAGGGGGCAGGAGGGGTTGGGCGAACAGATAGAAGCGCGCGCGTGTGCGTCCGCGCCTAGATTGGGCTAGGTTAGGTTAGGTTAAACGCTTGCCAGGGAACCTTGCAGCAGCGTCCTACTTCTTCTTCGCGAGCGAGCGCGCGCTTTCGTCCTCCGTCTCCTCCGACTGCCCTCTACTACCTCCTCTGTTTTATTCGAGGTTGTTATATAGTCCTATTCGAACATTGTCGTTTGCGTGTACGATTAAAATCGCGATATTTTTCCTCGAAATAGAATTTTTCACGCGCGCACTTTGTGCAAGCGACGTCGAAGACGTTCAATTGAAAAACATTGATATTCCATCGTGATACGGTAAAATAATCTATATCGTATCGATGATACGAATGCGAATGAATTTTTAGACTTTACACTGCGAAAGACGCGAACGGTTTAAAAAACTACCGGAAAAATTATACTCGTAGTCGTTTCTTAGTAGTTATAATTATTACGATAATACTAGTTTGTCCGGCTTTGTGATGCACATAGGAAATGGAGGTTATATATAACGCAAGGAAAAATAAACCATCCAAAATTGAAAATTTAGCAACTTTGAGCGCGAAGAAACTTAACCAGTTTTATAATTTACGGCGATGAAAGACCGTAAGAAACAGATATTGTCGTTTAAAACTGGAAAATAAATTGGAACAATAATGGCACAGGTCGATGTAAGCAACACACGATCTACGGAAAGACACGACGGAAAGGTCAACTTCGCGGCGCAAGTGGGGGAAGAATACGAAGAAGGAAACCTCTGCATTGTCGAAGTTGCTATTATTATTGACATCGAATGATTACGAGAGAAACTTCTTTTTTTTCTTTCTTCCCTTCTAGTACACGTCGGAAAGACTTTCATAGGGGCAAGGAAAATAACGAAGGAAAAGAACGATTTCGACCTTCGCTTTGTCGCGAAATCGTTCACCGCTTGGTATATTTTAGAGCCTTGCGGTTAGAAGAAACCATAACCAAGGTGGAACGATAAAGCAAAACAATTCGCGTGTAGCCTATTTCGTTTTTCCTCTCGTTTTCTAGGAATTTGATTCATGTATTAGAAAGTAGTAAAAACTCAAACAGGTTCTTTACTATAAACACCTCTGCAACACATTTAAGAACCATATAAACACAGGATCCCAAATTTTAAACACGAAGTTATAGCAAAACTGCTAAGCTACATAAACACTAATCAGAAACAGATATTTCAAGATGTAGTATTACAGATTTCACAGTTAGATACTTTTAATCCATTCTAAATATATCCACCATAAATTGTATCGGTAAGAGAATCGCACGATAAATGCAGTAATTAATAATGGTAACGTGTAACTGATCTTAATAAATCACGAGATATGGATATGAAATCCGTCGAATTCCCGGAAATTTCAGAGCGATACGATTAATTACGAAATGACAGAAGAGTAAGGAAGAGAAGAAGGAAACCTCTATAATAGTGAGACTTGCGCTGCTATTATTATTATTATTATTATTATATTACTATTATTGTTATTAATATTGACATCGAACAGTTACGAGAGAATGTGCTCTCCCGCTCCGCTCGCGTTCCTCTCGACCTAATTCGCGAACGCTGACGATCGGAGGAGCGTTCTCGCCTGCTCGAGGCGTCCCTGGGCGCCAAGGACGCTCTCGAGCGCGTTGGTGAACCACAGGCGTTCAGGTTCCTCGAAATATTTCATGAAATCAAGCCGAGCTTGAATCTCTCCTTCTCTTAGAAGGATCTCATCGTTGCCCTTAAACGAGCAATGGTCCGCCGTCTCCTTTTCGTGACTAATGAGTTGCTATTTTTGGACAAACAACCAGTAGAAAGCGATAAAAGATAAAATAGGACGAATGTGCCAGGAAATTGTTTCGAATGTTCCGCTTTAAATAGAAACCGATGTACATAGAAATAACTAAGAAAAAGATTAAATGTGCGTAGATAGTTTTGAGTGAGTTTTCCAAGTAAATTTCTTAATGTCGAGTTTGTCGATAAGTGGAGCGATTTATCGAAACACCTATCACGAGGCGGTCGTATCGAAAACGAGGCAGCTGCTCGAATGTCAGGATATATTCGACAAGGCTGGGTGCATTTGCCAGAAACGAGCCGATCGTCTCGTCCCTGACCGCGAAGGCCTTTCTCGAACGTTGCTGCATCGGTCAGAGGTTGAATTAGATTAAGTCAGGTCTAGACTAGTCCAAAGTTCTGTCATCGTTCGACCAATAGCTGGCGTACGATTTCATTGAATTTTTAGCATCGCATTTCCTTGTTCTTGCGCCAATAAATAAAGCAAAAAACAAATTCGGATCGTTTTCCATAGATTTCAGCAATACGCGACGAAACGAGAGACAGATTAGGATTGTTGTTGGGTCGTCGAGTTCTCAAAGTACTCAGCGACATTGTATGTAATTGACTACACTATACTCTCGACATTTCGCTATTAGGTGTGAAGATTACTCGAATGTAGCCGTTACCTTCGCGTAAAAAGCAACCGTTGATTTAATAAAAAACGATCGATTCCTCAAATTCCATCGTTACGAGGAAAAAATGGCCTCGCTGTAGAGGCTGAAAGAAATGGTTGAAACGCGGCGCGAGCGTGCGGAGCATGGCGCGTTATCCAATAACGAAATTAAAACGTCACCACTTTCGAACGATAATAAGGCGAGCACGTCTTCGAAAATATCCGAGCAGAGATAACGATCGGCGGACCATTAGCGTTTTGGTTCGTTGAAATTGCAAAATGCAGTACTCGATCTTGCTACTTAATTTAAGAGGATGAACGGTAATAAAAATCGTTTCGCCCGCGTTGGAATTCCCAAAACCAGTCACGTGTTTCATTGGACGACCATGATGCAAATGGTTCTTTGGGCGAACCTTGCACGCTCAAGGATCCGCGGACGAACCGACGAAGATAGCCGTGAAACTCTGCCCGGTTCTGCGCCTTTTCCACATAAGATCACGCGGCGTTCTACGAGAAACGACGATATATCACGAGGTGGAATGACGAAAGGAGGACGGTCGATTCTCGGCCCGAGGTCGCTCGTAGGTCAAACCGCCGTCGCGGAGACGACCCTGGTCGACTGTTTGTGCACCAAAGATGGTTGGGTCGTCGCCGATCGTTTTCTCGTTCTTTCCAGTCGACCGATTTTCGACACTGTAACATGTGCAATTTCACCGGGTCGTCCTACGAACGACGCCGATACTTTTCGCCATTCTGTGAACATCGACTGCCCGCATCGATACCACTCGTGGTTTATGTCAATCATAAAATTATGAAATTTTTATGGTAGATTCGTTGCGAAACTCGATAAAATTTGTAAAAAGCAATGTACGATTACATATAATACGAATCGCTTCTTGTTTCAACGTTTTAATGGATTCTATAAAACATTTATTCTTAGCCGATATATCTGCTTCATGCAACTGTTTATGAAGTTACGGAGGAATCAACAAATTAATTACCTAATTAGATTACGCTGGAACGAAAGAAATAAGCTGACATTGAAGAGGAGAAAATGGATACACGTCCTTGGTGATATCAGATTTGCGAATAGATATACACTGGACGCAGGCAAGGTTTAAGGTAAAGTATCGTAGAAAACGTTGTACGAGTCTACGAGAGACCTACAAAGTATTTCCACGTATCGTTATTTTGGATCACGACCGAAGCGATAACGATTCTCAGTATCGATAACACTCCGATCGTTGCCTTGTTTTTCAGGTCGGAACGCTCTTGCGTTCTTCGACTTTTAGATTAACTACTACATCTACCTGCTTAAAAGGGGCAACGAGAATCCGTTAAAACCAAGCAAAAAAAAAAATGTATTTCGTGCGATTTTTATCTTCACGGCGAGGACGAAGATATTAAAAGAAAATATCGGATGCCCGCAAAATGAAATTTAAGCAGATACGCATTATCTGCTTGTAAAAACAAAAGCATTTTTATCAACCGGTCGAGTGCAATGTAACGGAAACAGAGAGGTAAGAAGGATCAAAGGCGTAAAAATGCGATCGAACTGGGAGGGGTAAGACAATCGAGAAGAGCTTAAAACGAAGACAGATGTTGAAGAATTATCTGCATTATCTGCACGTGCGTCAGGGAAAAGATAAAGACGTAGAGTTTCATTGGTCAACACGAACTAGTGGAGACCATGTAGAAAGACGTCCAACACGTCCGTGTTTCTGACGCGTTCTCCAGCTCGCGTCTCGCTTACCTACGCACATTTTGCCACTTAGCTAACTATACATCATTACTTACAATGTACTTCTACGTTCATGCTCACAAGCAGATAACGAATCTTACTCGTAATTACGAGCTTCTTCTTAACGACATCTATTCTTATTTGTTTTATATTTTAGGCAGATTAAAAATTCCTCGTTGTTCGATTATAAAACTGATCAAATTTTAAATATCGTGATGATCTTAGCTTTGCAATTGTCCCTTAATAGATGGATTGCTTCGACAAAAATTCGATCTCGAGTAACTTCCACGATTCGTATTCTCATTCCAGCAGTAACAGGCTTGCAACTGAATCACGTTACCGCAGAAAAAATTAACGAGACCTTCCTAACTGTAATCATGTAATAGCTATTTTGTGCACGTAAAAAATTATGTAACTATCTTCTCGCGTATCGTACACCGTTAACTTGAATTTTATCGTTGCGAATCGAAATAAAAGTTATATCTACGTGTATTGTCGTAGAAATCGTCGTAATGTCATCTTCGAAATTAATACGAGTGCCCCATTTTGGTTGGAAGGTCGAATGCGTGACCTTGAAGCGTGACCTTGAAATTAAAGGCCCGAAGAAGAAACTCGACGCGGAAACCCGAACCATCGAGTTTCTTCGTGATATGTACTATTAGTTTCCGTAGCTCTCATATACCGAGAGAAAAGAGCGAGAGTTTCGAGTGATCCGTGATTGTGGATCAATGCGCCATCGTTCCTACCAGAGGTCGCGCCGAAGGTCTTCATGGTTGCCGCGCTCTTACCAAACATCGTAATCGTCGATGTTTCCTCCTTCAGCTAGCAAGCTAATCTTTATTAACCTCGATTGATTAACTATTTTATTTAAACAACAACGTTTCTGCTTTCGTCAAATAAAAAGCCGGAGACGTGGTAACACGAGATCTCGTGTGCGATATCAACAATGGGACGAAGAATATACAGACGATACGAAATATGATAACATTTCGTTAAATATAAATAAGGAAGAATAATCGCGGAGATACGAGGAAATATAAATAATATAAGAAACTAGAATGCCTTATCACTTCCGGTACTTAGATTCGTCCTCGAATTCCTTATCGAGAATGTAATCGTTGGAACCGAGCGAAAACGACTCACCGTGGCGCGGGTTTTAGTCCCAGGGCAAGCAGCACGTCGATGCCCGCCATCTTTTGCTCCTGGTTCACTTGATTGCCACTCTTGGCACGTTGTTCGTGTTGGTGGTGCTGCTGCTGCCTTTCCGTAGCCGGCTGATGGTGCTGCTGCTTACTGTCAGACAGACCGTTCTTGCCGATCACTCTCTGGCCGGTTAGCATTTTAGCATGGGTGACCTTGAGGAGGGAGCGCTTCGCGTCCTCGACCAGCATCTTGGTGACCGGCAGCACGTTCACCGGCACGCCGACCGTCGGTACGGCACCACGACGCAACCTACTGCGCGCAGGAAGACCGAGCACAAGGTGCTCCATATCCTTCTCGTAAGACTCGTTGGTGAAGTGGAGGGAGCATATACGCGCAGTTTGTATGTTGAACGGTATCTCGCCGTTCGAGAGGGGCGCGCGACCGCACGCGCGCACCCATCGTGAGCGTACTTCCGGTATCTGGGGGAATCGATGGTAGCGGATGCAACGACCGCGGGTTTGACGATGACTGTTGCGGCACGTAGCTACGGCGCACTGCGGCATCTTAACCTCTTAATCCGTTGTCTCCTTTGTATAAAGTGGTTACACGCACAAACGGTGTTTCACGCACACTCAACTAACACGCGATAACGTCTCTCTACGAAGTCCTCGACGATATGGTTAGAAATTCTATTTCCATATTTCTATCGTCCGCCAACATCCATCTTCACAATGTCATGATTTCTAGCACAACAACGTTGTTCATAACTGACGAAACAACACGAAGCACTATTCGTTGACTTTAGAGCGTAAGTGGGCGTTTGGTAGCGATCCTTTGTTTCTGGTGATCGATGTACGCGTCGGTAACCAAAGTCTTCCGGCGCGAACAGACGCTCTTCTTTCCGGTGAACGATTCTTGAAATTCTTCCGATATTTAATCGACGCAGCGTTGTTAACGGCGTGAATTTTGTTTACTTTGGTAGCGAACGCGTGACTAGATGCGTTTTACCGGGTGAGCTGCTTTGCCAGGAATCGGTGACACTTCGATACTCTCAAAACAGACGCACGTGGGTGTGCAGAGATCCACACGAACACAGACTAACGCGGCAAAAATGGAGGTGTTCGACGTTCAAATTGTTCGATCGTCTTCTGTTGAATACTCAGGATGTTCCTTTTTTTTTTTTAAGGCACGACACACGTGTGTGGTCCAACAGAGCAAGAACCGTCTCTTTTCGAGAGAACGATTGCGGCAGACGGAAAATCTTGAAACGTAAACGTATCACTGTCGACGCGATGTATAACGTGAGTTACAGGAGTGAGACGGTCGCACGACGGAAGCACTCTTGCGTACTCTGGATGACCGCGGGAGGTCGAAAGGGCATCGGTACCGCCCTGCGTGCGACGCCCTGCGAACTGTGGCTAGCGACGTAGAAGGGGACCGAAGATCAAAGAGCAAAAGAGAGGAGTAGACAACGAGGAGCCTGGAGGGGGGGGGGGGGGGGGGGGGGGGGGGGGGGGGGGGGGGGGGAAGGGAGTACGGACAGCAGAGTACCGAAAAACGATGTGTGCGTAGGCCTGCGAGCAGACGCCTCCACTTCCTCACGATTCAAATTCAAAACGTCACACGCACACGCGGTCGCGCGCCTCTCCTATAAATCGACCGTCCACCGCACGAGGGTGGGGGTTGTAAATTGGAGAAAGAGCAACAACAACAAGACGACGATCGGGGAAACGCGTGTATACCGCATACGTCTTTTTCCGCGACACGTGCGAGAGACAGGTCCGCGTTGTCGGCGGAAGGTGTCGCCTCGCGTACCTTTCTCCGTTCGTGACGATCAGCGTTGCTTGATCGTGACGTTGATTGGTGGGCGGATCGTCAAGATGGCGACGGATGACGGTAACTGAACGACGATCGTCGACGAGAAAACACGAAAATCGCCGAACTCGTCAGTACGTACGACTCGTGGTAATCACGAGAGCGCACCAAGGGGCACTCGCCGCCGCCGCGTCTTCCTCCGTAACTGACTGAAGAACGGAAGAACGGAAACGCGGACCGTTCCAACTTCTACTAGGATAGTGGTACTTTGAAAAATAAACACAACTACCGATGTGTAACACGCGACCGTAATAGAACACTGTGTATTCCACACAGACACTGTGCTAACTACTGTACGCGCGCTGCTTCTCCTTCAGACTGGCCGATCGGGTCCGGCCGTGGAACAAGAGACAGCCAGTGGCAGCTGCGTGTGCCTCCTCGTGTCTGCGTGAAACCGGTGAACCAATGATCGTGCTCCGGTGCCGTCGAGGCAGGGATGACGTGTATCGTGGAGGGGACAGGGTTGGAAAGGAAGAGAGACCAGGGAGACCGGGAAAAAGAGGGAGGAGGTCACCGCTACCGACTAGGGTCCTTCAGGGGTTCGCTACCCCTCGAACCACGCGGTCCTCCTTGTCTCTGTTATCCGGTATAACCAACCGCTACCGATCTCCTCTCTCTTCTCGACGCCCTTCTCGTGTGCGTCGCGACCCTTCTCCCTCAGCCACAGCGCGCTTCCTCAACCTGGTCCTCACAGGGGCGTTAGGTTACGCGCACACTTTTTCTCTTCATCTCCACGAATAGTCCGCGTTCGCTTTGTCTGCGACAACATGCTGAACCCGCTGCTTCCTACCGACGACGACTATTGTCCAACACCGGACTAACACGCGTTAAGCGTTAAGAAGAATCAAATTTTCCCTTTGTGCTTCGTCGACTCGAATTTAGTCTCGGAAGAGCTGCGTCATCGTCGGAAGGAAGAAATATGTCCTCCGCTTTCGTGTCGCAGACGCTTCCAATCGTAGAACCTTGCTTGGGATCACCATGGAAAATTCCATAACGTTTAGTTCCGTTAGGAAAGGACCCTGATGGGACGCAAAGTCCTACAGGAGGCTTTCTAAAAATAATCGAAGCGAGGAGTTCGATTACAGTAAGGAGCACTCGCGATGCAATCTTCGATCGAACTCTCCGAACGTGTAATCGCTTTTCCGAATACGTCAGCGCACGTACGAACATATTCAGAGTACGTTCATTTATGTTCGAATAGTACACTTTTTCAGAAAAGCCAACGGTTGGTAAAATTGAGCCTTTCGAATTCGATTTAACTATTGAGCGACTATAGCATTCGTAGAAAGTTTCTTTCCGATAAATGTACATTCTTCTGGTAAGACCGTTTCGTTTAAATATATTACGCGTTTAAATAACGCAGAGAAAATATAGTACGTACACCTGTATACTTATTTTTAATCTTACCATAGCAGATAAAATCAGTTCGAGTAAAAAAGACGCGAGTTTAAGCCCAAAGCGAATAAAAACTGGATAAATTCCTGCGAAGAAAAGAAGTCGATAGATTTAACACCTTGGCGAACTACTAGGTGGAAGGCACCGTTTCGTAGGCAAACGAAAGTAACGGAGAACAAAGAGTCCCGTCTGCTGTTAATCGTAGAGCATTCAAGTTCCCATAACCAGATATAGTCGAAACTTGAAATATTATAAGAGACTATGAATATAGAAGTTTCTTGACTAATTTGTAATTCGTTTGCAATGAAAAATGGCGAATTGTTAACGCGCAATGTCGAAGCCGGTATATTCAAGCTTTTTAATTTTAGATCGATGTTCTAATCAATGCTGGCGAACCTCTTGCCTATATTGTTTCATTTTACGCACTTTGCGTATCTGAGAAGACAGCAGTATTCCTCTCCTATTGCCGCTAATCAGGTTCTCATGGCATCTTATGTGGCACAAAGGAAGGAGAACTTGACCCCGTTCGATCGCAACCGAACCGAAACTGCACGATCAATAAGTCCGGTTAATTGTGTGGATATAAGAAAATTCTGTGAACCGACCGACCCAGGATCGACGTCCTCCATCAAATCATCCGAATCGATTTTAATTGTTCGAGCGGCCGATGACAAAAAAGGAAACGCGGTCGAAGAACGAAGTTAGAGGAAAGCGTTGCAGCAACGATTCTGGGACATTTCTGTATTTGTTCAAGAAGATCGTGATGCTGGAGGGTCAGCCTCTTGCTTCGAGAAAAAAGAAAGTAAAAAGGGGCGGAGATCTGGCATTGAGCGAGGAATCACCGGGGATGTTGGCACATGACATCCCTCGCCCCTGCAACACCTTAAATGCTTCCAACGCTTCCAGATATTACTTAGAACATGGCTGTAGCCACGAATAAAATGAAACGACTCGGTTCCTACGTTGACGCGTAAAATCGAAAAAATTGATTTTTCAGTAAATTATCGATATATATATATATATATATATATATAAAAATAAGCGTACTGGATATTCAGGCATTTTTATACGATAAAGAATGTTTTTTTATGACTTTTAGAAAGTTCTATCCCGATCCGGTTTCAAACGACGCTAAGTTTAATCAAAGATGACGCTAGGTTTTGATAAAAAGAACTTAAGCTCTCAAATAATTTATACAACAATGAAACGATCCTCCTATTAAACGGAAATTCCAAGATAATGCAAAATAAATTTATTGTATGGAAAAAAGAGGCGCGCCTTAGTTACTTATGAGTTATTTAATAATCACCGATCGATTAACTTAAATGGATCGATTGAAAGAAGCTTACAAGGTCGCACATACGCGTGGAATCTAGATTTTCAATATGTATATCATCGCTGATAAGGAACTGGTCTGAGGAGGATTCTCAAGGGCGAGAGAAACAAATTAACAATCTATTTCAGCGATATTAGGTTCACCACATCGGTCATTTTGGTTCGATAATCAAGACACGCGTACCAGATAATGAACGTTCTTCCGTGTATTAGTGGGATTAATGGCTTCCAGTTATATCGCTACAGATGTAGTTCGTTCTACGTACGACAGACAGATTTCCTTCGTTGGATAAAGTACAAGTACAGAACTATTTCACGGTCGTTATCTCGAGTTCCCATCGATTCGTGTTTTTTTTTTTCGTCGCGTTAACGTCTCTTTTCGCAGCTTGTAAATGCTTGCTTTCACGCGGAATTAACGAATTTGAATTTTGGAATTTATCGACTCGAACCAGACGATGATGGTGGCATCGGAGTCATTCGTTGTTATCTTTAGCGCGCAGTAAAAATAATCTCCCGTATTGTCATCAATAACAGAAGGTCTTCGACGAGGCTCGGTGTAGACGCTCCAGTTCCAAGACAAACGTTCTCCTGCAACGCAACAGCTTCCCATCGATTTTCGACGAGGATCTTTCCCCTCATGCGATATCGTATAACCAGTGCGACGAACGCGTCGAGGTATCTCCCCCACGTTCCCAATCGTTCTTTCTTCTTCTCGACACCGGCTCAACGATTTTCTCGGAACGCTTCTGCGGAAACCGACTACGTCCTGGTACCAGAACCGTGTTCTAACAGAAACATCTTCATGGCGTGGTTCTCTGGAGAGTTTTTGTCTGGATGCGTGACCAGCGCGTTCGCTCTTTCGACCGCGTGGAGCCAAAGAGAAGCCATCGAAAAGAGAAGCAGGCACGAAAGCCCAGACTTCGGTGTGGTTCACGCGGCCTCTCAAATAAGGACAGACCGATTTCCGGTGGTCTCGCTCTCCCCTCCGTACCACCGTGGCAACCTGACCCCACCATCAAACGATCGAGGGTAACCTTTCTCTTTCTTCCTCGTTGTCCCAAGACTCTTCTTTCTTGGTCCAATGCGAGGAGGAAGAGAGAGAGAGAGAGAGAGAGAGAGAGAGAGAGAGAGAGAGAGAGAGAGAGAGAGGGAAAGAGACAGAGAGAACGTTGCGCGTCTCTCTTCTTTCCATGACGATACGCAGCCGCTCGTCTCACACTCCAACGCGGCTACTAGAGCACGTTTTCGCTTCTTCCTCCGTTGGTCGGCTAGAACGGTCGTTCTTTCTTTCTTCGTCCAATATTAGAAGCCAGTAAGTCTATCCTCGTCTTTGTTCATCTTCGTTGTGTGGATGGTCCCGTCTTAACAGGGCAGGCTGTGTGCGGGCGCTCCGCACAGCTGGCACAGGAGGGAAATAAGCCGAGGCGTCTCCAACTTGGGGCCACCAGACACGACCGCCTGGAGAACGACCAAGAAGGATGCGCAGCTGCGACTCCCTTTCGCCGTTTTACACAGCAACTCAGGCTGCCACAGGTCGAAAAATCCTCTTCGTGGGACGAAAGAGGACTCGTCTTGCCGTGGGTTGCCATCATCGAGCTGCGCGATTTCAACCGCCTTTTCTTTTAATCTGTCCCACCGTTATCTCCTAGAAACGGAAGTATTCCGCGATAGGCCACGTCGTACAACGTCGTCGCTTTGTAACCTTCGTCGCTGTACTCTGCTTCTCTAGCCGCGACTGCGTTCTCGTATCGACACGTTTACGAGTCAAAATCAATTCTACCATCGTGTCAGGCGATACGAAATCATTAAAACAGACATTGACGGCATAATTACTTATACGAATGCGAATTGCTAATTTACTTCTTAATTTTTCTGTTCCTAGCGAGACCAGTCGCTGCATCTCAATTCTGTTAAAATATTCCAAGGTTTTGGTCTTTGGTTGGAGAACGTTGATGCAAACTGTCAAGTACGGTGTATTGATTAACATTTCGATTTTAAATAACAAAAGAACAAAACGTCAGCGAATTTTGGTGAACGTTTCCATTAAAATTCCCATTGATCGAACTTAACGTGAAATTGCTAGGACATGGACGACCTCGTCGTCATAACGGCGGCAATAATTGCACGACTGTGGGAATGTATACTGTGTCGCCAGAAACCGTAATCGGAACTTGATGTGACTGGTGCCAACCCATCTTCGAACATGGGTCTGTTAGTATGAACACCGGAGCATGCGTACTCCGATGCATTCACCGAGTACGCAGAGGATCGAAAAATTTCTGCCCGAGGGCGGTTAAGATCGTACCAGTGATCAGTTCCCTACTATCTTTCTATCTCCTGTTTGACAGCGTCGCTTTAAGATTCGTAAATATAAGGGTTTTATTTTCACGACAATAAGAAACACACGTACGCCGAGAACCAACCTATATTCTCGACGTGTACGCGTTTCATAAGACGTAAATAAACTCTATTTACATCTGTCTGATAAAATTGTTTCCAACGATTAGTAATCGAAATATTTTCAAAGGAGCAAACTGTTTTCCAGCGGTCGACCGATCGGAAAACAAACACGGGCGAATCAGCCGAGGAAGTACACCGGTGAAGTGACTCATTGGTCGAAGCATTTGCACGCAAGAAAATATATCTGTGCGTTACCATAGAAAAAATATGACGACATGATCGACGGCGGCCAGCTTATCGCTGATAAAATGGTGCGCGTCCGGACGAAGAAAAATTCTTATTGGTTCCGCAACGGAGTTAAATCGAACGCGGTCGGTAGCCACGCGGTAACTTACATTTCTCACGTACGCGTGGCTTCAGCAGCACGAAGCAAACCGGGCGGGAGAGTGAAATTTTTCGTTGACCGCGTGGCGAGGCAGAAGCGTCGTCGGCGGTTCACCAACGGGCGTAGAAAGAGGCGGAGGGAAAGCAGCGGCAAAAAGAAAGCACGCGGCCGTGTGGCGCGGCGTAACGTGGTGTATTAGATATTTAGCCGGAAACGGTGGAAAGCAGGCTTCGGTGGGCTCACCTGGCTTCTCAAGATTTTTCATCGTTTCTCCAGCTTGCCTCTCGGCTCGCTTTCCCAACCACTTCGCCCGCTTATTACGCCGACCTAAGGGATGGTATCTTTGGTACACGGGCGCGTTCTAGGTGGTTCAGCTCTCTCTCTTAAGGGGCAACCACCCCACTCGCGTGGTTCTTCCTATCTTCGTCTCGCTTTAACACCGGTATGACTGTGAGGCTCGAGCGAAAGGGGACGAGAGAAGGGGAGACACCCTTCATCCTTGAGGCGGGGTCCCGGCCGCCCCGCTGCTACGTTCGCTAGGATCAATACCCGCCATCCGATCCGAAGTCCAAGCCACCCTCTCTCTCTTTGCCTGCGTCGCTTTCCTGTGCCTGCTTGCCTGCCAAAACCTGCCAACTTTGTCTGTTCAAGTCTCCGGAGAATTCGAACGGCTTCCCAAATCCGTCATCACCGAAATGCTTTCGAATCACCGGACGGCCGCTCGAGGCTTCGTGGACAGCGCGATTATTCGCTGTGTCACCTTGACAGCATCCGACCAATACATGATCGATCATCGCGTATAGACGAGATGCGGCGATTCGTACGGTAAGATTAAAGTAAGAAACGCAGGTGGGAAAATTTCTACGATAATAACGCGGCGGATATCGAGGAAGTTGGTTCAGATACCGCGTGACGGATCGTTGAAATCTTCCGAATTTACCAGTTGAGAAACTAAGTAGCGGTACCCCGTTCGTACTATTCCAACCACGTACGTCCATCCAGAGATTGTTAATCGCGTAATTTTGAGAACTTAATAGGACTTTGATAGTCGTAGTTGGCAAGAAATTTTTCATACGTCAAGATACGTTAAACGCATTGAAAGATCAGAAGATAAACAGAAGCATCCATAAATTTCTCTTTAAATAACTTCTATACACTTGTTAATCTTCTTTTCCGTCCTTTCGATTTTATCGAATCAGTTAAATCAACATAATCCTCGATTAAATCACCCCAGCTGTTACCGCAATTGGACATTCGGACTCGCTCGGTCGGTATAAGGCAACGCTTGGACCTCGACAAGCCCGCGTAGTTTAAAGAAATTTCGCTTATCGATAATTTTTTCAAAATTTACGCGATACATCTCTTACGGTCGTGTCTCGAGTGGAGAAAACACCTTGTGCTAAAATAAAAGCCGAGCAGATGCATTGTCGTATGGCCGCGCGGTTAGTAATGTATAAAGTATGACCATCCGATCGGTTGTACCAAGTTATGTTTAATTCATTCTTTCTTTGTCCCCGTTACACCAGGTACAAAGCCGACGTTTCCAATGCACCGGAGAATCGTTTTCGGAATTGGAGAACCGTGCACCAAATTGTCGTATCGCGTATTATCGTACATCTCGCGAGACCCTGAAGCTTTCTCTACATCGCCACTCGACGATCTCGATAATTAAATAATTAAGTTTCACGAAATATTTTGAGCAAGTCGCGTGCTTAACATATTTTAGCGAAACGAAAGGCAACTTTCTTTTCTTCTAGTACAAATGGCAAAAGCCTGCCGTATCGCGTTTCCAAACCCTTACACGTTTTGATCTTTGTGTCTATTTAAAAGGGCTACCGCTGTATCAATCCAGTTTCATATTCGAGTTTGACGAGTACTCGTCAAAGAGAATATACAAAAGCGTGCCTGTTGCTTCCACGTTAAACCAGTTAACTAAAAATCGCCGAGTTCTATACTCTCTATTATATACGAACCAAACTGCTGGCTGGTCTTTTACGCTAGCTCGTCGATACGTTAAAAGGTATTTTACATTCCTTCGTATTAGACCCATACTTCCAATCGAATACCAGATAGACATCGATAAATTTTCCACGCAAAAATCTGCGCGCCCGAAGCGATACATTCGGTGATATATTTATCGAACAGAAATCTGCTGTTTATGCGAAGTTAAATTATCGTGGCAGCAGAAGGTAGACGACTCGAACGATGTACGCGGACGTAAAACAAAAAAATAAAATAAATCAAAATAACACTACCGCGAGAAAGACACCGGAGTACAATTGATACCTGCGACCAATCGCGAAATCAAAAACGAGAATAACCGCTCGCAGTTGTCGCTAAAGCCACGCAGGGCTGAAAATCGTTTCAACGCCGCATCGAAATCCCTCGTCTAGGCATCTGGTCGTTAAAGTCCAAACGGTGGAAACGGCAAGCAACCGATACATAGAAATTTTTCCAATTGTTCGAGCCGTGATCGCGATGTATCTACGCGCAAAGAAAACCGTAAATCCCTCGGTGAAGAAACTGGCGCCTTTTTTTCCAGTCTGGAAGCGAAAGGGTTGAAAGGAAGATCCATCGGTTCGCAGGATCGAACCCATATAGCATCTTGTAACGCGCTAGGAACCTGCTCCTTCTTCCTCTCGTTACTGCTATAAACGCGATAGCGTAACAGGGGTCAGAGTCCGTTTGGAGGGCGGAATTGCGAGGGGGATTTCCAAGAGGGGGATGACCGTGGTGGTGAAACGCACTGGGGCTGGAAGGCACGCCCGAGGGTGGTATTGCACGGTGGTAACGGATGGTAACCGACCGGGCTTGGATCACCGGATGACGTCATTGCTGCGTTACCAGGATACCAAAGATCAAAGACCAATGAAAACGTCACCTTCTCCTTACACGAGCAACCTCTGAGGTCGAAGTCAACCTAACAATAGATTTTTTCTTTCTTCTAGTCACTCTCTCTCTCTCTCCCTCTCTCCCTATATTTCTGCCTCTCTACCTTTCTTTCTCTTTACTCTACCGTTGAATCGTTTCTCGATGCTGACTGTTGTGCTTATGATAATGACACTTCTGTCTTCGTTATCGATTTCCATCTCGACTGTTCGACGACGACAGACAGTCATACGACGTCGAGGATATAGCCGAGATTACGTGGCACGACGATCGCTAATATTTTATTTATACCTGTTGTCAGATACCCGAGGCGAAGGATTCGAGGAGACGCGGCGCACCATCGAATAATCTATGATAATTATTTCATCCTGCGTTTATTTCGCTTTATTGGATCGGGCGTTCTTAACCTTCGACCTTGGAATAGCTAAGACATTTTTCTGCGATGCAAATGCACCTTCAGGAACCGGCAGCCATGACTCACGAGTGATTATCACGACCGATTTGATGATACCTACGGCGGTATCTTGGATCGATGACCAGTTTCGATTCTCTATTTTCGTCGCGTCGTCGGTACGAAATTACCTTACGACGGTAAACGAAAAAAGAAAAAGGGAAGTAGTATATCGTGAACTATTCGTACGAGTAATAAATTTGCACGAGCAAGGTATTTCTAAGATTCGAGGAAATGAGAATAGGTACAATCTCAATTCATTGGCGCGAACTTTAACCTTAAGATACGGGCATTTTATTTACGACAGTTGTCCTAAATTCCGTTTACTCTATCATTCAATACCTACTTTCCTTTCTTAGATCAGTATCATTAAACAGTTTTAATTGCAGCCCTCCGCTTAGTCAGAACACAATGTGCGTTAAACGCGCAAACGATGTTAGATCCTGAATGGCTTCCTTCATTCGAAAACTAATATTGTGTCAATTATTCATCGAATAATTCGTTTCCATGAATTTTTCTACAGATTAACAATATATTTCCACGCCACGAACTTTTACAACCCTGTTCGCAATTGCCTTTGCCTTTCGTTCTGAACTCTTAGCCGGTCGAAGGGACAGAATTTCTACGTATTCAGAAATTTTGCAGCCTACGCAGCTTGACTCCAAACTTCCAATGTCTGCACAGGTCAAAATTTGGTCAGGGTGGCCACTCGGACCGTCCCTGGTACCCATCGAGGGTCGACAAAACGTGGCAAAACTGCGTTTTTCTTTACTTTAATTGTAAATAAGGAAACGAGTCACCTCTGGTGCTGTTTAAAATTCCACGCTTTCGTTAATTCTGCCACGATCCGAGAGTTTTTATTTCATTTATTTATTTCTTGCTCTCGCGTTAGCGGATAAAAGAGACTCGTAATATTTTAAGAAAACTCGTAAGAAAATTTGTAAGATTTTTTAAGAAAAATGAACACTAGATTGAAATAAGAAATCGTGTACCGACAAGGATATCTGTTATTACATCCTCAACGTTGATAAACAGGGTCGAAGTAAAGCGGCAGAATTACACTTCGAAATTCACCAAAGTCTACCGTATAAATCGGTGAATATAATTATTAATGATTATTGTTAATGTTTCTAATGAGCCAGACGCGTAAAAATAATTGCGAACGGTATTTCAAATACGTTTTGCTTAGAATATCGTCGGTTGTTTGTCTAATCCCTCCGAGACAAAGCATTTTCATGGCCTTAGGTACAAAATATTCAAGGTCGCGGAGGAAACGGCCTGAACAGCCAATGTCATATTTCCATACCTAGGAAATTCTACGAAAGATCCGTTATACCAACAAAACAGGGATTTCAATAGCTGAGCAGGTTGGTTCGGATTAGGGAAATAGAAATTTTACTAGGGATAAGCTTAGATTGTTTTGCGTTGTTAAGCTGGCATTGGTCCCTCGGTATATTGGAAGAATCTTGAACAGCTAAGACGAACGGACTACCGCTCTGTCTACCAGAAAATACGAATAACGAAGAAACGCGTTTCTCATCCGACGGAATATCCTACAGATTATTAGGAAACGATTTTCATAAAAATTTTAATTGTCTCTTCCTACGAGTTCCTTACATCTTTTGTACGCGTCCCTGATATTTTTTAAATATTGCTTATCGTAAAAGAAAAAAAAAAAAAAAAAAGAAAAAATCAGGAAACATTTCCACGCCGAGATTCATTACCATCGGAAAGAATTCCAGCCTGTAAAGCTTGGAAAATATTTTCAACGAATCATCGTATCCTTGTAAAGAAATTAAGGTGTCCAAGCAGTTAATCCTTGAGAAAATTCCCTTGCTTCAAGGATGAACGTTGTTTGATCACCTAAATAATTCCTAGCGCTGTTCTCTACAACCCGAGGTACTCGAAATAGCAAGCATTTTTCTCGGTGAAAATTCGCGTTCACCTTTCAGCCTAACGAGACACGTCCGCCCTCCGGTGCAGCGTCATAAAGGAACAATGCGCAAGAGCGTGGTTGAAAGAGGGCGAGGGTTCGCTTGGCTCTCGCCTCCAGAAAACCGCGGTGTTGCACCAAGTTGGTACGGCCGAGGTAGCGGCGCACGGTCACCAAAAATACCCACGAAGGATACGCAATACCCGTGAGCGTGCGGTGGCACGGGATCGCGAGCGTATGTACGCAAGCGTACGTACGCCCACGTTAAGAGAAGAGAACGCACGCATACGCGCGCACACCGATAAGGAAGTGCGTCAGTGGATGATTGGAAAGACGGAGCAAGGCGAGACACAGCGAACAAGCGAGTGCGTGCATGTCGACGCAGTCGCAAGGATCGCCGTCAGCCGACATCTGGCCGTGCGGTCCTTCGCCCGAGGGACCGAGGGACCGAGGGACCGAGGGACAAAGAAGACCTTCCCCTTTTCTTAGGGGGCCTTGGGCTGGATTATATCACGGTGTCTCGCTCGCTCGCACGCACACCATCGTTTATCTGGTACCAAAGCAGCGTGGAGTGGTGGCTCGACGACGCCGGTCTGCAGGCAAGCACACGTAACGACCCCACCGGTACCGTTTCTATGGTACCGTTCGCAGGGATTAACGCCCCTCCCGCTCGTACACCTCGCCACTACCATCCGGGCTGCGGGGTGAGACCAGCCTTGGCTTGGGACCAGACACCGAGGTTGGCGTTCTTTCCAACCGATAGACAAGCGAACGGTCTCTGCGTGTAATTAATGCAACGCGATTCGCCGCCAGACGCGTCGCGTTTTCAACCGCGCTCTATCGCGTATCCGGGGGGCGAGATGTCGTTCAAGGTCACGCTTTGGTACACGCAAGGGTAAACCAGTTACGATTCGAATCGATTTCGATATTTCGATAGATACGTACCTAGAGGGAATGGAATGGAAAGAGAAAGAAGGAGAATAGCTCGGGTAGTTTCTCTGTCCTTGAACGGTCTTCCGAGTCTATTGCATGGTGGCATAGATTGGGGCTAACGCTTAGCTTACCTTTTGGAGGTTTAAGTTGTTAAGGGGAATATTTTTTCAATAATGTGCGAAGGAAACGTAAGAAAGCGAAAAAAAATTTCTTTTCTAAATAACGTTGTTCCGTTATTTCCTTTTGTAGATAATTTCGGTAATAAATGGTAACTGAATGTTGGTGGGAACAATGTCGGTCTCGTCCTTGAAATAACGGTTATTCTTGTATAGAGAGTCACTGTTCCATCACTGCAACCAGCAAACCAACGATCGAGAGAATACGAAAGCTTTTGTACAGGTAAAAGTTTTGCTTTGCAGCTGTTTGAAAAGCTCCTACAAAAGTTTCTGGTCGTGACTCGAAACGAACTTGCTTCGGTAATTATGGAAACTTGTAATTTCATTGCTTCCCTGAAAACATCCGATGCTTACGTTAACTATCGCATTATTCGTTGGATAAAACGAAACTTCAAAAGGAAACTTGATCATTCGGCAAATTATTCCAGCGAAACTGGATAATGCCGTAAATATGCGTTTCATTCTCGATTGTTTGCGGGAGAGTAAGATAGAGGAAAATATAATATTATGGAGAATTCTCTTTTGTATGTCCTTTACGTTTGGACTACTATATCTTTATTACGTAACACTACTGTATTTCTTCTCTCCACGTACGTATAGCGTTAATATGCATACCTAGAGGAGATGATGAATTGATCTACTACCCTTACCGAGCAACATCGATAACGCTATCGTAAGAGTTGTAAATAGAAGTGGTAGCGTAGAAGATTGTCATCACTGGTGTTACGACCTTTGTATTAGACTCATTTAATCTTTATGTAACGTAACTAACTCACACATCTGCGATAGATCGCGTAATTTAATAAATTCCATGTTTCTTAAAAATCTGATTGCTCGTATAAACTTCCTTTTGCCTCGCGATAAGAGTTAATATAACTATTATACGTTTGTCGTTGACGCAGTTATATGTTACTACCACGTTCGTTGATATTTCTTAACGAAAAAAAAAAAAAAAAAACGAAACCGATGTAGGTAGTATACTCGTATGATAAATATAACGATTTTTTAAATCAGATATCGAATATTTAGATACGATAGATATGATTACAAATTTCCAGTTACATTTATTTATCGATCATACTGATAGTTCTACGTAGCAGAAGTTGCTTCTCCCATCTCTAAGAGTATACGTATATGAAACCTTCGGTGTTCTATATATTTGTCGAAGTTTCACAGCTAATTCGAAACTTTGAAACTTTTTTCCAAAACTAATTTCAGTCGTTTCGTATGATATGTCAAGTATTACACGCGCCATTTAAAAAAAATGTCCGGTTGATAAGCGAAATACGAAGAGGCGTTTCATGCTCCACCGCGAGATTTCCGAGTAACCAATCAATTCGAGGAAGTACAATTCCGAGCGCAAGGGGTTAACGACCAAACTCGATCGTCACTCTTTTCGTGTGTTTCCTGTTGCAACGATACGAAATATCGGAAGACCGATCGGTATTATCTCACGCGTAAATTGCAACGCGTATTAGTAAATAGTAAATATGAGTAAGTATTAGTAAATACTTTCGAGTAAGAAAGAACAAGCAACGTAGTCATGCGCTAAAAAAAACTCGTTTAAGAAAATAAAGCAATTCCAAATGAAAAGAAAAAGACAAAGGGGAAAGATCGTTCTACATAGGAGGTAAGCGAGAAAAGAAGGAGAAAGCGGCAGAAACAGTCATCCTGTTATCGACACTACCGTGTTGCTTATCGTTCTACGGTCAATATTTCTTTCCCCGTTTCTTTTCTCTTTCTCTTTCCCACTTCTCCGATTCCACATCGTTAGCGCGCGTTTGCGCGCTCGTCAATGCTCCTCTTATCCCGACTTTATCGGCCGATAACGCCAATCTTGAACAGCATCGGCGATTACGGCGAAAAAAGGAAGTAGAGCGACGCTGTGGAAGCGCTTTCCGCCGATCGAATTTGTCGGTGGCGAGTGAGCGGCCGTTCTCCATGCCGGAGAACGTGCACGGTAACGACCGCAACCTCGTTACAAAGACGATTCTACGCGCGGTGTCTCGATTCCTCATTGCGATGTGTTCCTTTCGAAATACACGCGTGCATACATACGCGCGCGCATGCTTCTTCGTGCCATTGCGGACCAGCGAAATAACGTCATGAACCAAACGATTTTGTAATTGGAACGTTGATCAGCATCCGACGACATTGAGCGACGACGACGTCCGATGGAATTTGATAACGCGAACCGTAATGACGTCCGTTTCGAAATAGGGAAACAACAATCTTTAGCTACTGATAATGATCGTTCAGAGAAGCCGTTATCGTTTTATTTGATAGATTTCTTCTTCTTTTAGAGTAAGGTTAAATAGACGGAACGAAATGAAAAACGACTAGTTATTTGACTATTTCGATATTTTACAGGAAAATAAATTAGAAAAAAATTTATGCGTCACTTCTGTATCAATCGATCGATCCGGAACTGTTAAAAATTGAATTTATACACGTAAACCTGTTAAAATCACGAAATATTTAAATAATTTTATATGAAATTTTTGTTCAGCAATCTCATTTAATCGAAAATATTAAATTTATTTAATTTACCCTAACACAGATCGACGACAATAAATCACTTTTTGTTGCAAAATATAATAATAACATAGCGAGAATCTTTAGTTTGGCTTAATATCTAAGATTTCCTATTCTAAATAATTCCTTAAAGTACGAATTAATGTTACAAAAAATAGAATGATAAAAATTCTACTTACCATTTGATACTTTTTTTGATGATGTTGCTAACAATTCTCTGAGATTTTCTGCTAGGTAAAGTAAGAACATCGTTACTTTTCTTCTTTCTGGTTCTCTTCTCCTTTATATTCTTCTTCTCTTGTTGAGCATCATTAATAGAGATTTCTTCTTCGTCTACAATTAATTCTTCGGCTTTAGCAGAATTCTGAACCCATTCTGCTACATGAACCTCAACCTTTTGATCAGTTGATAATGCAGATTCTGCTCTGAGTTCTTCTTCGTTGATAAGTTCACTAACAGTTGTAGGAGGACCTACTATTCCAACTTCCATATGTTCGACAATCTCTATGGATTGTTTAGTGTCAGAATTTCTTCTAGATGATATAGATTCGTTTATTATAAAAACTTCTGTATCATCGTTTGCGATTTCTACTGCGTCTTCTTTCTTTGACCCTCTATCTGTCTGTTCTTTAGTTTCTTCGGTAACACTTTTACTTTCTTGCTTCAAATTTTTAGGTTCTGCAGCAAATTGTCGGACTTCGGTTGAACCTAAATCTTCGTGTACTACTTTTAATATTTCATTTAGTGTCTTCTCTTCTTCAGAAATAATATTTTTAATATCTTTAACTTTTAAAGATGAATTTTCTATTTGTTTAGAGTTCACCTCGTTATCCATTTCTTTTAGTCTTGCATTCATTGTTACATCTTCTTTCGTATGTTTCTCATTTTCAGACATAGTATTTTCAACGTTATTAGAGTTTTCTGAATCTAAACTCAATTCTTGTGATTTGACATCGACGACGGTAATTGCTTTCAAATCGTTCTCATGAGAATCATTTATCTCTGATTCGTTTTTATTAGAAACATCCTGCGTCTCGTTATCCTCCATTTTTTTCATGGATGTTGTAGGATCGTTTAATGCTTCCTCCTTATCTACAACCTTTATTAAATCCGTGTCTTCTATTTTACTCTCCGCCATTTTTTATATTAGTTGCTTTTAGAGATTCATTTGAAATATTCGAATATGTATAAATATTTAAATAACGATGAATTTTTGAGGTACATCAAATTCACTGTTATCATGTTACCATATGAGCATATATCGACAACTTGTACTATGAAATTTTTTTTTCGAGTAATATATTATCCATTTGTGTGTTTCATTTTTCCTCTGTAAAAAATATAATACATTAATATTATAATAAATACTTTAACTAAATAAATAACAAATAATTTACAGTTTATATTTTACGAATGACTTTTTCATAACCTCTTTTACTGACCGATGGTCGGTAAAAGCGATCCCTCAAATGAAAATTTACTTCAAAATTTAAGGTTAGAAATGTATAGTATCGTTGAAAACATTGTATCATAAGCGTGTAAAGAAACTGCACGATATCAACGTATTTAGAATATCGATACTCTATAATTATCTCCAGTTTTAGCTCATGGTTTGCAATGACGCAAAAGTTTTGAATATTGAGTTGTGGTAATATTGAACTTTGTAGTAATTAATCATTGGTATTTAAGCAAATCCTATTCTGCATAAATGATGTCTCAATATCTATGTCACCATTTCTACTTGCAGAAACGAAATTTTCCGCCAATTTCATGGACATGAAAATTACAGATTACACCAAACTATCATAGCTTACACAAAGAAAACTGTAGTTTATTTATATGCCATCTTTATCTTGTTTTACCAACGAAAACTTAGTATTTCGCGTAAAGTTACAAGAGTTGTATCTCAGATATTATAAATTACCTTCTGTTATATGTTTTTCACTTTATGCCGATGAATCCGCTTGATATTCACAATATGAAATGCACTTTAGAATAAATCGTGACATTTGTTTGACTCGAAAGTTACTTAATGACACTATCGAGGTATAACATTATTGGCCGACACGTTCATAACCTCACTTATTTCCTCCTTGACAATATGATTACGATAGTGAGCCGAAAGTGCACAGGAATGAAAGTATGGCGATCTCGATAATGGAACTCTCGAATACATGTAATCGATATCAAAATAGGGAAGAGCAAATAGAGAAGGCACATAAAATACTGCACACTAAAAAGAGTATAAAGTCACAGGGACGTGTCAATCAACCCTGTTGTATGTATGCCTTTTTTTGTCTTTCTCTGTTTCAAAGGGTACTCTTATTTTTACATTATGGCTGACGGTCACGGAAACAATCTGATGAAGACAATATACCAATATTACTTAAAAAGAAGTTTTCACGGTACCGAAGTAAAATGAGAACACGACCCCGTGGTACGTAAGGCTAGTGACCTCTACCTCTTTGAAGTATGCGTTATGTGTGCATGCATGTATTTCTGTGCGTACGTATAGTAAACCGACGTGCTTACTCTGATTTACCTAGTATTATACGCGTGTTGAACGTTCACTACTCAAATATTTATACACGATTGTATTTTCTGTTCGAAAGAGCATCACGACATAGTTTAAGCCAACCATCGTACATACTAGTGTATTTGCGTCGCATTATGTAGCATTTCGTGCCGACTGCATCTTCGCGGATTTTTTTGTTCCGACCAATCAAACGCGTTTGCACGTTTCTTTGACAGCGACGCCTTTCGTGGAACGTGAACAGGATATTAAATTATCACAGGACTCGATTCAAGTTAACGATACAATTTTCGTACAAAAAACACCGCAAACGATTCACACGGCAGAAAAATTCTACGTACTCGCAGCACACTATACTCGGACTATTTTTCGTTTGTGACCAAGCCGCGCGCGCGTGTTCCCAACAAAATGGCCGTTCTACGATATAGTGCATATTCTTGTCATTCGCATTTTTTTGCTTCACACTTTTTTCTTTTATATTTAAATATCGTTGTTATTTGTAAATGTATTATAGTGGATACCGGGACGTAATTTTAAAAATTTATCATTTAATCTATATTGAAACTAAAAACAATTTCAGAGACCCGATAATCAATTTCTCGATAACACGTGTGATAGTAGCGCCAATTTTAAATCTGATAAGGTAGAATGCTTGTATGCACTTTGCTTTAGGAACTTTAGTTTTAAAAGTTAGTCTTATTTATTAGAAAAATATTATTTCCAAGCCGAAAAGGTATTCTAACTTATTATTAATCTTATTTGTTAAAATTATTTTATGCGCCTCGTTATTGTAAAACTATAAAAATACGTCGAAGATATATATCAACAGATTACGAATATTCATTATAATATATATTGCTTAATATATAATATAAATATTGTTTTTATCGATACTATATTTATTAAAATTTTTGTAATATCTGCTTTTATTAAATATATGTATCTTTTTCTAGATATGTACGTCTCATCCTTAATATATTAATAGTTTATCGAAATGTGGTTCATAAATATATTCATGCATTTATTAAAACGCTAAGACTAAAATTTGCAAAATCATTTTACATATTTTACATATAGTTGCACGAAAGAGATATTATTATTTAAGCATTTCTGATATTTATGGATAAAAAAAGATGGTACGTTTTGCATTAAAAATAAGTTAAAACGTATTACCTGGTCAACAATTTAATTGGAAATATGTATATGAATAGCGTGTAGTTGGAAGTGAAATAAATTTTATTTTTAGTAACAAAATATATTGTTACCTCTTGATATTATATTATTGACAAATATAGCAAATATGCATATTTCTATCGTATATAATATATATAGATAGGTATATATATATATATATATATATATAGGTAGAAGGATTATGTGGATATTTTTTTCAAGTAACGTAAAAGGTATTGTATTGGTCTCGTATATTTACAGGTTATTTATGATTTATAATCAATAATGTCGTACAATATATATATCAACAAAATAATATTTTAGTCGTTCTTATAAAGCTAATAAAATCTAAAGGCTAAACAGTCAAGGTTGATCTAAAAATTGGCTTCTCCTTGCACCGTGAACCTTTCGTTCATGGTTACCTTCGTGTTTGCTACCTAACAATAAATAAACAAACAAGTATAAATCTATACATTCCACGTGCCACGTGGTAGTGAGGGTAGTGATGATAATTAGTATTGTAAACCACGATCGCAGTGAACACGATGTCGAGCAGTCTCGTTTCAGTCTCAATCTAAATGCTCTTTAATTACAATTAGGCTGTGGATTTTTCTATAATTTTGCGTTATTCAGTAGATAAAAGAAGTTTCTATCCAGGTTCGATCTTTTAAATTATAGTCATAAAAATACGAATTTGCATAAATCACCGCACTCTAATTATAATAGCTTGAATAAGCATATTCAAGATAGTTTTACATGATAGGGAATAAGGATCTTCCACGTACAATTTAAGAAGTTTTCCATTTTCGAGAGTTTTTAATTTCCACTAGAAAAAGATACTTTTACGAAATCTAAGAACAAAGTACTTTTCAACTAAAAGTACAGACGTTGATAGGTTCATTCGAAATTAAATGACTTTCGCTTTATTTCCTTCCTACTATAAAATATCTATTAGATTATACCTGAACTCGGATAGAATTAACAAATCATTCTTTAAAAATTAAACTAATTTTCATTCGCCGAGACTAAGTTGCACGCAATAAATAAAGAAATATTCGAAAAATCTTTCGGAAGATATTCATTAATTATACGTTAAATTACTTCCATTTTCGGCATAATCGAATCGTTTCGATGCTTCTGCGAAGAAATAACTATGTATTGCACATTTTACCGAGCATGTTCTTTGCAAACTCGTTTAGTATCTAACATATATATATATATATATATAACACATTGAATTATTTAACAGGCTCGTTTCACTTTGCGTGATATAGAACATTTTCCTCATCCATAAATCGTGGAAAATCTGATTAGCAAAACAGAATGATGTACGGCAACCTGTTAACTGCAGATCGGGAACATGTAATAATCGGACATCGATGCGTCATCTATTTTGGATACGCTCATTAATAGTATACAATTCCGTTTATGAAACCTCGTCCCGTGGAAATGTCGGGTTTTCCTCTTGTTATTTCAGTCACAGCAGAGTTGTTCGAATTCTTTTTGACAACGATCGACATTCTCGGTGTTTGCCGTTTTGATATTTGCGAACTCTCACGCGGTCTCTAACGGTTCGACGATATATCATTCGCGCGTTTGATTTGTCTTTTCAGTTTTCATTTAATCAACGTTATCGTTATTTACGAAACGGATACGAAATAATTTGTTACGAATTCGGATGAAATATTAACACAGCGTTAGAAATTTAATACGTTTGAAAATGAAACACGCGGACGCTGTATAATTTCTGTTCAAACGGATTCGAATAATTTCATTACAGCGAATATACCTCGTCAGGTTCAAGGCAAAGCAGAAGTGACGTAGTGGCAATCGATTTTTACTGTACATATATACTCGCTGGTTATACCATACGCTACGGTAGCTTAAATTACAAATTATAATCCTAATTTTGATATTCGTCCTCTGTGCAAGAGAGTAATTTGATTCGGTACAGTAATTAGATAATTTTGTCGAAGTACAGCCGTGTACACATTACGCTTTACAATATCGAACGGAATTGTCGTTTATCGTGGCAAAATTTGCCCGGTTAGCATTTCATCCGAAATATCGCGAATAAAGTAACAAATTCGCAGGTCCTATTGTGCCAAAGTTTGCTTAGTTAATATTTCATCCGAGGTAAATTATTACCATTTTATGGCTACTCTCTGAGGTATAATCAGAAGATATATCGTATATTCTACTGGATTATAGATCGCAGAGCGTCGACAAATACCGAGAAATATTTAAGGGGCCGTTTTTCGTGCATGCATAGGTACACTTTCAATCGTGGATATCTTATTACACGATACACTTGCGTGCCCTATGTGTACATTATGTAAAATATTTTCTCTACCTAAATCATCTACCTATATACGCTTCTTTCGTGCTTTCTGTTCACCGAAATACATTATCGTTTTCCTTTTTAACTATCGAATAGCACCTGTTTCCGTCATTTCAGACGCGCATACGTATAGTCGTTTCTTTCCTTTTCCTTATAATTTTTTGATACGTAGTCGTGATTGTAAATAACGTGTTAAACGGCTTAATATCTTGTTTGTTGGAGTCGAGTTTACACACAGAAGTAAAACAAACGAACCATATACATGTGCGAACGTTAATTCCTTCGAGCAAAATGTGGTTCTACTTTGAGATAACAACGTAGTCGATAATTACAGGTACTTGCAATCTGTACGAAAAGATGATTTGCTTGCAGCAACATAAGATATTCGTAGAAGATTTACTATAACGCTTTAACTTGAAACTTTTAACGCGAAAAATAGGAAGGCGTTGGATACATATTTATTAAACGACAATTAGATAAGATATGTTTCCGCATTTACTTCGTTAATACAATGCAAGATTGTATCTTCTTTTGATGTTTGTAGCCAATGAAACCTTTTCTTTTTTTTTTTTTTTTACTTTTATCGTCGTCGGATTCAACTCTGTTCTATTCGCAATTTGAATCTCAAAAATTTCAATGTTAATCTATTCAATCGATTTACAAGTATATTTTGTGATCAAGAAATAGTAAATAGCATTATAGTTATCGGTCCCTTAAACAACAATCGTATTCTATCGCTAATTGGTCACACGTTTGCGTTCACTCGATCGATGTTCATCATCCTTCGTCTTTTCATCTTCCACTTTAACGGTATTTAATTTATGCGTAAATAAATTGTTATCAAGAATATTCCAATGAACTAGTTCACGGGACAATTTAAACCTTAACGGATGTAGGCTATAAAAAATTGATTTGACCTAATTAGTCGTAGCTATATTAAGTTCTTCGTGGCCAGCGATACGAAAGCACCGGCTTTATTGATTTTTAAGACCGACACTTTCAAAATGATCCCCTTCTTCATCCGTTATCTTCGAGTTTTAAATAAATATCTATGCTGCACGAATTAATATTTCTCGATCGATTCTTCATTCAAATTCTTTCGTAATATTCCTGTTTGCACAGCCGAGATTATCTATGCGGCATATTAATGTCCCTCATTAATTTGCATAAATGCTAGCGGCAAGATCAACGTGTTTTACTTGTTGCATGTAAATTCGACTTAGCTACAGGATGAAAACGTTCGTTCGTATCGTATTAGTGTCTCCGTTGATAGGATCGTGAGAAGAGTTCACGATCGCCGTGACGATCCATGCGAAATGATCGAATTAAAAACTATAGCACGTTTCATCGCTTACGCGCGTCTTATGTATTATCGCCTACTACTTTTCTCGACAAAATATAGTCACTCGTAGTACGAAATAATTACAACAACGGTCGAGTAACAACAATATCAAAATCAACCGTCGAATCAGTGAAAAACAACGAAACGAAACGCAGAACTTAATTTCGGGCTAAACGATCCACTCGATACAGTTCAGTAATCCTCTATAACGTCGTATGACATTCAAGTTACATAGCAATATACATATACGTACATAGGTATCGTATTATATCGTCGTTCTCATTGCATCGCCGTCAAATAATTTATTCATCGTTTTTTACTAATTCCGAATTTTCAGTTCAAGATGGATAACTATAATTTTCGTGCCAATATACGTATTGCGGATCGTAAATTTCCGATTAATTATAGAGGGTGAAAGACGTTAATCGTCACGTTGCTTTCGACGACAAAATATAATTTGGGCTATGTAACGATGTTTCTAAGGCGGAGATTAACCGATTAAAATGTTAAAAGAATAACCAATCTCATTGTCACTTACTCGTAAACGTATACAACGTGATGTTAATAGAACAAATTAATTAGACGACTAATAAGCGAAATGAGAATTTAAATTAAACGATGTTCGAACGTAGCCGTAATATTTAAATCGTACGAGTAAAAGGGCTATGCGAATGAACGTGAAATTATTCGAAAGGAAACAACGATCTCACTGTGTTTTAAAGACAACGCGTATCTTTATACAGCTTTGCCTATAGATACGTATCGTACAGTTCCATCAGAATTCTACGAAATTACATTCATTTATGATACATTGCACTTATTCCTTACAAATCGCGATAAACACGCGAATTTTATTTACATTCTGCTCCCGATATTCACGCCTGTATCTCCATCAGAATTTTAATATCCTATCGCTCAGCGGTTAAATATCTTTTGCTATTCGCTACAATGGATCGATCTATCTCTTCTAAAGGAACGAACGAGTCATACACCGTTTTACTATTTCACGAGGACAGAGATCGAGCCTTCGAGCCTAATCCGATACTGCAAATCGAAAAGCGTTATCCATCTTTCGTAAAAGGCAGTCACGAAGAACAATCTTTCACATGTCAGATGCCTGACAGTTTGTAACAAGCAAATTCCTCTCTTAAAAATTAATGAAACAAATTTGAAGGTATCTACGATATGAAAACTTTCGTTTCGTCACGGCGTTCGCGTATTGCACTGTTGCTCCGGGTACTACGTACTCGCCGGTCTAAAGTACGATGAACTTAAAAGAAGTATCACTGACGAGAGAACTTGTATTTTCTAGCGCGCTTCGTGCGTTTAGAAGCTGTTACTCCCTCCCTCGCACGTCGATCAACGAAATTGCAGTTTCAAATATTAACGAGAACGAACGTTCTATAAATAATGGAAAAAATATTTTCCGACGCCTACGATCGATCGACGAAGTGACGAATCTTCGCAACGAACAAAAAATTTCTCTACGAAACTCCCTATTGACACGACTTGACACGACTAACAAACGCAATTAACAACTACCATAGGAATATACCGGTCGAAGTGAATCCGAGACAAGCATCGTGTTTCTATCGTCAAACGAAAGAAGGAGGGTGTTTCGGTAGAAGGAATCGGAAACTCCACGAAAACGGTCTCACACACGCAAAGGGTCTCTACAAACGGACTCACGACAGAGAGGGAGAGATAGAGAAAGGCTCTCTATGGAGAGGAAATCACGTTGAGTGCAGCGGCTCTTTGACGCGATACACGGGAAATCTGTGCAGCAATGATGATCAAAGCGAAGGTCTTTGAAGAAGAGTATCACGGTGAATAGGTCGACGAGGATGTTCAACGTCTGTAGGAACGCCGATCGGCCACGTGGAACTTTCTTCATGTATTTTCGTGTAGATTTGCTGGATCTTCTTCTTCTTCCTCTTCTGTGGCTCGATTTTCGAGAACCGCTAAAGGGATCTCGTCGAGGCGTTTCTTCGCTAGCTAGGAGATTCCTCTCCTTTTGTTTTATTAGGACTATTCGATTTGCGGTCAGGGTCAAGGTCACAGTGGTCAAGACGCTAAAGTAGTCCTGTGCCAGGAGGCGTGTTGATGTTGGTGCTGGTGCTGATGTTGTTGCTGGTGCTGGTGATTGCGGTGTTGATGTTGACTCTGACGTTGCTGTTGATTCTGATTCAGCTGCTGTTGCTGATGATTGTAGTGTTGGTGCTGGTGGTGATGCTGTGGTTGCTGCTGGTATTGTTGTTGCTGTTGCGGCCTCTTCTGGCTGTGAACCAAAAACAGGACGTACGATTACTTTCACGATGTCGAGTGAATTCTTGCATGGATATTCGCGACACGTGGGCGTTTCATGACCGTGATTTGACTTACGACTATTTACCGGCAATCGGCTATGTACGCGCCAGTCCGAGCGAAAATACCGTTTTAATTACGTAATGTTACGAAAACTGGCCGTAGGCGGTTACTTTATGATTATTTTTTTTTTTCTCGCTCGTGTGGTACGTGTTTCGATGATAATAAAAATGTAGACACAGCTTCTTTCCGCTGAAGAGCGAATAATCGACTTACAGTAACTTGGTAGGCTGTAAACAGTTTCTAGTACAAATCGTACGATGTTTGAACGATAGCAGTAATTCGTGGACGATCAAGGCGTAAAATTGTTTGAAACATCATCTCGCAATATTTTCATATCGCAGGTTACACGCGTAACTACGTATAAAAATAATAAAAATAATAAAAATGCAGTTGTTGTTACATGGACGGTTGACGCATATGATCTAGTCATTAAAATGCAACGGACAAAAAGTTAGCCGACTGGTCTTGACGTACGAAGATACTCTGATAAATTATGAAAAACATGGTTCTTTTACATAATTCATTATGAGCGCTCCATTCATTATGTAGAGGATGGACACAAGACTATCGTCGCTGGATATAGAACTCATTAAGTATTGTAGAGGATTGACATTATGTCGGCGAACGAAGACTAAATTGGTAAATATTAGTCGAAGAATATGATATAAAATCAAAAGTAGAATAAAGCAAATGCAAAATTGTCTTCTTGCTGTGCGTTCAGTGTGTCAGTAATTATGCAATCGATTGAAAAAACGAAACATCGGTATACGATAGACGAAGCTTAACATCGATCTAAGTCTAAATGTCATTACATGACGTTTCTTTTTGCTGAAAATTATTCATTTGTTGACCACTTTGACAGACGTTGCGAATGAAATTTCTAATTCCTTGAATTTTTTATGGAAGAAATCTTTCGCAATGTGTTCCTACCAGAATGTCAAAGTGTTATCAAATCTTACGTGAATTAGAAACTTGGATTGTGCGTAAATGTACTTTGTACTTCTATAGGTATACCTCGTTTGAAGAAGTAAAGTGAAAGGAGCACTAAATACCATTAAAGATACGGGCTTCAGTTATCGATGATTAATAATATGGTTACGTGTCAGAAAAATTCATCCATCGTATTAGCCTCGTTCAGTACTAAATAACAAATGTTGTTAGCGCATTATCGTCCAATCGATGTGCTTGCAAAAAATCCAGCCACAGAGCGCTCGATTATGCAAGATCGTTCTGCACGATTTTTCCTAACTTCACTTTGGAAATGTGGCTTTCCTAAGAAGGTTCGATTCCCAGAATCACAATATTTTCACATCGATGATAATCTGCAATAATTTATCGTTTTCTCCTACACGCGTTTGTCAACCTATTATTGAATTTCTTTTTCGAACTTGTTAAATTTCTCCAGCTGTAACAAAGCATTCGCCTCGTGCTTCTAAATGTGCAACACGTTCTTTCGTAATACGCAGTCACTGGTAACTTGTGCGTATTATGTGACAGACAGAACTCTCGGACGAAACAATTCTAGTAAAGTATAGTCTCGAGGCGAATCTCCGCAACAAATAGTCACGTCGCGTGTAGAAAATGTCGAATACAGCGGAGCGTGACTGTAAGCGTGTAAGCACATTTTTTTTCATCGACCCTGAACGAATTCTACTGTAACAGCTTGTATTATCACGGCCATTGCTCGAGCCCGCGTACGATGAATCGTGTGAAGCACGAACTTGTAAAATTATCGATGCATGAGCACATCCTATGCGACGATACAGGGGAAGGTTCCAAGGTTCAGCCAACAGAAACGTCTTGAAACATTTTGGGCACGTATAACGATCCATACATTTAAATAAAATTATTGGGAGAAAATAATCTTTCCTGGTTGGTAATAGGCTAAAAATAGCTACAGCTACTCTTGCGCGATAAAAAGTCAGCGTATTATCTTCGAAATTCCTTAGATTCATTCAACGCGTAAGAAAGATTTGGAAGATTTATTTATAAATCACGACTAGACCGCGAATGCTTAGGCGAATTCGTACAGTTTGATCGATGTAATCATACAATGAAATCCAGCCAGAAAGTTTACTTATTAAATATCGCAAGAGCCGCTACATTTTCGATAGTTTGTACATTTTTGCGCTTCTGTTTCTGTATATTCTAACATTTTCAAAAAAAAAAAAATCTGCAAAAAGTCTGAGCGTGATAACGGTGGTACGACGATTGTTTTTTACATTCGAAAGTATTCGAAACATTGACCTCAAATTTATATATGGTAATGCACTGTGAAACTTTTGCATATATTCATCGCGTTAAAATTTCAAATGACACACATTTTTTATAGCAAACGGAACTTTAGTTGTGGAGCAATTTACGAAGTCATAAAAACCACATAACCTTCGGCTATATGGTAAAAACGATAATGACACGTTATTATTATAAAAGCAAATGCATCAATCTAAATGCATTTTTCAAATTAAACATGTAATTTCTATGAGTTATTGTTATTGCGTTTATCAATATGCGCATTGGCGATTTCTCATCGACGGTGGAAAATTTTATGTTTTCTTAAATTTACGTTCGTCCAGAAACATCGTATAGTACAAGTTTGCCATTATGTAATCTCGAGTGAGGTTGGTTATAAAATGATGTATTATTAAGAAAAGGTCATGCTTTTTTGATTGCACGGTTTCACTATGTTGAACCATACGCGAAGTGAAATATCACGTTATATACGCAAGCCGATGATTAAATAAGTACGAAGTTTATGCCCTAATAAAATTACAAATTGTTGCGATAAAATTTCCGTTTACTCATTTTTCAGTTTCATATTGTTCCTAAAAACGTATATTTACAACGTTCGATACGATATACATGCTTGATATAATTATCTTACGAGAAAGTTGTGATATCCTACTTTCTCGAACCGAACGTGAGAATTTTTTCGAATTCGCATTCGTGATTCGCAATAATACACATTTATGGATACAAATAAGACACGCGTACCATAACAATACGCATAATAGGCACAGATTGCATTGAACGAACGTTTTTTTATCGTATTACTTTGCATCAGTTAACAAGAATGGCAGATGTGAATGTATTGGCGCGTTTTTGTAACTTTTGAAGACTTTATATCGGGGCATTACGCGTTATCGATTTCAAGCATCATTCGCCACAAATCTGAATCAGATTGCGTTAGTGGCCATTTCAGATATTTATTATCCACTAATACGGTTGCTTTTAATACGTATATGCTAGAGACAAAACAGCTCGCAAAACGCGCTTATACTTTCATGCTTAATTCATATACATATATGAATGAAATCACATTTTTATCACTTCGCATCGTGCAGATAAAGGTTAAAACTTAAATAATTTCAGGCGTTCGTTATTACCTTATCTTGTAATAAATAGGTAATATATGTAAATAAAAATTACAACATATGCAAAAATGAATTGCCCTATGCAAAGAATATGTCAGATATGTAATGGATTTGCTGTCTGTTCTCCTCTGGAATAAATACATTTGCATAAATATCTGCCGTTTCACGGTGACATTTAAGACGCTAAAAGATTCACCGATTAAAATATGTACTAACATTTCAGAAAAACACGATTTTAATTTTCAACGTTATAGTTCTGTTTATCGAAGAGTCTCCATTTTCCGATAACATCGTTCAACGAATAGTAACGAAGAATAATCATCGGAGTTAGCCCTTCGGCAGACGATCGATCCTGAATAATTCAATTAAAATGAAAAGGAAAACGAAGCCGGTGTCTACACTTACGTTTACCAACGTCATAAAACGACGATGAAAGACTGGAACGGTCCCGGAATGCACGTCGTTGGATTTAACATTCGATACACGAGACGATGAGTCGGAAACGCGCACGTTATGACAATAATGCCCGGTCAGGCTTCGCGAGGGCCATAATATCGACGAAAGCGAGATTATTTCGGCGGGACGTAATTTCATCGAAATGCAAATTAACCCGCCGGCACTGCAGCGGCCGGTAATTACATCGGTCGACGATTTCAAGCTTTCCACTGCTATTTTCTTTTTTCTTCTTTTTTATTCGCGTGGCCCTTTTATTTGTTTCCACCGTGTATATCGTACGTAACGAGACAGGAATTCATTCGGATAGCAATTAAACCTGCTCGTCCTTTTTCCGGCAATAAACCACCGATTTTGTTATCGCGCCGAACGTTTCGTTCCTGCTAATCGAATTACGTATTTTGCACATCGTGAGACGGAGGTGTCGCGCCCAGCGAAGAAAATAACGTGACGAGCCAGAATCGTGCGCTTTTTTCCCATGAGATCATGCTCGACATGAGTTTTAATCGAAACAAGGACAAGGTTTCGTCGCAATTTCTCGAGTTTCGCGTGGAATAACGCGCTGAGATTCGTCGTATTAACGGATAATTACAGAGAAATTTGCCGCAGCAACCGATTGCCAAACGTACGTGGCTCTATTTATAATCGGATACTCTCGCGAACGGAATAACTTTTTTCAAATTGAACCAAACGACGAGTTCTTTCTTTCCTTTTATTTCTCTCTCTCTCTCTCTCTCTCTTTTCTTTTTTCTTTGAGAAGTTGGCAGAATTAGTTTGCTAGACGACGTGTAAGAAAGATTTTGGAAAAAGTACAACTTTTTGTATGTGTGACTGTAATGAACGTTTAAACGACAGATTTTGAAGAGTCGTGCGAGGCATGTACATGTTGAAAATTTTTTAGAGATCGGTTGTTGCAGAAACAAGCGATAAGCGTCGGAAGATATAAGAATCTTGAAATTTTAGGCCGAAAGTCGCGAAGAAACTACTTTTAACGAAATTTTCAGCATTTATATAACCGGCATAAATCTTCAAAACATGTGACATGGAATAAATTTTCACTAAAGGCTCAGATAAAAAAGTTATAAAAAGTGACCTTCGCTATTTTCTTCGCAATTTCGACTAACTGCTGTTTTTCCGAAACATTTTTTATACGTCATCTAGTAAAGTAATCCTTTTATCTTCTTAAGAAGACTCAAACCGTCTGGTTCAATTTTAAGAAAGTTATGCTAGTTTGAACAGTACCGGTATATTTATGGCAGCCACTGTATCTACTCGTCGTTGGTTCGATTTATTCATGCGACAACGTATTAGATTAGAGGTACTAATTTGGTACTGATTGGAGGCAATAACGTTCGCGATTGCTGCTGATTTATTAATTGAACCGTTCGCTCGCAAAACTGGTTAACCGTATAATACAAAAAGCAAAGAAAATGAATAAAAATTGTATAATATAAGCGTAAAGCAGTTTGACGTTAAATTTTGAAAAATTTCCAAAAATGCAGTTAACCGTTTCAGCCTATGAATGAATCAATCTCTACAGCCCATTAATATTCATTGTATAATGAATTATTCTTAACGAGCATTAATTGCTGTTTAATACAAACGGAGATTTAAGAACGATTCATATTGATAGCATCATAAATATGAATATCTGGTAAGCTGATTAACTTAAGATTTTCAGACATTGAAATAGTTTCGATAGTATTACGAAAGCAGTTACTGTAAAATAATAACGGACGAACGATGTTGTTAACATTCTTAAGTTTTTAAATTCGTTGGTACGGTCGAAGGTTTTTTAGATAATTCGAACAATGCGGGTTCGACATACTATCAAGTAATGTAAAGTATCCACGAATATGTTTAAATGCACCCGAAAACATTTTATGTCTATGATAAGGCGAACGTAAAATAAAATTATTTTATTTCTGGCAAAAACGATAACGTGAATATTCAGTACGCTACTTTAAACCCAGACATGTTTTTTAGGTCAACACCGAATGACGCAATAAATTTTGACGTATATTTTTACGTAACACGTGTATAATCTGATAATATTCAGTACCTCATTAAATTATGTGTAACGATTACTCATGAATTATATACCAGAATCCTTAAGTAATTGTTATGTATCCGAATAGAAGTATCATACAGTTTTAAAACCGTTCTCTTTGCAACTGTTACGAATCCTACGGATTGGTGCTAATTAACGAGCATATTCATTTTAATAGTATGTTTTCGCGTATAGCGTTAAAGCCTTGTTCTTATACGGACAAACACAGAATTCTACTCGCTATAGAAAATGCGGATACGAATCCTATGGATCGGTATTAATTAACGAGAAGAACTTCCATCTCTGGCAGCGAATCCTTCGAATGAAAAATATCTTTTCACGTATAGCACAAAGAATCTTCTGTCATTCGGCAAAATACGGGATATTATTCGCTATGGGGAATGCGAGTATTTAACGTAGTAATTTTAGAGTGACCCGCAACCCGGGTAATATATCTGACAAATTCGGCAAACTTTCTAACAGGCCAAAGATAGGAAGGTTTTAATTAGATCAGAATTTTCGTCGAAACCAAATAAGATTATACGCGATAATTAAATTTCCTTACATGCGCACAACTGCGGACTTAAGGTTAAGTCGCGTTATTCTTGGTTCAAGAAATCTCATTAGCTTTAGACCGTCTAACTCTACGCCTAAGCCGCGATAGATATATGATACGACATAGTACGGTTAAATTATTGATGGTGGGCGACCGTTGAAATACCGGCGTTTTTGCTTCATCGAAAACCAGATAACACAGTTCGAAAAGTTCCCTATGTTCGTGGCATATTTCACGTACACAATTCCCGTAAAGTTTCAAGGATCGTGAAACCTTTCGATTATGTATCGGGGCTGTTACCTTAAGTATCCTAATTGACTTAAAGTACAGGTTGCATGTAAATTGCATGTAAAAAGCGTATAAAGCCAGAAACGGCGCGGCATAAAGTAAGAGCTTGTGCACTGCCTACCGACCGAAGATCGTCCGGTTTGGGAAACATAACGACGAATTACCCTCAATGTTGCTTAACCACGCGCCGCTCACGCTTGTCTCGCCACTTGTAACGAGTTTATAAAGCAACTAGATTTCTCGTTGCGAATGTACTGCAAATGGAAGACGGAGTAACACGCAGAGTTCCATTACGTGTCACACGTGTGAAATATGTGCACGGTCGGTGATCAAATGAATTATCGTCTTTTTTTCTTTTCAGCGAATTATCAGCTTATTGTCTCCTCCGCTTCGTACTCGCTTTTATATTGCTTTTCAAAGAACACGCTACTATTTCTAGACTGCGAAGTTTTATGCATTTGCGAGACTTTTTAAGACGCACAGAATGCACGTAATAGTCAATGATACGTGAAATATTCAAAGTGTGGTATTCGTTCTGATGTTTGATAGGTAAAACAAATTTCTGTCTGGGTTTCGTTACTCCAATTGTATTCGTAAAAACAAGAACTTCCACAAGTACCGCACGCTCTAATTATTTCCGTTGACTTGGAACGGTCTTCGTCAGCCTCTTGCTGCGTTTGTTGGTTACATTATTTTAAGAAGGGATATCTAAATAAATCAAAATGTTTTTCGTAATTGCTTCGCGATTAGTTAAGCTTCAACAGCTTCTAAAGTTCTACTTGTCTTCTTTATCGAACCGTGGTTCATTGGACTAAAACTTTGTAACTTCATCAAGTAACTTTATAAAATCATTTGAAAAACTATAACGTTTTACCGTCTGATACTAGATCATAGGCGATTACAATAGCGTGTCAATTGTGAATTATCTAGATGTATGTCGTTCTATATCGTAATACAATGTCTCAAGATAGGTACCCTGTTCGACTAATTATAACCGTAACAGCTGTAAAAAAGCTTCGCGACGAACGTATCGACCTTTCTTCGTATCGAGCGCAGCGATAATAATTTATGCAATCGAGTACACTACGATTCGAAACGCAAGCACAACCTGTATTCCCACTCTTTTTTCCGTTTCGATCGAGTATGTCAGTTACAAAGTACGTATAATGAATTCAGGGCGTTTTTGTCCTCGATCTCGAAGACTCGTCGATATTTCTGCCTGATTTCTCGGTGGCTCGTTCGGGTCTCGATGAATCAACGATCAGTCGATACTCATATTCGGTCGTCTTAAAAGCATCTGCTTTTTTCCAAACGAGCATGGAAACGGCGGAAATGAAAAAGTTGTTCTGACAACTCTGTGTAAATGTATTTCATTCCTATGATTTATTCTTTGCCTCGCGCGTTATTTAATTCCGTAACTATAGCGCATGATTTATTCCATAATTTAACTTTTTACTAGACTTCGATAGACCACGTCCAAGATGCAGTTAATTTCTTAGAATACCGATGAAGACGTACATATCCTCATCAGCGTTTTGGGTCAAGCATCGTTCGGCACAGGCTAATTAGTATACGATATACGTATAGTATGTATAAATGGGGAAACTCAAAGTTGCGACATTTTGTAATCATTAGTTATAAACATGATGGATCGTGTTAAAGAGATAATAAGTTAGAGAATTATGCGATTTCGAATGTTCCAGATCGAAGACACTGTAGCTGGAAAGATCGGTTCCATCGACATTTCAATTCATTTAAATAATTAAAAAGGGAAGACGTTGGAGAAGTTGAATAAGATCGCAATGGCAAATTTTGAACAGCAATGTGTTACGCGTATGCGTGATACTCGCGACTAACAGGAAGAAATTAGATTATGCTGTGTTTATAGTATAATCGCTCAGTTTACATCGCTCATGCTTTTCCGAAGCTCATGCATATTCATAAAGGAAGCGAAATACAAGATCGCTCGCAGCAACTCAATCACTGAACGAGCACGACTAAATGAAAAATACACGTAATTATATTTAAGCTGTCGAAGCTGCTGTTGCTTGGCAGCTATAACATCATTTAGCACCTCGTATTAATCTTCCTCTGATCTATCAACGTATCCGAAGTACATTACGTTCGCGCAATTACCTCGAAGCAAGTAATTGTATTACTTAAAGTCTATCGTTTCGGTTTCTTTTTTTCCACGGTCTTCTTTTTTTTTTTTTTTTGTCAGGTGAGATGGAAAAATAACGAGTATACTTTATTAACTGTCATCGAAGGACGAGTTTTACGATCGAAGCATTCGTCGTTGTTCGATCAAATGCGATAACATCAACCGTAACCTACTTTCAAAACATTTTCACGTGATTTACGAACGTCAATTACGGGAAATAGGGAAAGAGTTCTATCACGCCTTAACTAAAAATAGCAAAGTCGTTGGTTATCGAATCGAAAATCCAACGATGACTGTATTAAGCGGAATAATAAATTGCAATGTGGAAAGAAACGGCGGTCACGGCGGAAAATTAAAGAGCAGCCCGCTGCGAATTCGAATACCTTTTTCTCAGCAGCTACGACTTTTCTGACAGGTAAAATGAGAAAATAACTGGTAAGCTTTATTAACTGACGTCAAACGACAAGCCTTATGATCGAGGCATTATTCGTTATTCGCTATACTCGTCTCTTAAATTATTAAATACGACAGTAACGATTGTAGCAGCCGATTCGCGAACGTCAACTACATACATGAAATAGGAAAAGAATTTGATCACAAGCTAATTAAAAATAGCAAAATCCTTGTTTCGTGTTCCAACGAGAACGATGACCCTATTTACGGACCGATGCGAATTGCAATATTGAAAAACTCGGCGGCAACGGTGGAAAATTAAAGAACGGACCACTGTGAATCCATAGCCGGCGACACTCAGGAATAAAAGTGCCATCGTAAAAAAGGAGTGTTTCCTTAGTTTCGCGTGGGTGAAAATTTTTGAGTGCCGCGCTACTACGCCCGTCAGACGTACGGCTGTTAGTAGCAGCTCGAAGAGTACCGGTACTCCGGTCGTAACGACTCTTCGAAACGTGGAGGATCGATCGAGGTGCCGGTGGTCCGCACGTGCGCAGAACATCGCTTCTCTCTCCCTTTTTCGCTTCTAGATTTTCCCTTTCTTCCCTTATTACTTTCCTTTTCTCTATCTTTATCACAATTCCCATTCCCCTTGCTTTCCATCTTGCGCTTTTTCATCTTCTCTTCTTTATCATTCTCCTACTTTCATTTACCCTCTGCCTCTCGTTTTTCCTCTATCCCCTCGTGTCATTACCTATTCCCTTTCACGCTGTCTCTTTCGCTCTGTGTCGCTCTCCTTCCACCGCGTTCTACATCGTATCAAGGTAAACCCACCCTCTGCTCGCCTCCACGTATATCACCGCCCACGCGCCTACGTGTAGCAAGTAGTGGTGTGCGCGCGTGCAAACGTGCACGCAACTGCGTGTGCGCGTAGAAAATTTAACGCACAAGCCGGTCTGGTTACGCGTATGTGCGTACGTAGTACGTACGACCAGCTAGCGATGGGATCGAGCGTGACTTAAATTTTATCGACGTTATCCGGCTACTTTTACTCGGTGATCGGCTACACGCGCGCATTTAGATGTACGTTACGAATGTACATACACACGGACGCAAATATTATAGAATAGTAGCCCATAAGTATTATTAAATACACCTACTCTCCAGTATTTATTCAAAAACTTCAGTAAATTCTTTAACTTTAACGCGTTCACTGCCGCGCGAGTTTTGTATAATTTGCCCTTGGAGATATTACTGTATGCGTCGTAATATTTAATTTTTCCAAGATACGTATCGTATTTATTAAAAAGTTTAGTAACGCACTTGCTATTAAGTTACGTTATGCGCTTAACGTAAATCAAGTCACATTAATTGCACGTTAGTTATACATTAATTACGTCACTTACATTATTTATTTCAGTTATTCAGTCAAATATTTCACGTTATATGCTACGTATGGCGCGAATGAAATAACGGATTCATCATAAAATAGCTAGAGGATAAAAGCAGCCAAGAGCATACACGATTTTTACCAAATAACATCGGGTGTCGTAATATTTATGACCGGCAGTGTACTCATCCACATGATTGACGCACATTACGCTGAGATGCGTATGTACGAAGCCAGCTACTAAATGTTTTCACCGTGCCACGTTCGCAAATGCATAATATGCCGCGAACGCGAAATCGAATAACTCACGCGACACGTCTTTGCGCACGTGTCATCCGTTCGTCGACCCTCTCCCTGGAATACACGCGTGTACGTCTCTATTTCGTCTGATTTTAGTAGAGGAAAAGAGATCGAGAGACTGGAAACCCTCTCGGGGTTGATAGCGATTGGATGGTGACCGCACCACAGTACAGGCATTTGTATTTCCCAAATCATTTGACCTTCGTACGCACACGTGTCTCTCGTGGACATTGAACCTTCCCGCTAGGTACTTCTGTCGTCCAGATATCGCGATAAGGAAATTTCATAAATTTTACAAATGTTCTCGTCCGAACATCCCCGCACGAAAGGTTTGCTTGAAAAATTATTTGCAAGCTTCGCGAGCAACGAATCGATATTTGCACGAATGCATCGACATTTTATAGGGTTGTTAAGGTAGTTGATGCGCGACGTAATAACAGTGGCGAGGGAAAAAACGATGCTAGAGCGATGTATCGTATAAATCGAAAGAACAGAAGACATGGAACTGAGGCTGATTTCTCTAATTTGGCGACTTTTCAATTTTAGAAATTCTATGTTTTCACGATTGAAACGTTAAATGTTGACATATCTCTTATTTATGAAGAAACTTGTTGGAAAATTTGACACGGTAGAAGAACGGAACAATGTCGTAAATAATGAATGAAAAATTTTCCTGAAAATAACAAGTAATTAACGGACTCGTTTCTCGTCGAGAGAGAGGCATACCGAGCGCGAAAAGCTTTATCAAATAAAACATCAAATGAATTCCATTCTTTATAAATTATAATAGAAGCGAAGTACACGATGCGTGAACGCAACACTATTAACGTAATTGGTGTAAAGGCATCTGTCGTTTCTGCTTCATAAAATGTAACACAATAGACTGTCAGAGTAATTAAGTTTTGTATCTAGAGCCTGAAGAATGGAACTAACATGATTAATAACAATTTATTAATACTTCGTATTTTATATCATAAAATCGCAATATTTAATTTCGATATACCAGTGACCTCGTTTGAATAAACGATTATCCAGGTATTAAAAAAAAAAAAAAAAAAAAAAAAAAGAAATACGATTTAATTTTTATCGATTCAACCTTCGTTGCCTTACTTAGCATTCAAAACGCGTAGTTCCATATCATTCCGTATTTTTTCCTATTTTCTCCCAATGTAAAACATCCTAAAGCTAAAAGCACGATTCAAGTTGTGTCGCGCAAACGTCCATTTATTCTTGCAGAATTTAAGATCGTCGTTATGTAACATCTTCTTGTACGAAAATAAATAGGTTCGCGCGGTCGTGACTTGGCAGAAATTTACGAATTTTTCGCACGTTTGTACGAATGAATCGACAATGCCGAACGAATATCCGTTGTTTCGTTTTATACGTGTCGCGAACGAAAGGGAGGAAACATTCGTGAAAAGAGAGCCACGTGGCGATACTGGTGACACGTGCTTTGTTCGAACGTGGTCGATCCTCGACCTTCATACCAATGTGTCAGAAGCGAAACAGGTCCAAAATTAACTTGATTCGTGTTATTCACGAATTCACAGTGATATTTCTTAAACAAACATCTTGAACGCTCTTATTTACTAGGTCTTCCAGAATACTTCTATCGTGTTTGTTACGCTGCTTTGTATTTTCGAGGGTACACATTTCGTTCGTTAGCTTCTTAACGTTATTTTCACGGCGGAGAAAATACTCTACATTTTTTTAAAAACGTCGTTTCTTTCGCAATTTTAGGCCTGCCATATGAACCTAAAGTTATTTTCTCTCGTATCTCCTATCGTCATAATATCGCGAGAATTAAAAATCTATTTCAACGTCTTCCATCCGTAATAATCCCTTTTCCGTAGAATACTTACACTTCGTCGTTGAGCTGCAACGTTATTTTTGCTTTTAGCAAATACCGAATAAACATTAGCGAAATGAAAATTTCCTACCAGCATGAGAATATCAAGTGACGAATAGAGAGATGAAAGATGAATGGATGGAAATACGAGAGAAATTTCGTTGTATCTTATAACGATACGATCAAATTTTATTTCGAACACGAAACTTTACGATTACTATAGGTTTCCTATCCCGTAGAATGTATATCTCCGATATAAAATAATACGAAGTATGAAATTTTACTCTGCCGCAGATACGTGTAGAATTCCGATATTTAGTTTAATACTTTCGTCCTTGACGTGATATATTTCGTGCAAGTTTAATATTTTTCACCGATATGCGACTTTTAGAAATAAATCGTAATCGAGTATTCGCGAAGCTGCTTCGGTACAATATGAAATTACTTGAGCAATGACTTAGGTCGATGCCAAGGGATTGTAATAAACAATGCACGCACGCGCGTGTAATTTCTAGATCGATAAGTGTTCTTGAACGGTATATTACAGGTATTTAAAACCTGAGAAGTGGATTGGAGCATTGACCAGGGTCTATGAACTGAACGTGCTGAGCAGAATCCACCCACCTAACTGCAGGAACACATTGTCTATACAGCTAGTATATCATACGAACATCGATCCGTGAGAGCGGTCTCATGGCTCCCAGCAAAGTACAAATCTCTACGCCCTAAAACGACTACCACGTGTTACACCGTGTTCTGTTTTTCCTCAGCCTTCCGTCGCTACAGATACCAGGAAATATAATCCCATTCGAGGGATTAATCAATCGGATCAATTCGAGGCAATCGCGTGAAGAAGTAGCGTGAACAAGAATTGATAAACTCGTGCATATCTCTGCAAATTGTACGGGTTAATTACGTATAACCATCTTGCTTGGAATATCAAAAGCAGCAAATTAAACTCGAATAATTTCGCGAAGATTTAAAACCAAAAGTTACATACGTGTTCAGACTGTGGCGTTACTTTACAACTTTCCTACCGTCAGTCACATATTTGCAACTTACAATTGTTCGAGGAAATATTAGTTAGAGATATCAGTCAGACTTTTCCATATACCAAAAAGAAAAGAAAACATACAAAATAACAGAAATTATTCACATCGAAAGTTGCTATCGACTAGTCGTTGGAATTTTCTAGAGCCGCTTTACTCGTTCTTCGCGGCAAGCATATCTCTGAGAACATCGATAATAATAAAACCACTCGAACGGTTGCAGCGGCTTAACGATAATGTAAAAGAATTAAGATCGAAGCTCGAACGGGGCGGATAAATTCATAATTTCTTAAAGCGGCCTAAGTGGCGGTTCCAGAAATAGATTCGAGCGTCCTGAATGCCAATGGCGTAATTAAAACTAGATCGTGCACTTTCTTGCGACCACTGACCGAGATTCGCGTTCACAGTCGCCCGCACCTTCTGTAATTCGAGTGTCTTCTCGTAATCCTCGTATGCTTTTAAACCAACTTCAGGTGTCCCCGCCCTCTGCTGTCCTCGAGTCAGGTATCTCGAGTATCGACAAGTATCTCACGTATCTTGCGTAACTCGAGTATCATCTCGCTTCTCTTTGTAGGGTACGCTTTGCCCAGTAGTACACGCTGCCCGCTCAAGTAGTCCAGACAGCATTGCTACCAGCATTGCGTGCAATGCTTCACGCCTGTACTCCAGTTTTACTTATGTTCGCACAACGGTCACCTTGAAATTTTTTCCTAATCCGATTCGCAGAAGCAGCCGAGTTACGGGAAATTATGCGACTTATTTGACCCGAGATAGAAATGGTGAAAAAAGCGGTTATAAAAAGTATCTTACCAAGAATACGAGATTTTTTTTTCAATAAAATTAAGTAATAATAGAAGAAATAAAAATGAAAAAAAAAACGCTTCTAGTAGCGTGAAGGTTTCCTTTCGTTGGAATTATCAGCAGGTGTTTATGGATTTTTTCGTTGACTTAAAAAAGTTGAACTCATTTTTGAAATTACGCTCGTTACGTGCCGATTATGCAGAAGCTTTGCAAGTTATCATTTTCCGATAAAGTCACTCGAGTAGACTGTTTCTCGAATATAGCAAACTCTTGGATACTATGTAATACACCTGCCATATATTAACATATTTTTTCTAACGTGTAATTAGAATTGAAATACGAGTGATGTATGTATTTACCTTGCTAAGATTATCGTACTTTACTGTATGCGCAATACTTAGAAATATTCAATGGAAAGACTATGTTTTAAAACGATAAAGAGCTGATTTACATACTATTCGAATAACTACATTATAATTAGCATTCAAGAACGACTGCAAGCTGGTTTGTGAAAACTCGATATTACGTAAATTCTCCTATCTTTGAAACGTTCGTCGTTTTCGCTTATCGTCCTGCTTTCACTCTTAGACTATTTATTTCCACGTTACCTTGTACAATGCCAGGGTCATCTGACAAAATTGTACATTATTTTAATCGGGCGGTATCTACATCGACTTAATCGATTTAGTTGCCGATAAATTGGAACCATCAATTTTCAAAGAGACGCAATTCAATTACAAGGACAACAAGGAACGTTGAATTTCATCGATCGAGAAAGCACGAGACATTTTCGAACCGATTCCTCCGAAGCGACTATGTCGCTCGTACTCATCGATCCGTTTCTAAAGGGGCGTTCACATCGGTGATTTGAACGAGCAGAAACGGAGCACCGAACAAGCTGTTCCCTTCTACCTCCAGGACCTCTAGGATAATTTTATGAATTTAGGATTTTTATGAAAATTCATATATATGAGAACGTGATAAAAAAGTAGAAGCTCGATAGAAAATTGTTTCACCTACCTAATAATATAAAAAGCGCTACACTTTGGGCATTTTATATATCTTTCTAGATCACGCGCGCTCCCGCTTCCAAACTTCTACTAAATTCCGAAAAATCTGCAATCCAGACGTAGGACGTGTCCTGATCAGGATTACCGCGAATGTTTATAAAGCCCGTACTTTACGAGCGTTATTAGCAAGCAGGATGGTACGAATTGCGGCGACTGTCGGTGGTTTTACCGTAAATATAGAGGGAGGCGAAGGACGGCCGAAAGAAGAAAACTGGAGGAGACAAAGAGAGGAAAAGAAAGAGGAAGCGCGCAACGAAATGGTGGAGGGAAAGAAAACCAATTAGAAATATAAGAAAAAAAAAAGTGAAAAACTCGGTGGTAAGGGATTGAATGAGAGGCGGGGAGGCAAAGGGTTGAAAAAGAAGAATTTCAAGAGGCACGGATAAACGGAGAAGGAGAGAAGCAGCGGTCGGAGAAAAACAAGAGACGAATATAGAGATCGAGATGAAGAGAAAGATAGAGACAAGTTCCTACTATCCTCCTCGTTTTATCCCTCTCCTCCGCCTCCTGAACCCTGTGGCAGAAACGTGGGCGTGGACGTAGGCGAGGTAAGCCTTCAGGGCCGGCGAACATCGACCGATCCAGCTGGACGCATCATAAATCGTGACCAGCCTTGTGATTCTCCACCAACAATGATAGACACATCCACATACGATTTTTTATTGGACAATTTTCGAATGTTGCGTCGGTCGAGACGAAAAAAGAAACGGCACGACCCTGTCAACATCGGGAGAAGCAGCGAATTGTATAATTAAGGTAGCTTCTGGGAAACGAAGTAGTACAAGTCAGTGTTTCGGGCGTGTAATTTTGGCTTAACGTAACCCTTCGATCAACGAAGAATCATCGTCTGAATATCGATATTCGAGACGCTTAATTCTATTTAATATACTTGAATAATGTTAATTGTATTTTTTCTTTTTTTTTTTTTTTTAATCGTCGATTTGTGCAATTACATCGATCTAACAAAATACAAGGAAATAAACGCGATTCCAGCAAAAAATGCTCCTCGTTACAAACGGAAAAAAAGCAAAATTAATTGACAAGCAGATATCGAAGGTAAATCAAAGAGGCGCGAGATAAACGAAATGAGTAATGCAAAGAAAAAAAAAGAGGAAAAAGAAATTAAGAGAAAAGTGATAAATTATTTGGCAGGAATACGCCCGTAATAGAGAAAATCGCGTGGAAATGTAATCGAAAGATATTGATAATTTGCCAGTCGATCGCGACCGGGGGAAAAAAAGTGACAGACGTTTTCATCGGTAATGCGTTTTAAACGATGCAAAAGCGAGGCGAGGTAAAACGCAAATCAAGCTATCGACGATCACTGGCGTCGAAAAAACAAGCGTTGCTGGCGTCTAGGCATCGGAGAATGCCAAGCACCAGCAAAACGTTAAAACGAGCTTTGATTTTAATTTCCTGCATTCTCCCTCGTTGTTGGCCCGCGGCTTTCGAATTCCCGTTCGTACGATCGATGAACGTTCGTGTCGTCACATGAGAACCCTCCTTTAATACCTCTCCCTCTCATTAAAGCCGTCCGCTCAACGCACGCGGAGAGTAGCATCCTAATGCTATTTACACAAGTGCTCCGCCGGAGCGAAAGGGCGTTCGAAACTGTTCCTCCGCGTTGTGACGCCGTGCCAGCGTGTTACAATAAAATATCCATTTGCTTTGCGCCGTATCTAACCGCCGTTAACTGCAAAACGTATATTCCATTCGACGGGCTTAACGTCTATTTAGTCTCGTACACGCGAACCCGTGTTTCATTAGCTCACAGTCAGATGTACTCCGACGATTCGATGGCTCGAACAAGATAAGTGGGATTAAATTCGATCGTTCGAGTCATCGAGAAATTCGGCTTGTTCGTATCGTCCGATAGCAAATAGGAGAATTACGGACGGGTGGAAAAATTCGAGCAAGTTTCATCGATTCGATAACTTGAATCACTCGACTTGTTCGTATCATCTGAGTAACAGGAGAAGTACGATCGCTCGAATCATTGGGAAATTCGAATTGTTCAATGAGAGTACGGAAAAATTGAAGTATGAATTAAAGTCGAGGAGCCAAGTGCTTTCGTTCGAATTAACTGCGCTGCAATCTTTTTTATGCTTAACATCGCTTGAGATTCGACGCAAAAAAAGATAAAGATATTCATAGTATAACATCGGATGATGTTACGGAGATATTCAAATTTACTTTTATACTTAAAAAATACGCGGTATATGCCAATATGCAAAGATATGCAAAACACGATCTATTCGTTATTGATAGGTACTGAATAATGTTTTTATATCTGAAAAATTCTTTTTTTAATACGTTGCCTAGCCTTGATCCAACAGCAGGTCTGAAGATAATTATGGTTATAATTATAACCTTCACGGTTCTTAAATCGATTAACTAATTATACACGTGATGGTGAATTGCAACGATTTAAAGAAAGATGTACATGCGATTCGTTAAAGTTGCGCAGCGTTTGTATATCTACGTTGATACATTACGCGCATATGTTAATTTTCCTTTGACATAAAACTTTGATTACGTTAAAGAGAGCGATTCTATGTGTTATCGAGCTGTTCGAGTTTAACACGACAACTACGTTCGACTTTTTGTATGAAACAAGATCGCCATTTTAAGTTAATTAATTGATTGATTAATTAATTAATTAGTAACTAATACAAAGACGTTATTTCGCACTAATATCCTTGGTTATTTATTTCTTACGTAGTATTTGAATCTCAAGTAAAAGTTTCTGCCAGCCGTGAATCCTATTATTATCCCGACAATGAAGGTAATTTTAATGAGTACGTGATAATAGGAAGTAACGGAAACAATGGGAAGAATCGAGAGAGGTAATGACTTATACGAATAACGACGTTTCTATAGAAATAAAATAAGAACTTGGAAACTGGAAAATTATTTTCGTTAAACTTTCATTAACGTTCTGGCCGCTACGCGATTGCTTTCGTCGAGAACCAAGCACGCAGCGCTCTATTTTATTTCTCAAGCGTATTTAAGAAGAAACCATATTAATCTCTCGTTTAAAGTTGATTATTTTTTTCACAACGATTAATAATTCGCATTTCTACGTATATCGTGTAAATACTTTCCAACTTACACGTATTTGTAAGATCAGCGAAACACATGAATTTCAAGTAATCGCGGTGAAACCGATCTATGAGCGAAAGGAATATACTGAAATAGTTCGAGAGCCCAAGGTTTAACCCGATACTATTTTACTTCGAGGAAAACACAATAGATACGTCACAGATATCTTTATCAATCCTTCGAGGCAGGACCGAAGACTATGAATTTGAAATATCTGCTTGCGCAACAGTTTCGTCGCAAAACGTAGACAAGGAGCGTAGGACAAAACGCGGAGCCACGACCCACTTTCGTGTCGTGCAAATTGCTGATCGTGGAACACACAGTCCTAATTAAAGAAGTCTCGATCACCAATTACAAGCCACGTGTTACAAGATCGATCAACAGAATTCGACCATGTCGTGAGAAAATCGCTGTCCAGCTAGAAAAACGTTTCTCAACGCGTCTATCCAACGATTTCGCTTTCTTTCGCCGGTTTTCCTTCCGATAGCCTCCTATCATTGATCCTTCTATTTCAGACATTCGAAATCGTCCTCCGTGAAAATTCATATGGCAGACGTTCAACAAGGAATAAATTATGGCGGGCCGGGTGTTCGATCCACATTGATCTCGATATTCTAGCAAAGATTAAATGCTAGAAAGTTCAGGAATTCGGACTCTTCGTCTTGGAACGAATGTTCTAATCTAAGTGATCGAATGACTCCCCTTCACCAATTATTCCGGAATTCTAACCTAAATCGCGCAAATTCTCTCACACGCTTGTGAAAACGTGCATCGAATAAAAAAAAAAAAAAATTATTTTTCGCGACGCCAATTTCCACGCGGCAGGTATTTTTCGCCATTAATCCCATTCTCGGTTTTATACAGCCGTGAATGTTATTTACGCGTCATAAATAAATGAAATTACCGCGTACCGAACTAGTTTTACTTTTAGTCTATCGCTATTTCTTCCTGTCAGGATGAAAAAGTTATGTGACAACTATCGGATAAAAGCAACTTACAAAGAAATTTTACAGTTTATAAACGTTTCATTGCTAGCGATAAAGTAGATTTAACTCTTCGAAAGTGAGAATTTCACGACTCGAAGGCGGTCCACGCTTTCTTCCCGACAAATATAAACATTCCGCAGTAATAAATTGAAATATAAGGAATCTGCAGAATTGCTTAGTGAAAATCATCATTTCAAATACATCCTCGAATTCATATAATTTATTATTGCCGCTACACGCTTATTCTTTTATCGCCTCTCTACTTTGTCCGTATACCTTTCATATTCCATTACCTTACTGCCTCGTAAATAACCAGAAGCTTCTGCAAATCTAGTTGATTCAATTACAAAAGTAAAATTAGAGCGTCAGACAGATTCGTCTCAATTTCGAAACGCAAGGAAAGTTTGACAGAGACAAAGAGCATACCTTCGTGTATAATCTACTAACGAGAGAGAGCGAGAGAGAGAGAGAGAGAAAGAGAGAGAGAGAGAGTGTGTGCGATCGCATCTTAGACAGCGTTAAAGTATAATCTGAACTCGAGATTTTGATGATATTTACAAGAAGCGTCGAAGCAAATCGTGGAACCTTGTCGAATGTTGTTAATTGGTAGCAAGAGTAAGCGCATCGATCATGCTCGCGTCTCTCTACGTAGGAGGTAGCGCAGTAGTTTACCACGTTCGATCTCGTTTAAATATTTAACGGCGGTCATGTATGCACGTCGATCGGCTCGTTATAACCGGACTGACAGACCGGAGGTGGAGCCTGCGAGATACAGTCGCTATCGTTCGGTCGGTATTAAAATGCAAATGATCGCACTATCACCGATCCGTTCTTAGTATCAGTGTGTTACCTCCGTCGTCGCGGACTCGCAAAATACCCTGACTCCATCTCCTTTCCCGTTCTGTATGCATAAAGTATCGTCGTACGCCGCGCACCGTACACCTTTCCACGTATCGATACGTATAGAAATTTAATTGTCCAACCACGACTACCACTAAGTACATAGATCGAAATTTAATTGTTCGCGGAGCAATAACCATGAAACGAGCCGAGTGAACTATAGGATGGAACAGTGAAAGTGACAAGGGCAAGATGCTGTTACGTTAAACGCTTCGATAGTTGCTCCTTTATGACCCGTTTCGTTGATTAATATAGTCCACTTACCAACGCCAGGCAGCGAAAAACTAACCGCTACCAGTTATGCGATTATTGATTAATTATCTCCCGCTATAGGGCAGTCGCGATAACATATTATAATATGTAATAGGTAATGTAAAAAAGAGTTCTTCTAAGTTCGTTAAAATCTACCACCGTTCATTGAATAATACTCGGATTGCAAGATGTCGATGGTTAATTATTAATTTACCACGACACGTTCTCTCGACCGGTGTTGGTGTTTAAACTTCTATACAATACAGGAAATTCGATAAATCGATTATTAATGAAAGTGCTTTCGGAGCTAGCTACTGGCTGGGTGATTGTGAATTCCGATGTCGCGTGGTATGCAAAGTATATTTAATAGGTGTAATTTAATAATTTGCAGTGATTAGGTCGAACCTTATCACGTACGTCAGCAAATGTAGGTAAAGACGGGATAAAAAAGGATAAAATACGATATCCAAACAAGTTCGTACCGGACGAGATGTTCGACGAAATAAAATTTGAATCTAGACGACGATCTTTTAACACACGAATTGAAAAGAATACGAATAATACTTGTCGATAATCGACGATCTTTAGAGAGATCTATTCTATGGCAAATTGTTCTTTAAAAAAAAAGTTCTTTTATTCGTTCTTTAACTCGCGCTTTAATCGTAAAAATTCACTTTGACGAACAATGCGTTCGCATCGATAACAACAGCGGCTCCGATTTCTTTTTTTTTTTTTTTCGCTGGCAACATCGCGTCTGCGAGTTTGATTCTACATCTAAATGCAGATTGAAGTTGCAGTGAGAGGTTAATTCGTGGATTCTCAATTCTATATGCTTCTCGTGATGTTTTTTTCTGTTTTATCCTTTCGTCCGCCTCTCTTTCGCATTAATTACAGTCGACGTCATACAGACCAGACGGTGTTTCATTCCAACGTGTTTCATGTGATATTTCCCTCTCCCGGTGCACAAGTTAAATAAAATATAACCATGGATAATTATCTTTATCGAAGAAATAATATGTGGCGGATAAAAGAGATGTAGTTGAAAAGCGATTCATCGAAGAACACGTAAGACACAATGACCAACCGTTCCTATATTCTGTCCCATTGAAACGGTTACCCGTATCTGTACGACTGTTACAAGCGTACGTTTGCCACGATTAAAATGTTCCAATGCGGTTACATTTCAGACAGTCGTCGGTCAAAAGACGCGTACTCTCACAGAAAACCTTAGAACAAAGCATTTGGCAAAATAAAAGTGACGGCTGCCGTTTCATTGCTCCGGGCTACGAGTTAATGCTTCTGACGTACGAATGTTGTTTCCCGTTTGAGTTGGATAAAATAAACGACACTTCGCGATAATAGGATGCGCTTGAATTTCTTGCTACGAAACACGCGTTCTTATTAAGTCCCGTATCTATTCTATTTTAATATCATATACATACGTTATGTAAATGGACATTTGCGTCACCTGATTGAATTCTTTCTTATTCTTTGTCGTGGCTAATTATATATCACTGCGCGTGGAGCGAACTCTTCTGATCGAACGAGCAAATATCTCGCATTCCTTGAATAACTAAACGTAAGGCTAATCTTTAATACAGAGATGTCCATATCCTCATTAAAATCATGCTCCTCGTATTTTCCATATTAAGTAAGATACAGTATTAAACGAGTAAGAATTACCTGCCGAACAGAGGATGCCAAAGTTGTGACTCTTCGGGCGAATTGGCCGTGGAGGTGACTTCCGGTTCCTGTTTAAGCAATCCGCTCCGTACCCTGAGCAACGGGAGGTAAGTGGTGGTTCTTCGACCACTGGAGAGATCGATCGGCGCCGGCATTAGCGTGCCGATTGGTTTGCAGCTGAGCTTGGGTCTCGTTTGCAACGCGTTTTTCATTCCGTTGCTCGCGTGACCGGATCCTCTGTTAGTGCCGTTGTTGATTCTTGGATGCGACTGTCGTGACCTGCAGACCGGACCCTCGCCGTGATCGAGGACGTGCTGAAGATGAGCCAAGGATATCACCAATAAATCTGGATCCCTGAGGAGATCCGGCCTGGTTAGCGCTTCTGGCAGTCTTAGTTCTGGCCTGGAGGCCAACAATTTGGGAATTTCAGTGGCCGGAGCCGCTGCCAAACCGGGCAAATAGTCTCTCGGTACCAGAAGCGGATCCGGTATCAAATGTCCGGACGCTTCGATCAATTCTCTGAGCTGACTAGCAGGATCCAAAAGGTTATCGGTGCTACTGGACGTGGCACAAGCCTCCTCCATGGCGTGCATTCGATGCTTCGCAGATGATTTTTGATAGGAACTCGATTGGTTCTTTTGCCTACCATTGACTGACCATTCGGCAGACATTGGTCTCTTGGGTGTGGCTCGATCCGTCACGAAATACGTACTATGGATATCACTGCTGGACATTGGTCTACCAGAGTTCCTCATCTCCTGAACTTGAACGTTCAATCGTTCCTGAAAGCTTCTGTTACCTTTCCTGTTTACGCTACTTCTCTCCATGTCCTTTGGATGATCGGCACGAATAGTAAGATGATCGCTGGGTACTTGATCGCAGCGATTCGAAATCTCTTTCTGCTTCTCGTAATCTCTGACTTCCAGCTGATTCGGCGACGACAAAATACCTTTCAAAGTTAGATCGTTCTTCGCGTCTTCCGAACAGGATACCGAACAAGGGGGACTAGGTAGCAATCTCTCGAGATACGCGGAGGAGGGTCTCCTGGAAGCCGGGGAACATGGAATTCCACTCGGCTGCGGTGAGACAACGGTGCCACGTGTCCGAAGTTCCTCGAGCACTTGCTCGTCGAAATGTTCTACATCCTGATACTTGCATTTAGCTTGAGCCTCGCTGTTTCTGCTCGAGCTGATCCAATGAGCCTGATTTTTCGTATTCTCCAGAGGAGTTTTCCGATCTTCCGAGTTTCCTATGTTTTGCCTGTGGAAGTAATCCCTATCGGACTCATAAGCTAGCGAGTCGGCGGCTTTCTGTCGTCTAAGATCTTCCAATACTTGCGAATCGCAATCGTCTTCGTCCTCCTCCAAGTCTCTGTCGTTGTCGTCTTCCTCGTGAGGAAATCCGTCCGTCTTCGACTCGCCCGGATAAGCTTCGTTCTTGGGAAAATTCACGGTACTTTCCGGCGACTCGACGCGCGCTTTCGTACTCGGAGAAGTCGAATGGTTCGCGGTTATTTGAGAATTTCGATACCGAAAACTGGGTATGACGATGGATAAACCGCGAAGATTCTTCGGAGAAGTCGTCGTTCCTTGCGTTTCCGTTGCAGAATCCGTGTTCTTCAACAATCTTTCCACGCACTCCGCTTGAGAATCGGGCGATCGACTCGACGACGACGACAACGCTTTCGACGCTGGTCTCGTCAACGATATAGCTACGTTTTTCGTTATTTCCGGAGTGTGAGTCCTGGTAATAGAAACCGAAAGACCGGGTGTATTTCTCAACGCGTTCAAAATCTTCGAGCTGTCGTTATAGTCTATTTTCACGGGTTCACCGGGTTCGTCGGGTCGCTCGTCTTCCGCGTCCAATTGCACGTCGTCGACAGACATCATACTTTGCCATTTAGAATGAGAATTCGTCCTACACTTTGGTCTATTTCCAAGGCCACCGTCCGCTTCGGCAATCTTGCACGACTTCGAGTTTGGACCGTTGTTCTTCGTAGAAACGATGATGACATTATCCTTCGTTTCGGGCTTCTTCTCTTCTTCGTTTTTGCAGTTGGCGAATATCTTCCCTTCGTGGAACTGTACTTTATCGCCAGCGAGATTATCGTTCGTTTTAACGATATCTTCCGGCTGTTGATAGCTAGAAATCACTTCGTTCCTCGACTGTTCTTTGATCTTACTCGGTAATTCCGTGAGAATCGCTGCGTTAGAGTCTTTGATTTTACTCTCACTGGGTTTATTATGAAGATTCTCGTTGAGAACCTCGTACGTTTTCGTCGAGTCGATGGGCAAATCAGCGCTAGGCGTATCGGTAGCTAGAACCGGCGAGGCCGTGACATCGATCATGTTCAATATGTCCTGAATGCCTGCCTTGTTCACGTGTTTTCTTTTTTCATTATCCACCGCTGGCTTCTCTTTGCCGGCGATAACATCATCCTCGCCCTGCCCCTTCTCGTCTTTTCCCCGTCTTTGAAGGACATTCTGATGAACGCCTTGAGGCAATTGAGAAAAATGTAGTTGTTCCAGTACTACTCGCGGTTGGAACAGCTTATCTTTCTGCAGCCTTTCGAGATTGTTCCTTTCGTTGCAACTCGACGCATCTTTCTCGAACTTATTTCCCTCCTTTATCTCGTTTTCGTTCGCGTCTTCTTCGTCGTCGTCCTCTTCCTCCTCGTCTTCATCCTCCTCCTCCTCCTCCTCCTCCTCCTCCTCCTCCTCCTCCTCCTCCTCTTCTTCTTCGTCCTCCTCTTCTATGTCCTCCTCGTCGTCGTCATCGTCGGAACACGGTACTCTTCGTCGTTTTTCGTTCCAATTTCCTTTGATCTTTGCGTTATTCCTCATTTCGTCCAGAGGAAATCCGTAATCTCGTCGATGTTTGCTCTTTCTATTAACCTCATCGTAACTTCTCTTTTTTCCAACATCGTTCCTGCCGACCAAACCGTTGGTCCGCCCGTTGGCTAGCTCTTTCACGCAGATACGTCGAAGATTGAGCGTCGTATGGCCTGTCTGATTGTTGATGTCTTTTCCTTCGTTTGTGTCGGACGAATTCGAAGAGTTTGCGCTGCTCGTCTTCTGGAAGGTAACTCCCAAGCCAGTCGAGTATATGTTGGACGCCGTTCTCGGTATCGAACGCCATCCTTGCGCCGTCTTCGTCAACTTGATACGATTCCTCTTGTCGTAGTCCTCGCATCTTACCTCGACGATCTTTTGCTCTCGCTGCGAGGCCCAGAGAAAAATCGGATTCACTTTCGGCCGTTTCTCTTCCGGTTCATCCGAGGACCGTTCTTGCCGAATCTGCTTCTGATGCTTTTGATGGTGATGGTGATGATGATGATGACGTCTTTGTCGACGGGGCGCTGTGCCCCGTGCAGGGGCCCCGCTCATCACTCCATCCAACGAGCGGTTATTACTCTGCCACCCGTCCACCGAGACGACTTCTTCCGCCAACCGCTCCTCTTCTTCCAATCGCGTTAAGTAACTTCTCGGCTCGCCGATCGACCAGAACGTGCTGTCTAAAAGTAACGCTTAAAATATTCACTGTACATCGATATTTCTACATCAGTCGGCTTGCAAAGGATAGTTTTTTTTATTCGCGATTACATCGCCCGATCGCTCGCTAAGCATACGCCGTGATAACCTTATACTATACAGCTCCATCGACTAAGTGATTAAGCGGTATCATGGGTGGCTCGGATTCACCCTGATCAACTTCGACTCACCCTGAAGTCAATTTCTCACCGTCCATTAACAAACAAGATAATTTCAAGCAAGCAACGATCGATCTTAAGGGCATTGACATTGTTGACCCAGCACTTCCGCGAACAAGATGCACCGGACACATAGGCCACGCTCTTGTCTTCCTCCACGTTTCCGTTGCCAGTGTTCCACCGCTCAATTTTATTCGCTTTTCCTCCGTTCTTTTTGTTGTATGTTTCGCGACAGCGGAAACTTTCCGTGAGTTTTGATCCACACCGGACGTCGAACGCAAGATTCACGGCTACACCGCCGATTACTATTATCAAAGATAAAAACACGACGGTATCGCGAAGGTGTCGAATTCGCCGATGCCGGAGGTCGTCCACGTTCAGCCGGCTATCGAACCGCGATAGAGAGCAGGGCGAGCGAGAGCAAAGGATCAGCGAGCTCGTCGATTTTCATCGAGGTATCTACGTCGATTTACATCGAGCTTGCGGCGTCGACTCCGTCGAGCTTACGGCTGGCAGCACTGAGTATGTTCGACCCATCGAGCTTCTCTTCAACTATTCGCTTCTCTCTCTCCACCGACGTTATTCTCTCTCTCTCTCTCTCTCTCTCTTTCTCTCTCTCGCTCCCTTCCCCCCCCCTCTCTCTCTCTTTCTCTCTGTTGCTGCTTACACGGTGGTTGCGCCGGCCTTGTCGCACCCTAAATCTCTCTCCTCGAAATTCTTTAATCCTTTCCACTGTCCCGACTTCGCGACTTCAAGGTCCGTTTCCAACAAGCGCGTTCTCTTCCTTTCAGCTATTTTCACGGGGTTTCTGCACGAATTCCTGCAACGACAGCTTTATCCTTGACCATGCACGAGTCGTCGACGATGAAATCCTGGCTGACGAACAATTGTCATCGATGACATAACACTCAGAAGATTTATCCACCGGTTACATGTCGTTACGCGCGGAGTCACTGTCTGGGAGCTACTGTCGGTACCTCCTCGTTGCCTTCCACTTCGTCGCCGCCGCCCCCGCTCCACGGAATCGCGAGCCAGGATCGGATCTACCCGTGACGCCCTTGTCTTATTTCCTTCGTTTCTCCTCTTTCCTTTGCTTCCCTAAAAACAATTATTTCTACTTGCTTCGCCTCGTTTTACGATTTACGCTTCAAGTCGTGGAAACTTGCGATTTCCATGGGAGAACTTCGAAAATACGAATCGCTGGGAGATTCGGAGAAAATAATTTGTTTGGCTACTTCTGAACGATGCGATAGATCTTATAACTCTAATGTTGGCTATTTTTGTCTATGTCAGTTACTTTGGTGCACCGAAAACTAATTGAAATTTTAGATTTGGATAATGTCGTTGGTGAGAAATACGAAATTCAGTACGATACGCCCTGATGTTTTTATGTCATACCGTACGATTAAATTAAAAATAGTGCTGTAATAATGTAAGCCAGTAACTTTTAAAGTTTCTTCCAATTTGTTTCCTTTTTATCTTTGGTATCGTTAATGCGCTACGTCTATTCAATGTCCATTCGATCGTTTTAGTAATTCCGGACCATTTGATCGAGTTAAATTTAACGTGCAAATTTTTTCAATAATTTCCACCACCAAAATAGACATTTTAATTTTATGCTTTGCAAGTGTGTAAGTGGATAAACGCGTCGCAAGTTATTTATAAAGTAAAGCGTGTTTCCACATTTTCAACGCGAGATTCGATCTTCTCGATTCTTTCATGCCAAACAATGTGACAACTTTTATACTAGATCAATCGACTACTTAGAAATGATGATTCTCATTTATTTCATAACATTGTATAACTTTATTCGGAATTATTTAAATTTCTTTGCTCGTATGAGTCATCGAAGTCCACACACACACACACACACACACACACACACGTATATCTTTATAATTTTATACTGCAAAAACATTTCAGAATATTTCCATAGTAGTTTAATAATAAAACACTGTATATTTCCTCCACTGTACAACTCTTTTCTTATCGATATTCAACCATTGCTCTATGTATTCCCCTTTCAATTTATCAAATTACCGCAACACAACAAATCAAATCGCATAGTTAGATTTCATATAGTTCGATATTTGCTAATGTTAGTTTGGTAATATCATTAATTGGTAAATTAGCGCGCGAGGCCGTGCTGATATGAATCTAGTACGGGGCGACAGCACGTATAGGCCCGGCACTGTAACGTTCTTACCCCTTACCCCGAGATAGCCAGCTCGCGACCGGAGCACCGACCATGGAAAGAGACCGAAGGTACGCCGAACGAGGACAGACGCAGAGGAAGAGAATGGGATAACCTGTGTGTATATACGGGTATACAGAGTGTACCGAAGGTAACTTCGATTACAATGGTATCAACGATTTTACCGGCATTAAAACAGAGAAAAATCCTGTCGATTAAGCTGCGCGTTATCAACATCCCTTTCTTCCGTCGTTTTAAATCCGCAATATCCAATAACGAAGTGTTCCAATGGTTTTCCTAACGTCTCCAATTGCCAGTGACAAATTAGCACAAGGTCGTGACTAATTCGAACGTTGAACGAACTTTTTTTTCGATTCTCTGTATATCGGATTTATACGTATTTTATCGTCAATTTCACACGATTCGAACTTGTCCAATATTCGGATATAGATGATGTACAATATGGTTACGCGGAAAGGAAAGAAAAGAGAGCGAAAAAAAAAAGGAGGGAAAGGAGAGCGGTGGTATTTTCTGAACGAGAGATTTACCCGTGTCGCCGACGAGGAACTAGTTTTCGATAAACGAGCACCTCCTCGTTAAGTGGCTCCACGAAGGGGGCCGAAATCGTACTCACCCTATATCCCCGGAGCGTTCGCGGGATAGAGAGGCCCCGAGAGGTCAAAGTGGAAGAGAGAGGACCGTGTATCAAGTGGGAAGCGATGGGACAGAGAGAGAGAAATATTTTTATTAAAAGGAGGGAGGCGACTCAATGGAGGGATAGAGACAGATTCGCGGCGCAGTACACCGTGTCGGATGCTGATGCTGCATTAAGCCCCGTTTGCACTTCCGCCCTTCCATTCGCGAGCTTCGATCCTTTCATACGCTCCCTTCGCGCTGCTGCCGCCAATTGTTTTCGATGATTTTTATTTTATAGAATATTGCTGACAATTCTACTGTAAATAATCCAACATCGCGGGCGAGGTGCTTGCTTTGTTGATTTTTTCACTTCAGAGCAGTTCGGTTCAGCAATTCTGAATAAAACACGGTTGCGGACGCTTTGATAATATCAATCTGACCCGATGAACGTCAATTCTACGAGAATAGAAAAAATAAAATCGAGTATATGTTTAAGTCGGAATAAAATGTAATTTCAAATGTCATCGTGGTTTTAACTACGTTCGTAGGAAATTCTACAATTAGGTTAAAATAACGATTACGATAACGGTAATTATATCGTTTCAGACAATATTTCATTTAGAAGTAACATTTAGAAGTAACATAGTTACGAAACTGAAAATAAATTGTTTCCTATCTACAACAACGATCTAAATGTTGGAATATAACATTTTTCCCTGAATTTTTAATGCAGCTTTAGTTCACGATATTCCGTGTATTTTATACTTCTATATTTCAAAGAGGATACACAACCAATTTCACAATGCCAGGTATCATTGTGTTGAAGAACCGTCGACAAACAATGTTACGAAGAGGGGTCTGCGTGTCTAAGGACGTAATCATAAAAGAAATTCTTTCAAATGAAAGCACTATTGACTCGACAGCGTTGCATCACGATGAATGATGATCCGACGATTTACAATTTCGGCGTGTTGATATTCACGATCTCGACTTGGTCGACGTACCAGAGTCATCGAACCAGAGAACGACAGATATTGTTAACTACGGGCTGCTTTTATTACCAAATAAAGCTGCTCTTCCTTGTATTCGTTCGTGACTTAAGGCAAATACGAGGTATACCAGCAAGGTCACGTGATGGACTTCGTCCAGGACGAGACGAGGGAGCATACATAGAAGGGAGACGTCACTGACCGTGAACGCACGCGAGACTCGCGACAATTTTGTTCGCGACTTAGCAGGAACTCCGTACATCGGCAGATAAAGCGGAAGAATGCAGCCTCGATGAACTTTGATTCGGGAAAAACGCGACTTCGATCGATTTGCTAATCGACCCTTTCTACTCGACGATGGCTAAATCGAATGGTCAGTAGAATATGTAGATCTGTCATATACGTTAAAATACTCGATCGATGTTTAAACACTCTGTAACGAATATCATTTCTCTGGTAGATCACTTGTCTGAAAATATTTGTAAACGTTCGTGGACAGACCGTATTTTTTGTTTGAAAAAAAAAATCAATGTGTCTACCCTCGGGCATGATTACTGTTGGTAACAACTGCATCACATGAATGGCTTCCGGCCAGGTAATCCGAGGGAGTGTTCATTTAACGAAATGTCAAGGAAGTGAATTTTGATCAGTGAATATAATAACTTGGGACGGCAATGATTAGATTTTTTTTCGTTGATTTTTTCATGTATAAAGTTTAACGGAGTTCTGTTAAAAAATTAGGATGCATAATTTCATGAATGATTTAATTTGTTTCAATGTAGAAAACAATTTAGTCTGATGATAAATATAATTATATACATATAAATCAAACTTTTCTATCGATGAATAAATGTTACGCGTATCTGTTTACTTTGTAGTAACTAATATCGCAATTAATTTTTAAATATTCTAAAGTTTCGAAATATTGCAATTATATAAACTCCTTTATAGTTTCTAGCAAGTATCGTTTGTTCAAAGATAGATAACATAAATTGGACAAAACATAAAGAAATATGTGCGAGAGATTTAAGATCAATGCTTTTGTGTAGTTTTTGCTATAATAAGGCTAGTTTCATAGATAGAAATCTGTGTTATCGGCTGAATGAAGTTTGAGATTTACGATTTTTCTTACTAGAGAGCACAGTGATTCGTTATTGGCTATTACTATTTCGAACAATTTCTTTCTTTTCGATCGTTCGACTAAGAATAATAGAGTGGTTAAGTATTCGTTCTTGAGTGACGCAAAATATTTAACTTATGTATCATTCGAATATTTATGAATTTATCGAAAAGCAGATACGAAAGAATGCGACACCTACATACATCGTAGTTAAATTTATCAATGCTGTTTCTGTATCTGTGGAAAAATGCATATATGGAACATTTTAACTATAATTATTTAGAATGTCAACTACATATTTATCTTTTTGATACCAACAATTGTCTTAATACAACGAATACTATCTACTATTGTAAGCAACTAACACTATTAAAATAACTTGAAAATTATCAAAAAATTTATGTACCTTTTCTTACATCTTTTTCACAGATTATGATCTATCTTTTACAGTTAATATGATAATCGTAATGTTACCTTCCTTAATTTTTGAAAAATTTAAATAAATTATTTTGTCCCTTTAACCATAGTCATCATTATCCAACAACTTATGATAAAAATATTCACAAATGATTATATCATCAAAGACTATTGTAAGCATGAAATAAATCATATATATCTTAATGATCATGTTTGTATTATAATTAGATTGCGGATTTTTATGTATTTATAGAAAATTCGAAAGTGCAAAATTGCACAGAATGCACGTAAATTGAAAAAATATATAAATATCCAAAATATAATACCTTCTATAATATGTACTTGGTAGGTAAAACAATTTTCTACAGAGATTCTACTTTTTTAATTATATCTTCAAAAATATGAATTTGTATAAAAATCCACAGTTTAATCATAATACACAACTATTAATATAAAAATGTTAAGAAAGTCTCACGTATATCTGGTATTCGACGAATACTTCCTGATCGCTACAGGTGGTCTGGTAAAACCCCCTTTCAGGTTCGGTACGCCCACACATTCCAAGACGTCATTGGATTTTTCTGATCCGATTCACTCCATTCTTACGTCTGATCCCATTGATCCTAACAACATAAACTGATAAACTGTTCACTGATTCGAACGTCCATTGCGTCAATCGCTAAATTTGAATTTCATTCGACTTGATAGAAGTTTAACCTCCTGAAGCACCGGTACAACTACCAGTCGATTATCGAAATGATGGAATGTTATGGAATTGGCGGGAACGTAGGCGCGCGGAGATTTGATTTTCAGCCGCTCTATCTTTTACAAGATTAAACATACAAACATATAGATATCCAATACTTCTCAGAACTTTATAAAAAACGTTCTTACTATTTATACCGTGAATCAATATTATCGCGCAAATAATAAAAAGGCAAAGATAAGTTCGTGACTAGTATTTTTTAGACTTGCAAGTATTTTTTGATGCACGTGTTTATGTCGAAAGCATCATTTATTTACAACTTTGTTGCCGTCTTATGTTTTTTCTTTCAACAAAATTCGTAAATATGATTTTTCGTCGATGTTTTTTCTTTCTCATTTACAATTCCATAAAAACATTATGCCTTTTTTTCGACTATTCTCCGTGCAAAATCCATTTTAATATTACAACGATATATATTCAACTTTCTCCTGAACACTCGCGTTGACGTCAGAAATTTTTTCAGGGAAATATTATATGTACGTGAAGTCGATGAATTACATGTACTTAGGAATTTAATTACAATGCTCGACAATTCATCATCTACAACGGTCGAACGATAACTATAAAAGTCAAGAATTATTCAATGTTCACGTTCTTAGATCATACGTGTTTAACGTTATATGTCATACCTTCGTTTTTATTAATTCATTTATATTTTCATTGTGTTTATACGTATATACTTACACGCGCAGATTCGATTTGTAAAATTAAATTTGTTTCACGTATCTTTTTAAAAGTGCCTTAAAATAAAGGTAAAATGTGCAATTTTTTATTGCCCAAAATCATTTTATTTTTTCTCTTGTTTATAAGATAGTATATACCTATACCACATATACATTTCAATGGTATTTATAAATTATAGTAAATTTATATTATGCAATATATGTAAAATGTAACGTTTGCAACAAAGTAAGTTTAAAGTAAATAATGCATCTAACTGCATTAACAATAAATTTTAATATACCCGATCTATGTGACTGAAATTGATAACAAGGATATCTCTTATGAAATTTCTTTTTACTCTAGTCCCTTTGATATGTATAAATAAAGACTACTCATTTCAATTGGCTAATAGAAAGTTCAATAAGAAACTCCATTAAAGTCGATAAGAAAAACTTGTGAATTTTTAAACTTCCAGTCAGCTCTAACCGATCATGGTTTCTCTCTAAATATATCGCTGGTGATTAATGTCTGTACCGTACTGCAAACTTCGAAAATTACACCGTGATCGTGTTACCTGGCCAACGTAGGATTTTCATATCGAAATTTTAATTAACGTTACAAGCGATTAAAATATAAAGGAAATAAATGAAATGTTGAACTTTCACGAAGTGCTTAAGAAAAAAAAAGCTGACCACCTTTCAACGCAAGTTTATCTACGTGATATAGATAAAACATTGCACTTCAAATAAATATCCCTACGAATGATAGCAATAAAATGCATAAAAAGATCTTCAAAATTGTTGGCAGACAAATGTATTTTCGTCCGTTGCTGCTTAAACGAAACTGCAAATTTCAATCGGATTCGCAGAGCTGCATCCCTCGGTTCTGCAAGCTGCAAATATCGTGTGTATGAAAGGATAACGTAAGTACGTACATTGTTGACTGGTTCATCGAAAGTACGAGGAATTCGCAGAAGCCACTGTTAAAACTTGCAATTCGCAGAATGATATTTGTAACAAAGTTCAAAATTGGAGTTCCTTCGTGACGAGCTACTATATTTGCGATTACAACTCACACGCCTACGTCATCTCATCGGCGATAATAGAAAAATTTCCCTGATATTACGTCACATTTCCGATATCGTCCGAAGGTATTTTCAATGAACGTAGACAGGAAGGTTGACGAATATCGCGAATTCACTGGATTTCGCGGATAGTCTGCAAAGCGCGACCGCATACCTTCTTACTTTCTACGAAATGTCGGCCAACAATGAACAAAGGAAGATAATGTTCGATGTGGCCTCGATGTTTTCATTTTGATCTACCATCTGATTTTTACTCGAGTATTATCGCTCGAGAACAGATTATGATTCTAGATGAAATTTTACTACGTTATATAAATCTACTTTTATCGTAGAATTTTATTACTGTGGGTACAGGTTTTCGAGAATCTAATGATCCGAGGAAAGCACGATATTTATATAAATTTTATTCATATCTGTACGCGGGTTTACTTTCCTCTTTGAGAATCGGATAGTATGTTTATTTTAGAAAATGGACTTTTTAACTTAGCAATAGAGATACTGTCCTAACTTATCGGCTCCAGTCGATCTTCCTGATTATCATCCGGTATTTCCTTACATCGAACAGAAATCTTTTAGCTGTAACCAAAGAACACAGTAAAAGATATTATAATAGCTGATAATATTACGATATGACGATGGTATATATAAAAATATCAAATAGATCAAATTAAGATTAATCCAAAAATATATCGCAAACTGTAACACGAAATTTAATCATTTTTTATCTATTGTATTATCTCGCTCGTATAGTAAAAGAGTTCTATTAACAACCATCTGTTCCAAAAATGAAGACACACTATCTATTCTATGGGATATAAGTTCATTTTCAATGCAAAGTAATTTTATTTCTACTATATGTTCTGGAACATATAAAATCATCTACATACTCTGAAAAAAAATAAAAATTTCGTCTTTCTGATAAAACGTTTCTGCGCGATGAAATACAAATGGCACAAAGGGTGGAACAGATGAAAAAAGAACAGTGGTCGAGCGATAAAAGGAAAGACGTTCGGTAAAGATTTCCTAATTTGATTATTCTCATAAAATCGTCGAACAGAATTCGACGAATACGCTGTAATTACAACATCTGTCTACTGAATCTTTGATGATGTATGCAGCCGTACGAGTAATCGTGCACTGATAAATAAAGGCCTTGTGCCTCGAGGAATACGGCCAGTATGCTCCCAGACATCGATGGGTGACCACGTGAATTTCTCGATAGGATTCGATTCTCCGTTACGTGATCTAATGTTTCCCGCAGCTTTGAACAAGAACGGATTATACAATTATAATTTTCGTGATCGAGCCAGTGAAATCAGTGCCATCGAATAACTTGTTAAAGTTAGCTTAGGCAACTGTGACAACTGCGACATAATTTCTACCTGAACGTGTGATAATAATTTTAACAGTGACTTAAACCGTATAATTTCAACGCGAAGGTAGCATCTACATAAATTTTTTCCGCGCGGTGATTTTAAGCGGTGTATCTTGAGATCAAGGAACAGGTATGTGCCAGTCGACAGTCGGATGTACCAATACCGGTTCGTGTTTCTTACTAGACTTCTAAAATTAATGTGCTTCCTTGGTCCCGTGTCAATGAATACATCGGATGTTTCTTGAATGAAAACACGTGAAACTACATTCGACTCATTGCCGGCAAGATCCGGCTCACTTTTTCACCTACTTTCATCGTCGAAATAGCGAGAATTATAGGTCAATGACCATAGATTTGTTACATCCTTTTAGAATAATGTTTAACATTTTCTACGAGCTTTAACACCGATCCTCGAGATTTTATCACTTGGTTAATCGTTTAGTCGGTTGGATTCTCGGTTACTCTCGACCAATAATCGCGTAGAACGGCGGAAAATCCAACCACGAGTTGCCTTGAGAATAAAAATCGTTACATCGAGTCATTGCGTGAGGATAAATGCATTTTAAAAATCACACAGTGGTTATGAGATACTGAACGATTAAGTAACATCTATTGTATGTTTTAGATCTCGTTTGGAAGACTGCAGCTTGATTGGCAAATCCGTCGAACGTCGTATGTACAGAAAGCAAGTAGTTTTTAACGAAACGTACCGATCGGAGAAAGATTTTGCTTCGATGTATTAACTGTTGGAAGAGATAGTAGACATATACCTGGAAAACGTGTTCTGTTATCGAAGTTGATACTCGAACAAAGCGAGCGCTATTATCTTCCACATTGCTCAGTCTTTAATCGATAGCAAGAAAATAATCAGCGAAGGAGAAGCTGTAAACCGATAGAGTGCGGAAGTCTGAAGGTATATCTTTATTACGTCAAATCTCAACCAACAAGCATCGAACATTCTTCCGGTTTGGATATTTCAAGGAAAACCTTGAGAACGAAATTCAGCCTGAAAGATGCATACTGACCAAATGAATTATATGGAACACCAAGCACGTTCGGAAAAGCTTTAGAAACACCCGAACGTTCGGTAAAGTATTCTTTGTGCGAGAAACGTAAATCGTAGTCAACGACGGTAGTCAAGTTAGAAGAAATATACCAATCACAATCTGAAAGAGACAAAGTATCATTGATGAGTCGAACGCTGAAATTTTGTTATTTCTTTACGGTCGGTGAAGTTTCCGTTGTTTCACGAAGGCATTTTCATTAACGGGATTGACAAAAAATTGCATTTTGGGAAAGATTTCTGTAACGAAGCGACATTAAGAAGGAAAAAAGAACGCAGGAAGCCAAGAAATCTGTATCACCGACAAATATATTTAAAGAACGTTATAAAAGTCTTTATGGCAGTTCTTGCAGCACATATAAACAGAATCCAAAGAAACAAGATGCCTGGAACTTTGAAGAAGTATCTAGTACTGTTCTTCTTTTTGTTTCAAATTCTGTTCTCTGAACTGGCGATTTGCAGTGCCAGTATGGACAACGAAACGATTCATCGATCGATCAAACCGATCGTATATCCAATTCCTTTGGTACGTATAGGCACATTAATAAAAATGTTATTTAAATACGATAATCCAGTGATAGGCCATTTAATCAAATATAATTTAAAAAACATAGTAATATATATATATATATATAATAATTTAATGAAATAAATCAAACTTAATCAAACGTCGATATCGAAGAATTTGAAATTATAAAAAGTCGAATTTTTGTACTCTATAAATGTTAAATAGGCTTGACAGCGGCCAATAATATCTTGATAGGAATTAGAACGGTGCTCGTAATATTTACAGGGAATTTGCATAAATAAACATAAAATTTCAGTAGGTCTAATTATACATTACCAAACCATTTTTGTGGAGCACAGCAAATAGATGTGTATACGATAAATATAGATAGCTGTGTGTTCATTTAGTTATTTTTAGACTTTTCGCCCTATCTATGTCCATCTATCTTTGAAATATTGGAAGCGTAAAATTGTAATCCCATCGTAAAGTCGCAATATGATCGAAGAGAATAAACGTAAATATAAATTCGTGAATAACAATTAGCGTGTGTTGTCAGTCGCATGTTTGCCTCACGAGTTTTCCTTAAGACCTATACAGATTGAATACGATTGTAACTTACACAGATCTTCGTTCTTATTCGATTATCAATTGTAACGTTGGTAGTGTTTTATCGTATAAAAGTTATTAATTGATTTCAATTCATGCTTCTCCGTTACACAAAATTATGTAATTCTAATGTTTCGGTAAGAATGTGTAAGAAACATAAATATAGAGCCTTCCGATTCGATAAGATAAAATTTTTGATCATTCGGATAAACGAATACATTCTTTAGATATACATAAGAATATCCTTTGATCTCATTTTACAGGGAAATATGACGATAATACCTGAAGAGTACAAAAACTTATCTGTGGTTGGAAAATGTTGTCCACTGGGTGAAGTTCTCGTAAAAAACGGTACTGAAAACGCGGTTTGTCACCTGGATTCCTCCATGACTGAAAATTTCTCTCCCATCTTTCATAACTTTAATCCACTTGGTTACGAAATTGCCGGTGATGTCCGAAGTTCGTTCGTTGCGATCATCGGAGATCCTTGCGAATACAAGAAGTTAGTATACTTAAGTTTCCAAGTAGTAGGAGTAACGATTTAATTTTATTGACACTTTTGATATAACATTGATAAAAAGCAGAGATCGAAAGAGTTATGAAACTTTTAAATAGGTTCTATTTAAAACGTAGACCGTGAAACATTTTTTCAAGGAGTTCTTGCATCGTAAGTTTCGATGCGAACAAATAAAGAAAAGTTCTTGAAAATAAAAAGCGTTATTTAGGTATTATTTTACAAAACTACGATATTACATCGTTAAATAAGATTAGTATCCAAAAGTTTGCTACTTTTATTTATCTTAAGGAACCTTTTTTAATAAATACATGTTCTAAAATAATTCGTTTCCATGGAACTTTTATTATATAGATTCCAAAATATCTGTTTCACGAGAACAATTTTTAAAGAAGTTCCTAAGGATAACATTTCTTTCCATAAAAATTCCATAGGAGGAGATATTTTTTTAAACGAAACATATAAGTTCAAATAGAATTTGTTTAAAAACGAAAGATAAGTGTTCATTTCGATCTCTGATAAAAGGAATTAACGCAGCAGAAAAATAAAATAAAAAAGATCATATATATGTACATCTTTTCTTCCGTATGTACGCAATAAGAAACGATTTCATCTTATCTCGTATGTATCACAGATTACGTTCTACACTTTGTATTCAGGGATAGGCGTTGCTTTTTTAAATTTTTGATTCAAATGCAAACGATCACAATGACTTTCAAATTATCTCACGCACGTTTATACAAGCTGTTCATAACGCTTCTAATCATGCACTTGTGTACAATGTATAGATTATACACAGTTTCGAATCCGATCTATGCTTGCAAAGAATCTTTAAGTTATAAAAAAACATTGATAAGTCTACTGCTGACTTAACGTGACCTTTTCATCCACTCTCTCTTTAATTCAAAGCGCATCATTATGTATCGTATTACCATGATCATGCGGAAAAAAATACACATATATATATAGGTAATTTCAATCAAGAAAAAGAGTTCAATTATATGAATAAAAGTATCAAAATATGTAAAAGGAAAGCGAGATAATTTTATATTTATCCAAGTTATATATATATATATTTTTAGGTATATTTTAGATCCGAGCGAGGATCATAGAGATGAAAATTATCTATTAACGAACGGTTCTATATATGTACGTAATCACGATCCACAAATGCTACAACCTGGAATCAACTACTGTGCAGAAATCATGCCAGACTTAGGAATTCAGACTTTCGTATGTTTTTCCGAAAGTAAGCAAAGATACTTTTAAAGTTAGTTATAAATTAAAAATAATTGTATCGATAAAATAAAAATTAGAAATAATTTGAAAGAGCCAGAAATATGCTTTTAAAAGAGTCACCGCACGTACTAACTTATATAACAAACGCTAACAAAATTGTTTCAGATCGCGTAATAATCACCGCAGACTCCCGAATTACAATCTATGCCTGCGGCCTTTTAATATCGGTGCCATTCTTAATTCTTACCATCACAGCGTATTCCATCACACCAAAGTTGCGAGATATTTTTGGAAGGATATTGTGCCGTTACTGTGAATGCCTAGCGATGGCTTTTGCGATGTTAGCAATTACACAGTTGTGGAATATGGGGTTGTCGGATCAAGCTTGTACCCGTATAGGTAAGACGAAATATTCAATCTGATAAAAAACATTAGAAACAATGTTATCCTTTCACCTAAAATAGCAATGATCGATACGCTGTTGTTGCATATTGCGCGAAAGAAAATTCCTATCCCAAACATAGTACGGTAGAACTCGGTTTATTGGATCGAAGTGCAGCGTCTCCAAAACTTATTTGCACAACACTGAATTTAGTACGACATTTAAATGTAATCTAAAATGTAATAACGTAAAACCTGATAAAAAAAAGGTTTCATTGAAAATTAAGCGTACGTGCGGATACAGTCGATTTACCGAGCTTTCGTCGACTGAATACGTTTATCTAGACATGAGATAAATTATTATTATTTTCTCCTGAACTCCTAAATCTTCAGAACCGTTCATTGCCTAATAAGTTTAGACAAATCGAGTCCTACTGTGCTTTATACGTGTGTTGCCGTACATAGCGCGATTTACGGGATACCATAAAATGGTCTGATGTAACGTGTAATTCTTTTGGAAAAAAACCAGTGCTGGTTTGAGAATTTAAATGAAGAATTAAAAAGCAATTGGCTTTTCCAGCATTCGTCATCCAGTTCTTCTTCGTCGCGTGCTTCTTCTGGCTAAATGCGATGTGCATAGAAATGTGGTCATTGGTGTGTGTCTACGTGGATCGTGGAACATGCAGAAGGATGAAACCCAGAATGTTGTTCTTTTGGTACTCGTTATGGTGCTGGGGTCCCCCGGTGATACTTATCCTCGTGTCAATGATTATGGATCTCAGTCCGATGATACCGGCGACTTACGTGAAGCCAAACTCCAAGAAAAGTTGTTCCTTCGAATGTAAGTGGAGTTGGACTCGAATTTCACCGCATATCGCGTTACAGTTTAACTGTTAGAAACATATCACGTACATTTAATATTAATAATATCGTGTTCCCTGTTTTCGTTACGTTTTTACATAATTTTAACACTCTAAGAAAGACTGGTTGTCACTGTTATTTTTATTCGCGTACTTTCGAGGGACGAAACATGAATCATTGGTGACCTATTTAACACGAAACGTATCACTTTAAATCATTCAAAACGAACGACCGTAACAACCAGAAAGAAATATTAGTATAATAAATATTGGTATAACGTGTTCTACAGACGATTATTGTTTAAAACAGCATTTGGCAATTTTATGAAACGACAATAACGACGAAATTATATCATCTGCGATTTTAATTTGCAAAAATTTGATTTGTATTCCAATTCAACGTCCATGCGTTTCAATTAACCTCGAACTGTCTTAATACTCTTTTGTATAAGATCAGAGAAGTCAGCTTCTTGTCTGAAAAAATATCAATCAAAAAAGAAAAGGTTTCGTGAAATATCAATCGTGTCAATCTTTATTCGCTTCTATATCATTGGCCCGTAAAATCGTTAATTTCAAGTGGATAATAAAACTACCAATCGAAACGAACATATCGATATTAATTCGATAAAACTTATTATCATTTTTGAATTTACAGCGGATGATGAAGCGGTACCATACTTTTACATACCAATTGGATTGCTTCTTGTTGGGAATGTGATTCTGTTCGTTCTAACCTTCGTCAAATTAACTAAATATCAAAGGGACCTCGACTTAAGGCGCCTCGCGAGAAATCAGGAATCCGATCGACTTGATCGAAAGTATCTTCGGCGGCTCATGAGAACCACAATCGTTTGCATGATTATCTTCTTCTTGATGGGTCTTAATTGGACGATGGAACTAATATTTTGGTTCGCCAACGGAAATTCGTTTGACTGGTCCTCCTTCGATCTTGTAAACGCTCTCCAAGGTGTTCTTATCTTCGCTTTATTTGTTCTACGAAGGCCACCGAGAGACTTTGTGTGGCACAGAATACAACAACTTCGTGGTATTAACCAAGTACCAGAACTGGAAGCTGGAAGCATGGAACTGTATCTGCTTCCAACAATGAACGGTGATTCAGTGCCTAGATAAACAATCATTCCGTGTACGTAACTTACTTTTCGACCCTTCCTCGAATTCGTTGTGCATTATGAGATAACTATATATCAATTGCTTGAAAGTTCCTTGATGAGACGTACAATTTTTCTATGAATTATTTATAAAGCGTCGAATTGATCAAACAAGAGGTATTTGACAATTCTGACAGATTTATTTTACGTAAGACTTATCGAATTATTTATTATGCTCGTAATATCGATATAACATATACATATGCATCTCATCAACACCATATATGAGATAAATATTTATTTTTCATATCATCAATTATGTATCGAGTGTGATTTATGTATAATATGATTTATTTTAAATAGTTTGGTTACCTCGTATGGATTACGAGGATAATTCCATATTAATGAAAGCTTCATGGTTATGTACATGTATGTGTTTATATTTCATTTTCGAATCATTTTTATTCTCTCATTCATTAATGATTTTCTGTCACGTTTTAATTATTTTGCGATGCTCATGTCCCCTGTGAATATTTTTGTACTCTAAGAAAAAAAGACTTAAAAAATTCATAGTTTTCTAAATGTAAACTGAATTTTATGAATTTAATAATAGATCACTCGAGTTTTGTGTTTAAAGTCGCATTTGTGATACTTAGTCGCATAATAATAGCATGCTTCGTAGAAACTCGTCTTGATTATGTAAAAATGTCTGCAACTCGTTTTACAATAGTGTATGCAAATTGTGATATCTGTATATCTGTACGTTGATTACACAACAGAGAGTAATCGAATAGGTTATATTATGATCTTAGATCTAATATATGTATGTACATTCTTCTGAATGTTGTATAGTTAACATTAAAAGCATTTCTAATAATTTCTAAATATATGTATAATATTTGCAAGCGCATTCTGCATCATTAAGTTTCATGTATTATTTATCTATTTATTATTTACATAAAATTTTATGAGGATACAGTATAATTAAATTATTCTAATAAAAACAAATTCGTGTCTGAAACAATTCAGTTAGTATTCATTACTGTATTCTTCAAAATATGTGTTAATAATAATCTTTATATGTTAGAACTACTAAGAATTATATACTTACACTAGTAATAAATAAATTAAAAATACAAGCGACAACGTTATACGTTCTGTATTTTGTAGTTTTAGCATTACAAGTGAAATGTATTATTTATTGTAAAACTTTTAAATTATTTATGTGAAATTAAATTCATTCTCATAATGAACATTGTATTCATTTTTAAATATATACATATGTTTGTTTCAACAAAAAACAATAGATGGTATTTCAAAAAACTTAGCACGAGTAAAAAATATTTTTTATTTGTATCCTTCCCGATACTATATTATACATTTGTTCGCTATTTTTGAGTTTCTGCCATACTATACAAAAATAAAATAATATAGGTTTGTACAACCAAACCATAATTACACACATTTTGCCAATCGAACCAAAAGGTTTCCTACTAAACTAATAAAAATTTGTAATTATCTAGGAGTGCTTGTTCGAATATAAAGTGTGCAAAAATAACCCTGACACACTCGCTATATCTTCTGAAGCGTAAGACGATTAAGCACTAATGCTTTTGGGTAATAACCCTACAGCAAAACCAGGTACCAAAAGTAACTTTTCAACATTAACCAGAAAATTGAGTGTTGTATAAATTACATTATGTATTGTTTTGAGAGTATCATTTACCACGTATGTGTATTTATTCCCATTTACCGCTATTGTATTATCCAGTAAATATCAACATTTTATAGAACATTTTATGTACGAAAACATTATTCCATAAAATGAAGACTAATTTTTATGAATTCGTTATAAAAATATAGTTTTTTATAAAATTATCTATCCTCAAATTGCTTAGAAAGAACTAATTTACAAAATACGTATTATTTACTGAATAATACAATACTTATTAATCTCTTCTTGTTTTGTCTTTTTATCCCGAATTCCCAGAAATCTCTTAACATGTTTAAGTTCATAAATACGACAATGCGTACAGGTTAAAATTCTAATGTGTCTAAACTCTTTGTGGCCCTTGTTGGTACAACAATTATTTGTTCCTTACTCAAACTCATATTGAGTCCAAAAACCAAACAAGTATTATTAAGATATAAATAAAATAAAATTTTTGTAGACAAAAATTTATATGGTATAATGACATTACCTCTCTGTGATATAATTTTCTAGCAATTGTAACAACATTATATGTCAAAAATTTATGGGTAAAGTATATTAAATTTGTAGAAGCGAAATGCTTAAAATGTAACAGTAAACGCTCTTTGAATGTCCGCTATAACAAAATTGATGTGTGATAGAAACTATCAGATATCTTATGAAATACTCAGTTTTCTAAGTGCATATTACGTCTACAATGCTCATAAAATCAAATAACACATTGCAGAAAGATAATACCCTTTCAAACATTCAACTTTGTTTCTCTGCAATTATTTTCATCTTCAATCATGAAATAAGTACAGCTCATCCTTATTTGGTGGAATTATCTTATACAGTACTACTTTAAAGCATAAAAAATATTCAATATGTTTATCATTTTCATAATATATATGTTGCATAAGTGTATATGGAAAATAGTATTTTAGTCTTTGTAAATAACTATTCATTCTAACAAAAAAATAAAAAAATGCTGGACCCCAAAGAGTTACAGTCAAATAAAATAATTCTCAACCACTTAATAAAATTATTCAATATTTGTGTATATGAATTTGTTAACTAAGCACACGCATAAGGTGCAGCATCTTATTCGTCAAATATTAAGCGAATATCACTCTGCCTATACTGACTATATTACACGAAGCAATTTATCAAGCAGGTCTGTGATGCCCTGGAAACGGTGGACTAATGCCTAAAATTCCAACAAGATTCCCTCGTTGAGCAACATACACCAAACGATACATTCCTGGTGCTCGAAGGGCAGTATCGCTAAAGTAAATTCGCTCGGTGATCGAATGAGGTTCGAGAGGAACTGGAGATGATTTACCTAACATATAAGTCTTTATTATAGATTTACCAAAATAACTGTGATATATGTATGTAAAATGAAAATTAATTAATATATTTAAAGAAATATAATAAAATATCTCGCTCACCTCGACCTACATATTCATAAACGATATATTCGTCTAGACTGGAAAATTCATTGTGAAAAAGGCCCACCCAATCACCGCTAGCTGGTCTCGCATCTCCTAATAATCTATAAGATACTGAATTTTCTTCATCTATAAACCATGATGACACAGGTTGAAACTCTACGCCATGGTCCTCTACATTTGGTCTGATCTATAAATATAATGCAGTTTTATAATAAAATGATATTTTCTGTTATTTATTATTAATTTTCACTGATCTTTATATTTTACAAAAAAATCTTACGACAATATCAAATTCTCCTGTAACAGGCTTATGGTCTGATTGTACATAATTGGAATGACTTTTATAATTACGTTGAATAGCATTCAGTTTAACATCGTCATAAATATCTGCATTTACTCTGTATAAAATTCTATCAGTCCATGATGGTCGACGCCTAAATAGAAAATTTTTAGTTAAAAGAAGATACAATTAAAAAATGCAAGTATCATAGTTTTATCTTACTTGAGATCAAATTCTTGAGATGCAAATTCATATTTATAAGTAGGAGGAAATGTAATAGGATTCTCATTCAGTTCAGAAAAAGCTTCACCCTTCTCCATTACCATCTTCAATTGATCTCTGGTTAATAAGGATTTTAATTCATTTTTCTTAACTAGTATGTCTATTTCTGTGGCAGTTAAATCCTCTCCATGTAATCGAAAATTTAAATCACCAATCCAAAATACATAACTGTGCAGAAAAGTGATATGGATAATTTATTTTGTATTTATGGATTAACTTGAATTTATTTAAAGAAAATTACTGACTCATGAAATAATATTTTTGAAGTATCTGGACTACTAAAGCTATGACTTGTGAGTATTGTATTATAATCCATAATTCTGTCTGTTAATAAATGATCATGCGGTGTCAAGTGTGTATTTACTATACACATGTTAATTCCATACATATTTAATCTTATACTCACTGCACCTTTATTTCCCTTTAAATAATATATTTTTTTATTTAAAAAAATTAAGAAATGAGTTTATATAATTATAATTTCTTCTTACCCACATTCCTCCACATCCTGTCCTCGTATATTGAGCCTCTATTAATCTTAAATGTGTAATATGTTTTCTTAAACAAAAGATATTTAAAACCAGACCCTGCAAACGTTGTGTACGTATTTTTACATAATCATATTTCTTTAATATATCTCTGTAAGAATTGTATACAATAAAATTCCTAAATACCATTTTTAACATAACAATCGCTAGCTTTCAGAAATTTAACTGTTAATTTATATATACAATTAAATTTGTTACTGCAATATTTCCCACATTTATATAGATACCTAAAAGATTTAGTCCATGGATCATCGAAGAATATGTCCATCACCATATTTTGTGGCTGAGCTTTAACTTCTTGTAATCTAACGTAATTTATCAATTTAATCATTTTATAGATGACATAAATAAATTTGTGTAAATTATACATACCCGACAATGTATAAATCTGGTAATGTTTTTGACTCATTAATCTCATTCATATCAAGAAGTTCATGCAAATCTTCCTCTGGGTATTTAGTTGCCACATTCCATGTGACAAAATAGATTCTAAAATACATAGGAAGTAATTTTTCATTATAAAAATTAATTACTATTATAGAGCATAAATAACAGATATATCGATCAAAGGATAAAACAAAGGCATATTTTTAACCTGATATTAAATTTTTAATTCATAATAAAAATTTAAAGCATAAGAGGCAAAGGTTATAGTCCAATACATACACGAAGGAAAGAACATTGATTAAAAAAAGAACATACACAAAAAAAGATACATATTATACAATGTTTACTCACCTAAGATATTTTAATGTATCAGCCATTTTTAGAATAATACGATATACATATATTGTAAAACAATCACACAAAATTCGACTCTAACTTTGTTAGCATCTGGAATCAGGTTATATTACAGTGACTGTGCACTGTTTTCCAACATACTTTTTAGGTTAAAAAGTAATATATGAAATGTCAACGGTTAGTTAATTAATCTTTTTGTCCTAGATTTTTATTCGAATATTGTTAATGAGTATTTAAAGGGAGATTTCACAGATGTCATATTACTTTTCGATTATAATACACGAAAACAATTTTATAAAGAACCGTACCATTGACAGCTGTGATGCACGGACGAGCGTGCTGTGAAGAAAGCAATCTATCCTCTACTACACCTAACCATGTGACGTCAAGAAATTAACCTGTCGTTTACTGTCACCATCACTGTGTTAAGGTGTATTGTAACATACGCAATTACGCGTAGTAAATATGCATGCTTCGTAGTAAATGCATAGTACGTAGTATACTACAACTCTACTTATCGGAATTCTTTCATTAAGTAAAATTCTGAAATAACTCGCATATGCAACGCTTTTAAATGAACTTCATCAATTTTCTTTGTAGTTAATAAGAATATAAATAAATAAAATAATACAAATAAATAAACAATTGATTCGCTAAAAGTCCAAGCATTTCGGAATTACAGGTCTCAGAAATTCATTTACAAAATAAGACGTAATGCATTTCTGCAAGTAGAGAAACGGTGGGCAAATGTGTGATTAAATTTATTTTTTCCTCTACGAATCTGATTATTTGGACAAAAAAAACATAGGTAATTGTAAAAACCAGTGAGCTAGTATTATATGAACGTTCCACTTATGCGTATAAACCGTTCTGTTTTTCGACAGGTTCGGATAAATGGAGTTCTACCGTAGTACGTAATGTGTAATCAATAATAACCGTGTGTAAACAGTAGCGTAGTATATTTGGATGACGCCACAACCTTCTTGATGGATACGAGAATATTACAAAAATTACTATAAATCTGTATAGATATTGTTCTCAATATTCAGGCATTTATAATCTTTTCGTTTTATCATTTAGATAGAAGATGTAAATATTGTGTTATAAAAGTATAACTGTATACCTGCGATCCTTTAAATAGTTTTTCAAGCTTTCAGCTTTGTTTCACTGCGCGGTATACTCTAAAACTAACCGCGCCTCAATAAGAAAAAGCTGCAAGGGTGATAATCGCAAGGAAATGAGTCATTGATAAGAAAAAAACGAAGAATTATTTTCAACGCATTGTACGATTAAGTCTCGATATAGAGAAGGGCAGCAGCTTGAAACATCAATGCGTTATTCGCATTATTTTGCTTGTGGGTATTATCGAAATCTCGATAATCAAGGTGTAATAATGAAAAGAGAAAGAAGACATATAAAAAATGGATCGTACCTTTATTATAATTTCTTGCGAAATTCGCCTCCAGTTGCCATATTTTGATTTGTTATCGAAATAATCGTGCGTAGCTTCCATAATAAGAAGCTAATGAAAAGATCTCCAACGAAGCTTACACGTTTTATTATTTACAATAACAAAACAAGCGAACAGAAAACGAAGTCCGCCTCGTGGTTATCTAATCTAAGAATGTAGAAAAGCAGTCCTTTTATCGGACATTTATTTGAATGTGTGTCTGGAAAATTATCAATACATCATCCCGGGATGAGCTGCTCGTTGAAAGAATACGTTCGGATTTGCCGATAGAGTCGTGTACAAATTTCCTGCGTCTTCCGGCCTCAAGTACATGCCTGGTGGTAGGACGAACGTCTCCATCGGTCCATGAACATCTGTAAAATATATTTATTTGTCAGTGAATTCGTGTAACGATCATTCATAATCGTGGAAGTAGTCTATGAAGACTTGTATTACATTATCAGATTAATTTTAAGCAATTATCATCGTCAAAGTAATTTCAAGATTTACCCACAAATTCTATTTCTCATAGGAATGGAATTTACGTATTTTTAAAATATGACTGAGAAACTTGACGGCTGGGTGGCAATTTGTTATCCGTTTTTACGTCCTGCCAAAACTCGTTATTAATTTCCGGTAACAATGAAAAAGTCGCGTGCCCGCTTATCCTTCCGGTCGTGTTAAGCAGTAGAGCGTAATTTTCACGATAGATGTGTTTACATTTGGCGTTACATTTCTATATTTTATTCGTACTCGTGTTATTTTATCTTCGTTTTAACCGTGTTTAGCTTCTGCAAATTTCTATGACAAGTTTCAGGAGATTACGCGCGTAATGCTGACACAAAATCTCCATTAAACAGAGGCACAATTGTTTCATAAACGTAACCGCATTTCAAAGTGGGTCACACCTGTCACGTTGCTGGCAAACTTGTGATTATTCGAAAGTTTCGTGTTACGGGAGAGTAATTTTATTATTTTTGAAATCGCGTTGTCACGAAGGAGCAATGGAAACAGAAAAAATCGTCCTGTAACTTTTACTAACGTGTCTATTTTTGGAATCGTGAAAAAACTTCTTAGAAATTTTAAACCGAACTAGTACAAATACTTGTAACTTTTATTAGATAAATAGCTGGATATTAAGACTTATTATTATCGTAGTAAGGAGATTAGAAAGTGGCCGTAATATGTAGCAATAAGATTTATACGTTCAAAGAAGGCTTTTGACATAGGAATTTAGTTATCTCCTTTGATCAACTATTGGATAATACTTTTCCTTGCTCCTTCGAATTAAAAAAGAAATACAAAAGGACAAGCAGATACCGTTGTTTCGTAGGAAACTGAGGAATATTTCTAGCGAAATCTCAATCAAACTTTTTTACGCAACGGCAATTGATTTATAAGCTTAATCGAAAGGTTGAAAAACGACGTGGCTGGATATTATGATAACCAGAACCGGTGTCATAAACGAGCGGATGGTTTATGCCTGGCAGGCTAGTGACCTCTGCCTCGCAATATGTAGTATAATCCACGCCCTACTCGTAATAATGGACATTACGGTAAAGAGATATATTACGAAGCTAACACATTTACTTGAAACCTTTCCTTCTTAAAAAGAGATATTGTTCGACAATTTAAATTTCCTCTTTCCAAAAAGTAGCTACGTACAGCATATTTTATCGATGGCAACTGCGACTATAGAACTGTTCTTCTCTTCTCGCATCCTAAGATAATAGAATGTTACCTTCATGTTATATTATCTACATAAAAACAATACTTAAATATCTATACAAAGCTAACTTTGTCAAACCTTGTTCAATTGGATCAATTGCATTGGATCAATTGGATCAAAGCATTAAGAATCTTTTTCTTTCCTTAATAAAACTCTTATTTGCCTATTTTATCTTTCATATCAGGTATCGCTATAAGGATAAACGAGAATAAGAATAATTATCCCTCTATTCGAAAATTTTCTCGTCCACACGATCTAATTTACAAAATCTGGACACCGAAAGCCCCATTGTAATTTAGAGCGATATCCGTGACAATGTACGTTCGATGATTCATGCTCCAATAATGTTACATTTAGAGGAAAATCTTGACTACTGCTGTTACCTACGAAAGTGGAGAATTTGTTTTCTCCTTTGTTAAAAAAAAGTTCAATCAGCCATTACCAACAACAGGTCACCGATTAACTAGCGTCGTCTGATCTAACGGGATTTGTTTCCCCTTCCACATTAATTCTCGGAGAAGCGCTTGACCTCCGCCTCGAAACTTTCTCCCTCTCCACCTTTCCAGTAAGAGGTTTTTCCTCCCTTTCGTTCGTTCGTTCCTCGAGGTGAAGGTCGCCAGAGGCGACGCCGTAACGGAGGAAAAGTTTGGACGGGGAATTTACCGAGAGAATCAACTGAGGTATTTCCGGGACTACTGTAATACCTGTGGTAATTTTTCTTCCTCGATTACGATCGAGTACCAAAATTATCAGTTTGTTCTTGGTATGTTCGATTTAACTAAAATGTGTATTCATTGGCTTAGCGTTAGCTCGATTAATAATGTAATAATAATGTAATAATACAAAGATTTTTAGATCTCGATATCTGAAACACTGTACGAAAGAATTTTTAATCGTTCTATCGCTAGGAAAATTTTTAGATCGATGAAATTGCATTTTCTTTCCCTCGGAGATCTACAATAAATTCAACATCAAGAGAGGTACTAGCGAATAATAGCGCGAATACTCTGTGTATTGCCGACAATGTACATATCGTATCGTATAAATTTTCATACTATTACTTTAATTACGTGTTCCCTAAGCTGTATTTCCTAATACAACTAACGCTCTGCAACTAAAATGATATATAGCTTAGGTTGTTACAAACGTAAATGCTGATACTTTACAATTAGCTAATTTCTAGGGAGACTTACCGTCGGAGTATATGGGGCTACCACCATGCCTGCAGGCAGTGCATCCAGGTATAGCGGATGAAACTAATGCCACGCGATCTGCAATCAAAGGCATCAATAATATATGTATACCATTGTATTATGCCAATGGTAAAAACATTAACAATTAGTACTAATTGATTTTCATTAAATTCGAGTTGATAGAATTTTAACATACATTCCTGTCGTAAACCGTATCGGATTTAACACTGTTTACACGCAAGAAAAGTTTTAATTCTTAAATTTTACTTTTTAATAGCTCGTCGTAACGCGCACGCACGTACAATAGCTCCGCCGTATTAATTAAACTTTAATTAATCGTATTCTTTCTTCGTATATAGTTTTACGATCGGTTGAAATGGATAAAACATGACGAACACGCTGATACCGTGCGAAGTGATCGAAACGGAACGACGTTTGAGCGAGCTACAAGAAACGATGGGTGCGTGCGTGAAAACGCAGGTGAAATTTTCTCGTTTGATAAAAGAAACATAGTGAAATCAGCACGACGCTCAATTTCAACATTTGGAAAGTATCATTCGTGAAGTAAACAAACAAAAAAAAAAAAAAAAAAAAAAAAAAAAAAAAAAAAAAAAAAAAAAAAAAAAAAAAAAAAAAAAAAAAAAGGAAGAAAAAGAAGCAAAATAATACGAAATTTCTTGCTATAATAAAACTTTACGATATGGATTTTGGCTAAATACTCGTGATTTTTGTTTTTCTTGCTTAACGACGTTATTAACAGATTCTGTACGCCGAGGAGGCGTTAATAAGTAGCTTAGCGGTAACGCTTTAATTGGTGAAAATGTCTTCAATTACACGCACGTAACAAGCCAAAGAGTACACAACTACGAACGTACCGCCGCTGTGATAATGCATCTTTCTCTTTAAAGAAGCTTCAGCTGGCTTGAAGTGGAAGAAGGAAGGCGAATAACGGCTGCCAGGAAGCGAGCTCAAAGCATCGTCTCGATCACGAATCACCGTTGCGGAAGCTTCTCGGCCGAGGGCAGCTAACTGCCGACCCTTCGGCAGGAACATCGTCAGGAACACGAGAAGGGAAGTAGTCAATAAACCATAAGCTAGCCAGGCTTCTCTGTCACTCTCCGTCGAGGCAGCCACTGAACCGATCGCACTCGATATCCAAATCGGAAGCGATAAACCAACAGCCAGGCCAATAAATGCTGCTTCCCGGTTGTTGTCTCGAACGCCGCGTGCTCGAACTGCTAAACAAGCTACTGCGACCAACAGCGCGCCCGGATATCTGAAAAACCGATCGTCCGATCTTCAATGCGTCACCTTAAAAATTTTATTAGGAATTTACGTCTCTGTAGCTTTGGGAAAATTATCTTTCTTTCGCTTTTACGCCGATAGCGTGTTAGAGCCGGTTAAGTTTCCTTCGAATTACAGGAAGATTACAATCGCAAAAGTCTGGAAATATTTCCTAACAACTTTCCATTGCAACGGTGTAATTTCAATTCATAGCCTGATGGCAAGTGTCATTTTTAAAACCGTGAAATATTGTCGATGGAAGAGGTTTACATTTCAAAAGTTTACCCGAGGGAAGCCACTATCTGTCCAAGAGGAGTTTTGCAACAGGACATTGGAGAGTTTTGTCCTGTATTTTGTACCTGAACCACCGTAGGTGGTTCGCCGTAAAACCATTGTCCAATGATAGCTACCTGCACGAGCACGGCGAATCCCAATACCAGTGCCTGCAACACAGAGCACCAACATACACCATATATTAACGTTCGCGTATGCGGTACACGTATATAAGCTGTATTTCAATACGGTCTTGAAAAATGTATTGAATGGGCATCGGGCTTTGACCGATTAACGATGAATCGCTGTAATTATCACGACGGCATTCTTAATTAACATTCTTAACGCTTGTCAGTCACATTATAATTTATCGATGAACGAGCAGTTCCCCGCGATGCTCAAGGTTCTATTAAACGATCGCGATTATAAACGAAGAATTATTATATTAGGAGGAAAAGAGACGCGACTGATTTTTCTAACAGATTATTTTATAAATTGCTTTCTAGTTTTTAACGTCGCTTCCTTCGACGCGTATAATCACACCTATCGATAAAAAGCAACGAAAGAAAATCCGTCGAATCCGTTAGGCGAGGCAGAAAATGTCGGAGATATTAATATTATTCAACGAACGGCAAGGCATGCTTAACGACCACAACAGCTGCATTTACTGCTATTAGTAGCGGGCGTTACTACTGCGTTACTTTTCATTCAGATCCCGTCCCGCACGTACAAATAGTCGATCGAGATCGACATCCGGATCTCCGACACGGCGAAATAAGAAAAATCCCGTGCATCCTTCGTGAGAGTTGTTCCACGAGTTTCTGCGAGCCGTTTTCTAAAGCTGTATTCACACCGGTTAGGACAAGAACTTTCGATTGTGTTTCAATCGCCTTACGGCCAGGCATTGGTTGAATGGCATAGAAAGTAACACTATGCAAAATTAAAGAAACATGTCTACCGTTCGTTCGAAACGACGTATAAATTTAGACAAATTACGAACCGCAGTAGAATTAATAGATTCTACGCTGCTTTTTTCTTAAATAGTATGCGCAATGAACTGCTGGCTAATATTACAAAAGATGAGAATTCTCCCCGCGCTTTAAAAATGACGTATTACTCGACTGTAAGTAAATTGTAAAATAGAAAATTATTAAACAGAAAAGCGAGAGATATCTTTTGTCGAGAAAATGTTAAGTTCGCTTCCCTTTCGATGAATTTTGAATTCGTCTTTCCCACGCAATGGGAAACTTACGTTGCTCCTACGTCGCATTGTATTTTGCAACGTAATGCGTTAAGATTCTGAAACGTTATCGCACTTACTTGATAAGGTGCTGGTAGATAAACTCCGCTATTTAACGAGAGCAGGAACACGCATTTAACCAGCAAGGCTGCAAATACAAGAGCAGCAGGTAAGCCGACTAATCTAAATGCAGCGCAGGACAGAGGGTTTTGACTGAGGGAGGCTGCTGCTGAGAGTCCTGCCAGGAGGAAAAGGCCTAAAAGTAGAGCTTGTCCCAGAAATAAGTGTCGTCTGTTTGGCGCGGTTACCCTTGCCTGGAAAATTTCATTAAATGTTATGTCGCTCGTATGTATTCTTATGGTGAAGATCATTTCTACACCGACTATTTTTGTAATATTAACGAAACGTATACTAAAAGGATAATTTACATTACATACGACTTTATAGGGCAGAAATTCTGTGAGAATAATGTAAGTAAGTAGCAAACGGTGGCGTCTCACGCGAGAAAATCAGCATGCTCTAATTTTTCTTCCTTAACGAAGGAAATCTCGATATGGCAAACAGAAAGTACCTCGATGTATGTTTCTAAGGCAAAATCTCCTTCTTGTTTATCTGCGTTTGTCCTATTAATGTTCGACAAGGTAGAAAGATACGATAAGGATCGTTGCATGTCAGACTGTTCGCAAAGTGAATCTTTACATGCCGCGATATAATCGTACATAGATTAATTATAATTACGCGGATTAATTTCACCAATTAGACTAACTAATAAAGCAACCATACGTATCTGTTAAAGTAAACATGGAACCCTTGACGATGCACGCAACTATATACGTACGTATGATAAAATAAATTAAACTAATCGTTGCTTCGATTTACGCTAATATTTCGTTTCTCATTTACGAGAATATTAAATAGAAGAGAAAGGATGAGCAGTAATTGGTTCTGAAAACATTCGATCGGGAATACCCCCCTGTCTTGCAATTTAAATTTAAGAGAATGACGGTCAACGTTAAAATCCTTGACAGCGTAATGACGCTATTAAAGATAGTATAGACATCGAAGCTATCAAAAGCTTTCCTGGTGGCTCCTGTTCAATGGAGTGTATCGATACGAGCAGACGACACGACTAGGAGAAATAGGCAGTCGACATGCAAACTAGGCCTAGGTCTCGGCGAAATTGCGAGCGTGCTGGTTATTGGAGCTTGTCGAAGTATGAACGAAAACAATTACCATAAATTCTTGTATATATTTCCACGTACTATCGAGAGAAAAAGAGATAAAGATTCCTTTCTAAGCTCTATTAATCCGGTGCTTCCTCGAATTTCAATTATAGATGCTTATACGACCGCGAAAATACGTTTCACGCTATCGCACGCGATCGGTTCAATTGGTAACAAGCTCTTCCCGCTTTTTTTTAGCGCCTGTCAAACAAAACGTCTCCGCGCTCTATTTCCGGTAGTGAAACCGTCGAATTATAAATTGTATGTCACCATGACGCTTGCGTTTTAAAATAATACCCTTGGCGACGTTATTTTCGCGATTTACATTTATAATCTTTGCAAATACCTTCGGGCATTTTTCAAGAATTTTTAAATGAAAAACATCGAGAAGCGTAAAGCGATTACGGGATATACAGGCAACCCACAATGGACGAGAGGAAAGTTAGGATCGACCGCGCATAGATTTAACGAAATTTTTGTAAACGCTGCCTTTCGATAAGCAAATTGTACATTCGTGTATTTTCACCAGCCAACTATCGTTTCTCCGATCTTCGGTTGAATTTGCAATCGACCGAGATCGCTTTGAAAAAGATTGGTTGTAAAGGTAAACGAACCGACCTTGAGCAGTACGAAAACCTCGAAGCCAGCCATGAGGAGCATCGTGGCTGCGCTGAGGGCCGCCAGAGGAAGAGCCCAGGGTCGTTGTCTGAGCAAGGACCTCGAGTACGGCCGAGTATCGACCTCGATCTCCTGGTTCTTCTTTCCGGGAGGCATTTTGAACACCGAAACTGTCCTGTTCGGCGCTGGAACGCTGATGACACTCGCTACACTGGCCAGACCGTTCTTGTCCATCGCTACGTCGCTAGGTACCAGGAAGAATTCAGTCGACAACTCGTAGTCCTTCGAGGCTTGAGCTCGTATCGCCGTAGTTCCGGTTGGACCAAGCCAGCTCGCTGTGGCCCACGACAAGATAATCGGGCTCAGTCTCATCGCGTCATCCGTACTTCCGTGGTTATCTCTTTATGGCTCTGTGTGGCTCCAAGTTTCTGTAGCGTCACCGGGACATGCACCGTTTCCTGCGTAAGCGCATCCTTATGCGCCCGCCTCCCTTTCCTCCGAAGAATGGCACACCTGTAATTACGATTCGCCTCGGTAATTAAGCCTTGTCGGTTCATTCGATTAGATTTAGTGGCTGGGTAAAAGTGAGCACCGGTTTTAATCAGGAACTGCTTGGAAATCGAACTAACGCGCGCGTCGCTAATAATCAGACCAACAAATGGAAAATTGCTCTTCTCTCGAAGGAAATATAAACTATACGTCGTATACTCGTTCTTCCGTCGTACTTCGTAAATTATACCGCGAGTACAGATTTTTACATTTCCTTCTGGCAAGTTATACGAACGAAAAATTTACATTGTGACGTAAACGAGATATTTGTAATTTATCTCGCTTTCGCCACCACCACGAGCTCTTGGATCATCTCGCTACAAGTATAACATAACGATCGCGACGACGATATCGTAAAACTGATATTTCTATTATAAATGAATAGACGTGGAGAAAGAATTCGTCATTTGCCCAATTACCATAACGATAGGCTATAACTATTTTTAAAGCAAACGTTTACCGCAGAAAAATTCTTTACAAACAATTTTGAAAATAACCAGTGCTAACAGAAGCAAATAAAACCGCAGCCTATTCTGTACGAGAGCCAGGCATGACCAGTCCGCAGGCATTCACGGAGTCTAACACCATTAATTATTATGAACAGGGTCAGCGGTAAGTAGAGTGAAGCATAGACTGAGTAAAACCGGAGTAAAACCTGTAAAAACAGGCATCACGGTGCACATTACTGTAATCGATTTAACATTGAATTATACGAATATTAACTATGACTTCGTATTTAATCATGATAATAAATGAACCTTTCAAGTGTCGATCATTGTCTGTCTTCGATATCTCGACGATACTGCTTGTCACACATTTCTTCCTCGTATCAACTTTTTCCAACGATAATATTATCTTTTCTTTCTTTTTTTTACTTTAGTTATAAACACTATCGAAATTAGAACAAAACACAATTGCGAAGTAGATTCGAAAATCTTTTGGTATCCTTAGAGAATGTTTTTCGTATGGAATAATTCGACGCAACGAAGGTCAACGAACACTATGCAAGTTGTTCCAAGATCTTCGATACTAAATGATATTTTCTGTCAGAGCATGGACCAGTTCTCTAATGGGACAAGTCAGTGGAGTGGCCACGAAGCGCGCGTTGTGGGAGCCGAACTCCGACTAAGTCAACAAGCATTCTCGAGGGAGAAACTGGAAGCAGACTGGAGTTCCGTTCTGGAGGTGAAGCCTATCCGTTACGGAGGAGCCAGGGAGATGGTGATGACGATGCTGAGGTAGTAGTGGCATACAACAGGAGCGGATCCACGCAAACCTTTCCAATAGAGTTTTCTTTTTCTATCGAATTGTTTCAACGATGGAATATCAACATTTTGCTAAAAGTAATTCAAACTATTACGCCGAAATTGACTACTAAATTATGAACGAGCGATACTTCTTACTTGCAATTGCTTGATGAAACATTTTAGGTGAGGATCGTAGTTGGGTACTTCTTCATCTTCGATATTTTATAAATCTTCATTACGCAGGTGCCTTTCCTGGCATAAAAAAATATAAGTTCATCGAATTATTGGACTGGTGAATAAAGGTTTATAATTCGATATAATTATACATATATATGTAAATATGCGAAATAGAAACTTCGATAATCTTTCTAACAATTCGTTTTTATGAAAGAAAATTTTACTTCCTATGATATGCGTGCTATTTCCTATAAATTATACGTGCAATGAATTATACTATAATTATAGCGAATACAGTATAAATAGGTATACGGTATTTAGAGGTCTGATAAAGAAACATTATTTCATATATATAGAATAGTTGCAGTAAGAAACAAGAAATTCGGAAGATCGACTCGACGAATGAATTGACTTGCCTCTCGCGAATTGTAATTGGCTGGCTTTATTATCGTGAACAGGTCTATTTTATCGAGACGGATTCGATCTGATCCGCCCCTGACAAGATGAGAGAAGAAGCCGTGTGGAATAAAAGAGAAATAGAGAGAAGGAACGGAATGAAAGAAAGAAAAAGAAAGAAGCTGGTCCTCCGACGTCGAGGACCGGACCCAGCGACACATTTACATATCGTACGTGTAATAACCTCGAAAAAGATTTAACAATGGTCCCGGGACGGTTCTTCTCGGTTGCAAAGAAGAGGAAAGAGGCGAGCGCACAGCTCGGTGGATGAGGAAAGATCGAAGAAACGTTTAACGAGTTTCTGTGCATTCTTAAACTACGAAAAATGGCAAATACTCTCACAGACAGATCCACGATCTTTTTTTTTCATTACGGAATTCGCCATAAAAAGAATTGTAGTAATTTTATTTTCAAGCCAATCGTCTTGGTATATAATAAATATAATATAATATAATAAGTACATAATAAAATAGCCAATGATATATGAGGACAATTTAAGAGGAAAGATCTTCGTTAAAAGAAGAGCAAGTAGTTATATACGATCGGATAAAACTCTTACTCGACGCTAGTGGTGGAAATTATTTACCTTGGCCTAGAAATCGCTTATAAAATTATTCGTAGCTGATGAAAGTGATAACAGAGGTTTTGTTTCTGGATCTAAGCGGCGCGTCCTATTTAAGCTCGAACTAGATAATATGTAAGTAATATGTAGGCGGCCGGGCGTCACAGATCAATGATTGTTTGTGCACATACCTTCAGTAGCCATACACGATCAATCCCTTGCAACCAAGGTTCGATGAACTCTACCTCGAAAACCGGCCAAACCGTTTGCACGTTTGGTTCGGGTGGCTCAACTTGGTTGATAGTAAGTTCGAACACGTCTTACGTTTCTTACGTTTCCTGAAAACAATAATTTCAAACACAGAGCTCGCCAGATAAAAATCTTGGAATTCGAATGCATCAGTGCCTAGAATTCCCAACATTTCCGCTGCTAACGTACACTCGATGGACACCACCTTTTAATGGCGTTTAATTCGATGTAGTTTACTTTAGCGATCCGAGTCATCGCCTGTATGTTTAAAAGTAGAAGTCAACTTTTACTACTGCAATTATGGATACGTTTATCCAAAGTATCCGTTAATCCGTGGAAAATTATAAGTAAAAATAAAAGAATATAACTCGTACTCGTTCCTGTTCTATAATTTTATGCGACATGTTGAGGACACATCTGTCGTAGTTTTATAATTTCAGCATTGTTCGGTTTGCGTTCATGTTACGTTACTATACAGTTTCATACGTACTAATGGTTTTTTTAGTACGGTTAAAGATTTTCGATACTTATGCCCGCACTTTTTTTATATGTTCAGCAATAATGCTACCGACAAACCGGCTTCAACCGGAAACATAAATATTAAACTTACCAAATTTGACACAAAGCTTTGCAGCGTACCTCACAAGACTTGGAAGCCAGTTTTTCTACGTTTATTCGACGTTTGAACACGCTTTACGTCCCTCTCATTATTCGAAGCAAACATCAGTCGACGAAAACACGTTAGATTTACGATATATCCGTGGGGTACGATACAATCTGTATCGTCCTGATGAAATTATACGTATTAAGCTGTACAAGTTACATCGGCAACGATGTTCCTTGAAAATAAAATCATATTTGAAAAAATATATATTTGTTTCACAATGTACATGAATCATAGACCATAGATAATATCTCCGCATGAATTACGTTTAATTTCTCGCCCAGTAAGAATTCATTAGAACAAAAAGAATTTGTCGATTTCTTCAACTAAATTCCTTTCTCGATAATAACTGCCCTACTGCCAGCCAGACCCGACTGTTAGAAATCAGATTTACGTCCTTATGGGTTGCAGTTTGAGAACAGTTTTACTAGGAGAAACGTCTTAACCATTGAGACAAGGGAAAAATTGATAGAACAATAGACGCTGTCAAAGACAACGAACAACGAAAATCTTTCTTCGAGGCTAGTGTATACAAATGCGTACGATGTACAATGTCTCGCAATGGCCACACCCGGTCACTTTCTCCGCCAAAGCCAAAGTCATTCTTGTACCGTAAGTTACTATGCTTAATGACGCAAGCTACCCACGCTCGATCTAATGCGAAGCACGGTGATCCGCTTTCCTCCTGGTACGTCGGCCAACCATGGAATGTAATTTACAAGCTCCGACGGATAAGAAAAAAGGATAATTAAGACGCGACTCTTTAACTGCAAAAAGCGGAAGATCGAGTCGTATGACGGCCCTGACCGAATTTCTTTGCACTTGAACGTCATTCCCTGAAGGGATCGAAGCTTTTAAAAGTTCCTCGAACGCAAGATAAATCGTCTATCGCAACTAAATTGTTGCGCTACGATTATCGTCTGTAATTTATTACATCTTAACTAACTTAATAAATCGCTTCGTCACAATTTAATTGTATTTATAATCGTACAGTAAGTTTGATCATTCTGTTCGCTAATTAATCCGATTGATATCGCAGTTGCAACCCAATTATTCATACGAGTTATAACGTTTCGTGTCTAGTAATATTTTTTTTTTCGAAATCGTTTAGCTTATAAACGCAAACTAAAGAAAAACGATCGGTGCTAGGAATTCATAAATACACGGTAAATCAAGGTACGTATTGCTAAATCGTTCGAAAGTTGTTGCACGAAGGATTACCTTTATGCGAAAGAAGCTGTCGAGCGTGGTGAACGCGAAATTCCTTCCTCCACCCGAGGAACCCTAAATGATGCGGAGCACCGAACTCTCGGTATTGCAGTAAGAGAGGAGAGAAGTCGCTTGCAACCGGTTTCAACAAACTAAAGCTAAATAAAGTCATGTAGCGGCGCGAACGAAGGAAATCGTTCGGCCGATAATTGCGCCCTCGAAAAACTTTTCGAGCTTGTTCACAAAATGATGACTATTCGCCGCGTAATATTTCGAAAGGGCAGTCGTCGTTATCTGGTATCTGTCTACGTAATTGCCACGGTTATCTTTTACGCATATAAATCTGTGCGTATTAATTAGAGCTTATCGCGCGACTCTACTAAAAAATATTTCGTACAAACGCGAAGAGTCAAAAACTATATACATTGGTCTTTGGAAATGTTGAAAACATTTTATATTACGATATAAAATATAAAATTTGTTTGACGAGTTTAGTTTTCAACACTCAATGCCAATCGTCAACGATACATAAATATTTAGTTGGATAATAATGTGATAAATGACAGATTCGATTACAATACGAAATGGGCGTTCTTCGTATTCCAGAATTAATTATCAAGGAACAAGTTCTTAGGATAATTAATAACAATTCCCTCGAGCGATACCAGTGATCGATCAAGAAGCAAACATTCTTTCGCAACTCACCCCCTTGTCTATTCTTCGCCTCGTCGGGTTTGATACGTTGATAAGTCGACCCTTCCACGGCGATTCATTTGAATATAAATCCGGCTGTCTACACACGTTGAAAGTCTCACGAACGAAGAACGAAGAGAAGGATGGCGAACCAAGAGGACAGAAACAAGTCGAACGAAGAAAGGAAGAAGAAAGAGACGAAATGAAGAATTCTTTTTTCGTTGCACACTGTAACCGCAAACCGCGGTGGTCGGCCATGCAAGATATTTTTTATTCACCTTATTTTGGGTTCCTCCGCGCGTATAATATTTTTTATCTCGTTTTGATACACACGTGCACACACACGCACGCACACACATACGAATGGAGTTTACAAGCATATTTGCAGTATCTTTGGAACTTACTCCTTCGGAGGATCGTTGAAGTTAATGTGAAATATATGAGATTGACGCGACGTACACGCATCTGCAAAGTATAAGAAATTATATTTATTTTAATTATTGTTATTAGAAAATCCAATTAACGATTAAAGCGATAATTTTGTAAATCTCATAAAGAAACTCAAAATTGGTACGTACGTACACGTTTATCTATACATATTATCTCGTATACACGATGTTGAAGAAAACGAAAATCATAAATTCAAGGATACAATGTTGTTTCGTAAGTTCAATGACCCAATAGCATGGAAGACTCTAAAAATGCGAGTGTATAAAATTTTTTTTTGCTTCTGCCTACCGTTAGTCATTTACATATACAGTCGGTATAGTCTTACTGTAATGTAATAGATTCGGAAATAAAATATTTGTAAATATACATTTATTAATAAATAAATAAAAAATAAAGTAAATATACATTAATTTTTAGAGATATAGTTCTAAAGCAATAAATCAACGTGGCGAAAGAAACGAATTCATAAAGAAGACTAAATAACGTAAGAAAGATACAAAGATATATTATGCGAATACTTTTAAACGAATACTATTTATATAGTTAAGAAAACTTGAAATAAACGTAGATGTTCTATTAAAAGTAACGACAATTACACAATTATTCATTATAAAACCAGTTACATAAAATTAATGCAAATGATATATGCTGGAAGATAGCGCAAACGTTTCAAGGATAAACGATTTAACGAATATAAAAGCAATAGGTTCAAAGAAATTACGACCCGATGAAGAATTTCTCTTGACCCCGAATTTCAAAAAACGCCTGTATATTCACAGTACACGATAAAAGGGTAAAAAGGCTTTTAAAAAGGGCGACTATTATTTTATTCTGCGCGTGAGTGCATTGTTAAAAGAGACTTTTATTACCTCTGCCAAGGACGAAAGCTCACCACGTAATCTCAGGGAAAGCCTATATGGAGTCGCGAACATTTACATCTTTACATACATATTACACGAAGGGTACGTGCACATAAGACCGCAATGCGCGTGTCTACGTGCGCTTACGATGGAGTAACGATATTTATTATATGTCGGCTATGAATTATGGGCCGTTAACTTTGCCTTCGTGACGCGGCCCTTCGCTTCGCGACCAACCAGCCTACGAATCCGCCACTCCGACTGCACAAAAATACACATGCACATGCCTCGTGTATTCCTTCCAAGCGAAAAGTTTGCCTTTAACCAAGCGGTTCATTTGCACGAATTAATTGAATTTCTTTGAATGAAACGTTAGACCGGCAAACGGATCGATAATCCATACATGACCCGACTAGGGTCGAAACATAAAAATTTTGAATGCTGGAAATGTTTGCAATTTACGATACGTAAAAGCGTATGCAACAATTGAAACACCGTCGACATAGGTTTTTTAATATAACGTTCGTGGGAAAGGCGAGGCACACATGGCGCTTAAAACAGCTTTAACGGTAAATTTACGAGCTTGGTAAAAAATGTGATATTAAATGCTCATTAACATGATAATATGGAAACGGTATGTTCATCCAGCTTCTTTGCCAGGCACTGATTATCAATTTGGTTTTTTTAAGAATTGCTTCCTCTACGACTAAATCAATGAATATAACCTAATGCGATTAGATTGGTTTGGAAATGTCGTATCTGGTTTTGGTTTCTTTTGATTAAATGATTCTATCTTTCATAAATTATCATATCTAACTGTATTACAGAAACATTACAGAAAAAATCTCAGATAAAATCATACATCCATATAACGCTTTCTTATAAAGTTAATGCCCGTTCAACGATATTCCATACGAATTTACTAGTGATTTAATATAATTAATTCATGAATGAATAGAATCGTGGAACGATAAATAAAAACAAACTTCCTAAATAATATTTAAAGAACATAATATTAATTATTAATACATGTAGATATAGGTAAAAATTAATTTAAATTTGTTAAAAAATAATTTGGCGAATGTTTTTGAAAAATATTTCGAGTCTTTATGAATTATAAAAGCAAGTATCGAATCTTTATGGTTTTAACTAACGGAGTGCTAAAATTGCAATTTACTGAGTCGAGGAGAAGTAGCAAAACCACATCCGTGGTCACAAAATATTTATGTGAGAATACAAAAATAACTTAAATATATTTTATTTTGATTATAAAACTGGTTGTAAAAGATAACCGAAACTTAGTTTTGCTATGTTAAGTGCAAATTAATGCACTTAAAACAAATCCTTATATAAGCATAAGAGTATTAGGATTTTAATACAAATTATTTAAACGTTGATAACTAGCGATATTGAATATGTATGACACAATCATGAAACCAAAAATATATGAGTTGTAGATGTAACATGTTTATATATACCTTCCATGTCTTTTCTTTGATAACAATATATAAATTTCAAATCTTCTTTTCACCATTTATTTCAATAGAGCTAGAGTCACGATTCGCGCATCTACAATGATCAAGATGATTATTTCGTAATAGTAATATAATAATCGTTACAGTAATAATAGTAATAATTATTATCATTGGAATTTTTACATAAAAATATAAATTACAATTTGTTGTACGAAATCTGTGAAAGATCAAGTCTTGGCTCTGCCAAAAACAAACTCGCTGACATAATGAACAATTGATTAAAATAAATTTATAGTCTTGTTCTTGGAGATTCTATTTATCAAGCACTGTACAGTTTTGAAACCTGAAAAAATCGTATTACTGAAATTTAAAATTCACTATTATTGTTTTGCGATATAAAGTATCAAAAACGATTTCTAATCGATTCAGAAAAGCTTTGGATACCCACATCAACGTATTATACGTTTTTGTAAAAATTCTTGTTAAAAAATTTACATATTTAAATAAATGATCATTAATAATAATTTAAATAAAAATACATATTTAACTGGAATCTCAAGATTGATATTCTTACAAAACTTTCCTTTGTGTAAAATACAGATGCGATTTCCTTGTTCAATTGGCTGTAATATTCTAAATGCAATGCAAAAATACGTATTAGTATAAGCAATAAATGGATTGAGTTTGCTAAATTTGTATACCATATTTCTATTAATATATGTACTGTATCTTCACTTTTGCTTTGAATGATATTCAAAATTAGATTTTTTTTGCAAAATAAATTGTACATATCTTCAAAAGTTAATAATTATACATAAATCCTTATGTATGAATCTGTATACGATTTAGTCAAGATTGACGAAATTCAATTATTGATTATTGCAATAATTATTAAAGATAAACAAAAACTATTTATTGCCAATTCCTATTTTAGACCATCACAAAATCTCGATCTGTGTTAGATTTTTCACTTTCTGAGCCTTCACTACCCTCTTCTCCTTCTCCTAATTCAGATGAAGGAAGCTTGTTTTCTTCGCTAGATAAAATTTCTTCAATTTGAGTATGTTCTTTAGATAATTCTTTAGTACTAGGTTTTTTCTCTCTGTAAAGAAAAGGTAAAATAAGTACAACATATTAATAATGATAAAAGCCTTATAAGTCTGATATTTTTATATTATAATAAATTTCTACTTACAACTGTGTTGATGGTGTCTCTTCAGTATCAGAGTCTTTTTCTTTCTTTTTCTTTTTTTTACTAACTTTTTTGTCACTTTCAGATGTGGAGCCATAATATTCATACTGAAAATATATTTATACATACATTCATTGCATTTGTTAGATAATAAAGAATTAAAAGCTGATACGTACTTGATAAAGTGGCCAGAATGAAGCAAAGAATCCAACATCTGCAGTTAAATTAGGCAAAAGCCAAAGGTGGCATCTGCCAAGTGTTGGAACCCATAAAAGGCAAAATACAATTAATCTTATAAATGCTAATGCCAAAATGAATACAAGGAATCCAGCAGCTGCAACACTTATATAATATACACCGTGACGGATTGTTAATGGCCACAATGGAAAGAGACAAACACCAATTGCACCTAAAACTACAAGGGTTCCAAAGAACCAGTAGTATATAGGAATTGGTTCATATATCCAGACATATGCATCATTGCAGTCAACAAAATACTGTTCCATATGCATTTCCAAACGTACCTACATTAATTAATACTTTTTTTAAATTACTAACTTTTCTACATCTTTTAACATTTATTCCTTTCAGCACTAAGATTCTTGATAATGTCTATGCACTGTTCATTAAACATTTAATCTGATAGCATTTTGATTGAATCAATTATTTATCTTTTGAAGAATACACTTGAAATTACTTTGATACTATGCTGTAAAATACTCAGTGAAATAAAATAACATAAAATAAAACAATAACATCGAAATAAGATATTATAAGAAAATCTATGTAAGTAATAGCAAACATGACTTTGAAATAAGATATATACACAAATTTATGATACATACTGCAGCTTTATACAAGTACATACATATAGATTGATTATATTTCTTAAACTCATATATGAATTCATAGCACTGAAAGGATCATTAATAATAACTTATCTATAAAAAAAATTGAACATAACACTAAATAAATAAACTATCACTTCCGTTTAAAACTCACCTTTGGTTTTTTCTTCTTTTCTTCAGTTTTATCTTCATTATCTTTTTCACCTGTTGCATCTTTATTTTCTTTAGCCTCTTCCTTCTCTTTTTCAGTAGATTTTTTTTCTTTTTTGATTTCTTTTACCTTCTTCTTTATTCCACGTATTTTATATAGTTCCTCTTCAGAGATTACTACCTTTTTTGCTCGATGAAAGAATTTATGTCTTAACATCAAATCTAGAAATTCAGTAACCTGTTCACGTGTTTCAAATCTAGTTTTACTCCATGGTGAATTTTCCAATAAAGCGTCAACTGCACGAGTGCCAGTAAAATATTCAACATTGTGATTTCTATCAAATTTTGTTTTTTTCGATGGTACATTGTTACGAATCCATTTAGCCACTGCATATTCTTCCTTAGATGGTTTTACGTGGACAACTTCATTATCTACACTTGATATTTCTTGCTAAAAAAGATTAAAGCTTAATTTTTGACATTACCATGATACTTTGTAAATATTTCACTAAATACATATAAATTATAGAATTAGATATAGATTTCATTATTATAAATTAAAAATGTCTTATCTTTTTATGCAAAACATTAAATTCAATTGTAATTCTTTATGCTGTACAAAAAGCAAGATAGTCAAAGTTTAAACGGTACAGATGGTAATTGGCATATACCGGAATACAATTAAAACGATTTTCGAACATCTATGTAAAGGAACCCCATAACGTAAATAATAAGTTTCCATGAAGAACTAAATAATGTAGTTTATTAAAGAATAAATGAATCATATAATTAAAGTTAATTCACGAATTTTGAATAGAATGAAAATGATTTGTTTGCTACGTCATCCGTTGGATTATGTTACAGCACTTATCCATATTGACACGTGCTTTGAACTGATAAAATAAAATGAATTTAACATCAAACGAAATACTATACTTTCAGTCACCAAATAAACACCACAATTTATATGTACTGTTAAATAATATCGTGATAATTGCAGCCATATGTGATGCTTACATCCTTGCGCTTCCTGCTTTTCCTACGTTCCGCCATGTTGTAAATTCCGTTTTGCGCTTGCGCGCTCAACTTTATCTACTCATCAACAAACGTGGCATGTGCTTCTGCGTAACATGCTAACTGTAGTAGCCGGCTATTTAAATATGTACGCATACTGTTTGTTTTAAGAAAACGGTATAACTAGTTTTTTAAGTATATTAGTAACCTAATTTCTTCTAATTGTAATAACACTATGCTTATCAGTATTTCATATTATATTTTATGATGTTTAAAAACGTATTTTATAATTTTACTTCAATATATCGGTTTATAAATTATGGACGCATTTTATCGACATAATTATTATAGAAGAAACTGTTCTTAATAAAAACTTGAGTAATTTACATTTCTCGTTCTTAGCTTTTTGATGCACATTCGTACACAAAAATATATACACATGTATGTAACAATAAATTAATGACGGAGAAATTCAGGTTATTACAAATATTTCAAAACGATGAGTTTTATGTAAAATGATGATAGAAGTGAGTACGTGAAAGGATTAAATACAGATTATTAACATACATATATCACCATACATGTATTTCTAGAAATAAAACTATTTTTTCTATTTCTATACTGTCATACTTCTATGTGAAGTTAGCTGTTTATGAATCGTAAATTTTATGATCAGCTGTTACATGGAATAAAATTTGCAATTGCATTATATGTACCAGCATATATATTGAGAATTATTACTAATAAGAGTAATAATCATTAAAGTTATACATTAATCTATAAAAGTGAAAATTTGTCAAACGCTTTTCTATTCTGCAAAAACGAGAGATTTTTTGTATTTCTATACTGTTATACTTCTATGTGAAGTTAGCTGTTTATGAATCGTAAATTTTATGATCAGCTGTTACATGGAATAAAATTTGCAGTTGCATTATATGTACCAGCATATATGTTGAGAATTATTACTAATAAGAGTAATAATCATTAAAGTTATATATTAATCTATAAAAGTGAACATTTGTCAAACACTTTTCTATTCTGCAAAGACGAGAGATTTATTTTCAAGAAAAGTTTCTAACCTTAAAATTAAAAATGAGTGCACCAATAAGTACAGCAATGGATAATTTAACAGCTGCAATTAGATCTAATATTATTCCAAATCAAGAATATTTATTGCAAGGATCTGTGTTAGACAGTGCTGTAGAAGTATTGCTTCATAGATTACGTGGTTTATGTGATAACGTAGATACTGGACCGGAAACTTTTAATGATCATGAGATGTGTTTTAGCATCAGGTATATAAAATTATTTTACAAATATTATTTTATTTATGAATTTACGTCACTACTTAATGCTTTATATTTCAGAGGAGCTGAACAACCATTACTTTTACGTGTAAGAAGAGCATTGGATTATCAAGATATGCCATGGCAATTACGTTATATCGGTCAACCTGAATTGGGTGACAAATCACGACCTACAATCGTTAGAAGTAGCTTAGATATAGCAACTAGTAATACTGTTGTTGACTTTTTAACAGAACTTGGATGTAGGCTAGATTTTGAATATATTGCACGTGGTTATATGTTTCGTAAGGGTAGAATGAAGGTTACAGTTTCCAAAATATTTAAGATGGGACAACAAGGAAAAATACCTGAAAGTATGGAAGCAATATCTCAAAGTTATCTAGTAGAATTGAGTGTTTTAGCACCTAGTGGTCAAGATGCGATAGCTGAAGATATGAGAATTTTTGCAGAACAATTGAAACCCTTGGTACAACTTGAAAAAATTGACTATAAAAGATTTGTTCATTAATATAAAAATTATAAACTAGTATTGAATTTCAAATTATACTTGTGTAATTCTTTCTGTAGAATTGTATATGTATAATATAATATGTATAATAGGAAACTTTTTATAATTTAAGTTATACGAGAAATAAAAATTATTATATTTTCTATAATTAAATTATTATTCTTATATATTATTACGTGTGACCTGTACCATAAATTTAATTATAGTGCAGTAACATACATACGCATGATACGAGAAGATACATACATTTCATATGAGTACATAGATATTCTATTGTTTATATGAAGTGAATCAATACAGAGTATTTATCGATTTTCATGAAAAATTATATGGCACTATCGTTTTTCTTAAATAAATAATTAAAAACTTTTTTTTAGTTAAAAGTGTACGTTATTGTTTAGTGTATTAATTTTATTGCATAATATTTACAAGTAATCTATAATTAAAATAAGAATAAATATTTTAGATTTGTACTAACAATCTAAATATTATTCAAACAAATTAATATTTTTTAAGTACAGCACAGTAAACATTTAAAAAACATAATCATTAAATATTAATACGGTGATGCTAAAGTAGAAATAAACTTTCATTTGACTAGGAAGTAGAAAGCAATATACACCAATGCCATCTTAGAAAGGAGGCCACGGAAGAAGATTAACGCTACATACGCCACCATTTTGTGGACATTTCTACTTGTGCAGTTCCAGCGAAAGGTGGTGCGTTACGGGATTACCAAATCCATCGAACTAACGTACACATTTAAGTAAGTAAAATATAATATTTTGTTGAAAATAGATATACACTCGTTTATTTGTACTTGGTTTTGAAAATATTACGTGAAAATAAGAAAATTGCTTCAAAATTCCCATGGCGTCGGTTTCTGTTCCGACAAATCTTAAAATTCCTTTGTAATATTTATACATTTATGCGAATAAAATAGTAAACAAAATAATATTTGTATATTTCAAATAATATACGAGCTCTACATTCTTGAATAAATTCAAATATTTAAATCGGAATAATTAGTCCTCGTTACTGCAGTAAATTGAGAGCACAACATGGCGGTATACCGACTTTCCCTTTTCAGTATAATCGACTAAGTTTCGTGACTGACTGTGTTGTAGATTATTGAGTTTATTATATAAGATTAACTTGATTATGAAGCAGACAACATGCAAAATATATAATACCGCTTTTTAGCTGTCAATATTATATACATCAGTATTATTTTCATCACCGGTCGATATTTTTTCGGTATAGATAAACTGACAGTGGGTGTCGATTTATTCTCATAGGCCGTAGGCCATAGGCTATTTTATTCGATAATAGGTCCATCAAGGACACAGCACCTATTTATGTGAATTACTTTAATTTTCAAAACATACGTACTTAAATTATTGATTTATTTATCAAAACTTATTTTGATAATTTGAAATTTATTTTGATATTAACAAAAAAGAAATTTCTTTTACAGACGCAAAATGTCACGGTATCGTGAGTGGGATCCTTCATGTAAAGTTTACGTTGGTAATTTAGGGAACAGTGCTAGTAAACATGAAATTGAAAGTGCATTCAGTAAATATGGCCCACTCAGAAATGTGTGGGTTGCAAGAAAACCACCTGGTTTTGCATTTGTAGAATTTGAAGACCCACGAGATGCAGAAGATGCAGTTAGAGGGCTAGATGGAACGTAAGTGTTATGTACTAATTACATGTATGTATACACATACATGTTACTATATATTATTGTATATATACATATTGTGTATATATAATTAATATATAATAACAATTTTATGAATTTTAATAATCAAAATCGTTTTGTTTTTTTCTTATTTTTCAGGCGATGTTGTGGAACCAGAGTGAGAGTAGAAATGTCCTCAGGAAGAAGTAGACGTGGAGGTGGAAGGAGATCAGGTCCAAGATATTCCAGGTAAGAAATCTTAAAATATTGAATATCCATGTTTTACAGCAACATTTGAGCTGCTGCAGATGACTGTGTCTTACCAAGTAGGTATTACAGTGCAGTTATCAAATAACAATGTCAAGAAATGATGCACGGGTTTCGGTGAAATTTTCTATGCACAGAGGATGTAAATTGACAATTTTTTTTAATTATTTTCTATAGGAATGCAGATAGAATATATTATATACTATATTCATTTGATCTTATCGCTCTTCTGGCTAGTACTCTTATGTGAATTGCAAATTAAAGATTTGATAAATTGAAATAATATTTGAAAGAAAAGTTTCTTTGAGCATCGTAAAATATTTTTATATAAAATGTGAAAATTTGCGAGGTTAGCCGAAGAGCAACCAAATACACTGCATGGGAAACCTAAACGGGAGATGCTAGGGTAAATTTTTAGTTATGGCAGAGGTAGCAATCTCATATATAGCTCATATTTTTCCCATTGTAATCTCCTTGTGAATATGCTTAGCGAACAACAGGATTCACATACCATATATCTTTTTGACAAACTTATAGGTCCAGGTCTTGCAGTCCTCGAAGGAGATCACTGGGTCGTTATCCAAGGTAAGAATTTCCTAGCCCTGTTAACCGCAATTTTCAGGTGCGAGTAGACAAAAGAAAGAAATCAAAGTGAAACATGGCGATTGGCAACATATGAGCAGTCTGAAACATACAACAGTTTTTCTTAATTTTTTTTAGGTCCTGGTCAAGAAGTCCACGCAGATCACCGATAAGCCGATATTCTAGGTAATCCCTTCTTGTTTCATAATTTTATTAAATTTTCAGAGCCTTACCAAGAACAGACAATCTACAAATTGGAAGTAGGTATTTACAAGTACCGCTTGTATTGTGATCATCGCAATTTTGCACGCAGAATCACAATATATCATATAAAACATAGAATAATTCTGACCGAAATGTATTGAACACTGAGAATTGCGCAATTGTCACGATCGGCGGTCAACTATTGTTAATTGATTGGCATAAGTTGGAGAGGACAGGACTAAAAGAATAGATAGGCTGAGGACGAAGAAATAACTTACAAACTGAAAAAAGATAATCGAAAATTTGAGGTCCAGAATTAGTTGGCAACTACGATGCTAGTTTGGTGCATAAAAAGAAGCACCGGTGGCAGATAAAAGTAAATCATAGCGGTGTCTGGTGTTAATTTTACCAGTTTAAAACAATTTGTTTCTAGTGCTTATTGTGATCTTATTATAGCATCTTATGAATTTTATTTTGTAAATGCTTGGAATTAATTTATTTGGTATTTGAAACTATGATTTTAACAATGCATAGAAATTATGTAATAAGCAATCGCAGTTGATCATTTTATTTGGAAAATTTTGTTGTGTATTCAGGTACCAAATTAAGTAGGTTACACATCCAATTTAATTAAATAGTTCATTATATAGTAAAAGATTTTGATATTGAAATTCACTAATGTGCAAATATCTCATGCACTTCGTATTTTGATCACATTTATTTATCGTACACGCATTGAAGCAGTTTTTAATTGTTCTTTTTAGTTTCGGTGTATTAGTTGTACAAAGTCGAATTTTATTATTTTTTTAAAATACAGTTTTTTAGCATACTGCACCATGCGTTGCGATAAGTATATAAAGGATAATTTGATACATCCATCATATAAATTTAATCAAATCAGTTGCAAGTAGAGTCTTTTGTACGCATTAGAGTGGGCAGTCTAGGATAATCGAAATGAAAATATCACTAACGAGTGATACATGTGCAATTTTGTGAATTTGGATTAAGGAAAAAAAGTCGTGTATACCAATAGTGGCCAGGAGTATGATAACTTTGATGGTTATATTGCTAAAACTGACGTTTGCAGATTCTACCAGCGTCAGCTCCTAGCTCTGCTCGTCTCCCCGCCACTACTACTACTACTGCTACTACTACTACTACAGCCACCGTGAAAAAAAGTCTAGCAATCAAAACTGAACAAAAAAAAAGCCTGCCTGCCCACTAACTTCCCAACCAGTCACCATCAGTCACCACCAGTCACCGGTAGGAGCCAAGTCGTCCGTCAGTTGACAGTCCGATGCTGTCCGTCAGTCCGTCTGTTCCCCTTCAAAAAGACTTCTTCGGGCTACCTCAACCTCTAGCGGCTAGGAGCATCGTGAATCCATCGAACAGCCAACGCGATATGAACGAATACTTCTGTCAAAATCTCGGCGCGTCAGTCCGTCCGTCCGTCCCAACTTCTACTACTACTACTACTACTACTGCTACTACTACTACTCGTCAACCATCACGTTAAACTTAGCCGACAACGCGACCGCCACTTCTCTTCGACTGAGCAAAGCAAAATGATCACCACCTACACACCATCCCACCACCACCCAACCAAGTACCACCACCACCAACCACCACTACATGTTCACAGTTGTCTGGTATTTCACCGATTTTCAAAGATTTTTTATCTTTTTTTTTCTTTTTTTTTTATCTAATTGACGGTGTCATGTTCTCTGTAGTCCAATGACAGTTTTTATTAATTAATTATGTTTATTCAACAGATTTTTAGCAAACGGAATAGAAGACACTGGTTAATATTTCTTTTTAATTATTTTAGTGATATGTTGGTACACATTGGACCAGGGAACTGCCGCCTGTTACATAATATGTATTTATCAAGATATATATATTTACATATATATCTGTAACAGTTGTAAAAATTTATTTTAACTAAATTAATCCTACTTTCGTTTATTGGTTTCTCATTATTGGTGAGATGTCATTTTATATTAATTATTGTGTCTAACTAGTTTTATCACCCCTTAGGCAAATAGGAATTAGCCAGTCCTAATTCTATTAAGGTTGCCTTGCGATCATTTTCGTACCTATGTGTTCAACACACGACGTTCTGTTTCGTCTTATACATCATTTAACGTAACTATGTTTAATCTTATATATATTGATATGTTTTGGAGGAATACAAAGCCGTGATGTAGGATGCGATCTTAGGTGGCATGTATCTCAGGAAGTTAATATCATCTTAATGATAATGACACAAACTTGAGACGAAATAGAACGCCGTGTATCAATAAATTGTTTTCCGAACTTTAGTGAAAGTGGTATAAAATGTTTTTTTAATATTTTAGGTCGAGATCCCGTAGCCCTCGCAGGAGGTCACTGAGCCGTAGCCGTAGCCGAGACCGCCGTTCTCGTTCGGATTCCCGCGACAGACGGTATTAATATTACCACAAATTAAAAAAGCAAGCCAGAAGAAGTATATGTATAGAAAAGAATCAGAGATCGAATCTTGCACTTGTAACATAAAAAAAAAATTGTCATCGTATGTGTTTTTATACTATTCAACATGGAAGAGAGATGAAAGAAACTCATGAATTTATAGCATTCCCAGTACTCATTAACTAAACAAAGTTTTAGTTTTTGTCTTCAGAGTTAATCTGCGACATTAAACATTCTGAAACAACCGTGTTGCAAGAATTCGCCTATTCTATTCTCTTTACACGGAAATTCTTGGTTTCCAGTGCAAGAAAAGCGATGTAGTGAATTTACATCGAGGATCAAGTGTATATTTTCTAAATGTTTTTTCTATTTACTTACAGTTAGGGTGCTAAAAGTGTTTGAGAGAACGGATCGACTAAATGTGCCGGATGGAAGATAAAGAAAACCGATTTTATATGTACATAAAAAACATAATCGTTACCACGCGTACATAATCTGTCGAAGCAATGATAATACAAGTAAAAGACATTCAGAAGAAATATTAAATAATACACGTACATAATGTTTAGCATTTAAGTTGTTAACACTTTGTACATGCATAAATCTTCGCTTTTATGCGTAAAAATTAATTAGACACATGTACTCAGGCGTGTGTAGACTGTTTCACATGCACAGTTACATTTTCACACACGCATACACATTATATATACAAAGATATTTTACATGCAACAAAATTCTTTGTGATTTGAGCTATCCAGTACGATAGATCTCTTACGGAACGTGCTCATTGCTTCAGTGTGTACGGGTGAGATAAATAGAATTCGGTTGCAATTAAGGACAATTATAACGATAAGTATAACAGTGAGACGTTTTTCGTGTGAAGAACTCCATGGAGAAATAGAAGGAACGGCCGTTTTATGTTGTATTAATTATTTTGTACTCTTACGAATCTAAGACTTTAAAATAAAAATGTATGGTATAATTGTTTTGGCTTTCCTATCGCAAATAGCAGTTTGATGTTCATTAATAGAAAATAATAAAGTATTGACGTAATAGTACATCGGAGTCGTATATTTCATACTTCTTATCCCATTAAATATTCAGTTAAAAAAGAAATCACATATATATTGCAATTATTATACATAATAATTCTTAAATATAAATTCTTAAGTATAAGAAACATTTCCTAAAGGAAGCATGCATAATCGAACACCTTGTTGACAAAGATGATAGTCTCTTATGGGTAAAGCAAGGGTTTCATCTAGAAGCTTTAAAATTTCTAGATAAGATTTTAATGCTTCTTGGTGCTTCCCTTCCTCGAGGTTTCTGGAAGCAGTCCTAAAAATGGCATCTGTGTCTTGTAACGCTTTTAAACCTTTGAAAATATTAGTATTCTTGCCACATTTGGAACATCTGATCATGAACTCGTTTGTGTCTGCTTTTATAGGTAGAACGTTTCCACATTCTTTACCAGTCTCGCACTTGAATCTGAAAAAAGATGGAAATATTTCGTGCCTCTAATTTCGAGCCACGAAAGATCGAAGATTTGAAATAATCGTATCAAAATAAAGAATACCTTAGAATCGTTGGATCGATTTCTTCCAAAGTAGGCCAATGTGCTGTACATGCTTCGCAGTTGCAATCGAACCAGTATTGTACTCTTAGTTTCCGTTTCCGTTCAGCTTCCGGAGTAGTTGTAAACATTGGACCGTAGTTTTCGGAGATTTCCTCTCCTGCTGGAATAGTGCGAATTGCTCGTACAACCATAGTGGTACCGACAAAATACCTATGTAGCCAGTGATGATTATTTACGATTTACTATTTCATAATTATTATCCTAGTAATTAAATTATGGACGATTGTTATTATGAACTTCATTTATATTACAGTTCGGAATCATAGGTTTCTATTTACCTGATGATACCAGGATTGCACGAATGATTAAACAGTGAAACTGTCGAGTAAACACCGCCACCGATAAATTTACTTTTAGCTTTCGCTAAAATTTTGCTGCCCTTTGGTACAACTAATTCCGATATCTGAGAATGAAATGTAAATGTATAAATGCAAGCGACGCACAGATATATACAACTTTTGATTCTACGCTCGGTACGTTGTTTTCTTAAAAAAAGAAAGAAACAACATGACTTACTTCATGAGCGTTAAATTGTATTAACATTAAATTATGTAGAATCAAACCCCCTATGTATAATTCACCATCGGAGGGTACCGCTTCCGCTGAATCTGGGGTTTTAATCCATTCGGGAAGGTAAGGGCTTCGTTTTAAAAGTCTCAATAGCCAAGTAGCTATGTAAGTTCTATGGAAAAGATCTTCCGATGTTCTTTCATCCTCGTGGGTTACTGTACAAGGAGAAACATAAATGGATATTGTGCATATATTTTTCTCAATGAATATCTATTAATAAACGTATTTAATATGCTAAAAACACCATGATATCAGATTTATTCCATCGAAAGGCGTTCCATTTCCATTTCTATATGACTGTGATAATTGATCAATTAATTACTTAATCCATAGATAGCTTGGAAGTCATCGTGTCGACGAGGTCGCTGCGTCGAAGTCTCGAATCTGCCCTTCGTAGCTTTAAGCTTATCCTTGAGCGTCAATAATTCCTCGAAGGGTTTCTGAACGATTGCCTTTAAAGCTAAGAAACAGTTTACAGAGGTTTCCGAGAACCATAAACTGGGTAGTATCATGCATTCGTTTTTATGAATCTCGGCATCCTTGTTTCTGCAGGGAATACTGCAGTAAGCCACGGAATTACACGTGTCACAGCTAGTTGGTATCGGTACGAATATTTTCGCGAAACAATGATGACAATTGGTGAGTCTGCAATGAATTTATATAGGTCTTAATATTAATCGAGTATAATTTCCCGTACAGTTTCTGAACAAGTCGTTTAACAACTCAATGGAAATCTCGAATAAGTGTCTGTAGCACATTTCGGTCAAAGTTGAATTAACAGTTAAACACTGTCCTACAAATTCTGTCGATCGTTTTAACACACAGCTAATTAACAGCTTGCAGATGTTTGGTCAGAAGGCAAATCACCTTTGAATACAAGAAGCACGTTAGGTGTTCGAAACTTACGAAATTAAAACGTGCTAGTTTTTCGAGCGTTTCTCGAAACGTGCTTAGACTTTTCCCGAGGTTTTTATTCAATTAACCGCACCTGTATTCCGCCAACAAGGCTGCACAATGTGGCTTTTCTATCACCAGCGTTTCGCCAGGTTCGATGTCTTTAGTAGCAACGGCGTGTCTACCTATGTTACCACCTTCATCTTTAATTTCAACCGCTTTGCTGCACGAAGGATACAGAGGATTGCAGTCCTCGATCTTTAGACTCGTCTTTTTAGGCTCCCTAGTCTCTTCTTTCTGAGGAATTTTCGACGCCTTCTGTGCCAACCGATTACCCTTGTCTATCACAGCAAGCATAAGTCTAATGTCTGCCTCGAGCTTCTGTTTCTTGTCCAATGGTAATTTCGCAGTGTCCAATGCTTGCAAAGCGTTCCTGAACGCCAGCACAGCCTCGTCGTGCCTTCTTAATCCGAGCAAACATCTAGCGCGTCTTTCTTGAATTTTATAATGTAATTCATGCGGATATCCGACACGCACAGCTTCTTCCGCGTCTGTCAGACCGTAACTGTACTCTTCTAGGTGGTAAAGCGTTGCCGAACGATTCGCCAATATAACGCCTAAGTCTGGGCAACAATTCGCAATTGATTTGATGGTAGTTTTAAGCAAAGTAAAAGTTCACGTCGAATTTACGATTATATTGGGTCGTCCGAAAAGCGTCTTTCTCTTCCAAACGCGTCATTTACAACAATGCATCTTTACAGAAACGTGAAAGCTAATCTGTCAAATATCGTGCTCTTTATCTTGACAGAAGAAAATGCATCACACGTAATTCAGTAAGATAATATAAAACAGAAAAGGTGTCGTGCACCTGTTATTTCCTTGTAAAACGAAAGAAACTTTCCGGACGACCTAATGCCAGAGATTCGAGACTTTCGCTGCCCGGTGTCGCACGATTATCAAAGTTGTGCAGAGATCAAGTTACGTTAAATTTAAAACGCATCGACATAATTCTAACATTGTCACAAAATCCGTGTGCGATGAACTGGACGCGTTGACGGAATAGCTTACGCGGAGATTGCGAAACGATCGATTTTACCGAAACAAACAACGCGTAGAATTTTTACGTTTCAACAGCGTTAAACGAATAGCAACGATGGTATCAACCGATCATCAATTACCTTTCTTAAGTGCTAGCAGAACCGCGTTCGAATAAGATCCTAGCGCTTTAATAAATTCACCACGTCCGAAATACTTGTTACCGATATCCTTAAGTTTCAGAGCTTTCTCGCTGTTCTTCAGCAATTCGCCCTCTTCGGTAACTCGTACAGGAAGATTATAAATCACTGGATAACGCAGTAGGAAACCGATCCTTTCCGAATTTTCGTTCAGTGCTATGAATTTTTTCATATCCTGCGGAGTAACCGCATTTTGGAGCGCCAGGAAATTTGACCGGAAGTAATCACTGACTACGTTATCGTCCTCCCTTAACATTTTTTTCTACGCTTCCAATTAATTTTCTGCTGCACAAAATACTTTAATATGTTTCACGTACGTATATAGGTAGCGTTCGATTCATGCGCGTTCACTGTAACACTTGCCGCAACTTCTTTTCATGGTTCACCGTGCCGTTTTCGAGAGGACAGACGTCGACCAATTACCAATTATAGGTTTTAAGAAATCTTTCGTTTCGTTCGATGGCCCGTTCGATCCGAGCAAATGATCTCGATTACTTTTCCAGTCGGTAATTTGCAATCGAATGACACGTTGCCGGTCGACGATGCTGGGACTTACTGGCATCACCCAAGCATCCAAAAACCACGCTCGTCTATTTCGGTACGCGCTATTTCTGCCGCTTCGAGCCGTACATGTGTGCGATACAACGAGGAAGTTGGACAGAAGCGTATGTAATCGGCGAGTAATTAAATTGTTTTACAAACCGAGTCCTTTGATACGAACTTGTCGAGATTAGTGTTCGAAGCGAAGCCGTTAATTAAGAGTCGTACTACTTGCATAGAGCACGTTTGGAATTTTATTGGATACAAATTGTTGAAGCTGCCGATGAAAGAATCGTTTAAATAAATACTTTGTACAAGCATAGTGTGCAATACGAACCATGTATTTATACGTGACATCTTACAAGTTAATGCAAGTACAATATGTACAAAACCTAAACGGGGTAAAAAATATATCGATACGACATGTACATGGATATCTTTGTTGTGATAAGATGAAAATCTATCGAACGAAATAGTATAGCGTCCATAATATGATACATATATGTATTTATAATAAATTTGATAAGTTACTATTAAGATTATCGATTAAAGTTAAATACATTTCATAAATTATTCGGATAAATACAGATTACGTATCTAGAACATTTAGAGCGTATCAATTCTTTTCTCTTATCGTTATTAAAAATATGATAAATATTAAACAGATGTAATTCATTAATTATACTATTAACAATAACAAAGTCTATTCTAAACAAGATGCTGTTTAATATGTATCTCTCATAGATCATCGCATGCAAAGTACATAAGAAAAAATTAACGGCAAACGCGATCAGATTATATCGCAAAATGATTTACGTTTACATCGTTTAATTTCGTTGAATTTTAATTGACTTGTTCCTTGACCTTTCCTCCAACGATCGAAATGCAATAAACTGAAACGTATAAATATACCCTGTCTCGTCAATTATAAGTAATATCTAAAACAATGCAAGGATTTAGTTTACTAAACATCTAATTGTACTAAATACTTGTTAAAAGATTACTCAGACTATAAACAGAACGTCCATTTCTTTCTCAGTTTAAAATATTCGATCAGTCGTGTTTTGTTTTGCAAGAAATACCTTATCGTCAATCTCGGATACGAATTCAATCGAACGATATCTTCTTCTATTTCTCTTATTTTTTCTTTTTTCGCGAAAAGCACCATTTAAACATTTTTAAATACGTCAAACGCAGTAAATTTCCATTCAGCAGATATCAACATGATTTTTGACTTGTTTCTGTTGTTTGCAGGAAACAAGTCCACATCGTAAGCGACATTTACGTTCGATCGCGTTGTTAAAAGTCGTAAGAAGCTTCATCGTCCATCGCTTTATGTCTGAACGCCAATTTGTACAAGGCACCAGCGATACAGGCTCCGAGGGTCGGTCCGACCCAATAGATCCACAGATTATCCCATTGACCAAGGACGATCGCAGGACCTAACGACCTAGCCGGGTTCATGCTACTTCCTGTTACAGGCACAGCAGCCATGTGAGCCACGGTGATGGTCAATCCAATCGCCAAAGGCGCCCATCCTTTTGTGTCGGTTCTCTTGGGATCTGTTACTGCATGGATAACTAGAAGTAGGAGGAATGTAACAATCGCTTCCATGAAGATGCCTTGCATTTGGTTGACCAGTAAGCCCAGATTTGTAGCTCCTAAGCCGTTATTTGCCGCTTCAACGGGGATCAATAGCTGCAAATAATTACATTCATTTTGAAGGTATTACAATATGTACTATATATACTATAATATATACATATATATATATATACTATATGTACTATATATACTATAATACTATGAAGATATCATAACATGTACCGTATATGGTACACGGACAAATGTCGTAACGCGTAGACCGTAGACTGTGGATTTTGATTTTGATGCATTTATGAGTAAAATACTCCTCGGAACATTTAATAGATGGAATGTTTAATAGAACGATGTAAAAAAAAATTTTAAAAATATAAAATTAAGTTATGATATAAAAATTGTAATATAATTGTAATATTGTAACATAAAATTATTTTACTCTTTACTTAGCGTAAGTGGAGGTGCTATCTGTCTATAAACCTATCTATTTATAATGTATAATCTATGGATTATTTTTAAGGTATCCTCGGCAATAATAATTTGAATCATTTCGATCATCTTGGATAATTTTATAAACATACTTCGCATATGAATATAGATTGATTATATTAAATTCACGTAAATATAGATATTACAAGTTTCCTTTTATAAATCGCAGTGGACTTTTCGTGATCAGCTTGTCAACTTATCGCGATCTTTCGCGGGTTTTGTTTCGTTACGGGATATACCGAAACGACGATCGACGATCGGTTAAAGAATGGATTCGATGCTGTTTCAACCACGTCAATTAGTACTGTTAGTATGGAACATTATGTCAAAGCCGAAAAAGGTAACTATGCTCGTTCCTCAATTGTACCGTTTTTATTGGATAATTATGGCCGCGGTTCTTTCAATGGGCTCTGGTTTTGGACAACTACATATAGTCCAGCAACTGTAATTGTGGGCTTAATGGCTATCACATTGCATTATGTAATTTAATGCGACGGTATTTCAGATATAAGCACGTCGTAACAATTATGCTTTATCCTAGTTTAAAAAAAGAAACTTATTTACTGTTGGCCATTGCTTAAAGAACAAAAGTATGCAGAAAATACACGGGAAAGTATAACATCGATGAAAGTGTCGTACGTTTATTTTGAAAGATCCGTCGATGAACGTGTTTCTTTTCTCGTGCTTAATATTTTAATACATCGCATTTTGAAAAGTAATATTGCAATCGATTGCGAATCGTGAGATATACATCTACGAATCGTAAGATATATACCAACAGAGGCTAATCATCGAAATTGACGGGTATGCATGCCTATATGAATTAACTGTCACGAATGGATCAGGCATAATGCATACCTGTAATTTGTTCGAGTCGTTATTTTCTGATGTAATGAACGTCGGCAAACAAAGATGAAACCTTGACCTCTAAATTAAAACGACGTTTTAATTAAAATCAGGCGACTAAAAAGCCTTGTTGGATAATTACAAGACAAGAAACAGTTCTGAGACTGTATCTATATTTACGATATACACGCGAGCAATTTAATAACAGGTTAAAAAAATAAAGATCGAAGAATTATTTGGTAATGGCTATGATATTGCTGGTAATGAGAATTCAATCAACGGTAAAAGCGCTAATTGGTAATCATTATTGGTTATTGGTTGAATAAAAAATTCCGAGTCGTTCTTTTATGGATCTTTGTTGGTTTTACCTTTAAAATTCCTGAACCCGCGATTGCTCCGCAACACTGACAAACTATGTAACAAATCGTCTTTAGAAAGCTGCAATTCCCGCTTACTAAAAGTCCCATCGATACCGCTGGATTCACGTGACATCCTGAAATCGGACCTAATACCTGCAACAAAAATAATACGGATAAGCGATTGTAAACTGTAAGTTAATATATTTTCGAGTTAGAAGTTCGGGTAACTTCCTATAGATCTAGAACAGATTCGGCAAATATTTACAAAAAAAAAGTGTTCTCGCTTGTTGTCAGATTTCTAAGCAAGCGTGTACACTTGCATGATTCACTCGAGTAGTTCTAGAAACAGGTAACACGCGTGCACACGTTACGTGAAAAGATAATACGTCCGTGCTCTGAAATCTGTCCGTCAAAGCAACCGCGCGTTTATCTCCGCAAGAAATTCCTTAATTCTAATTCAAATTTCACAATTTCTGGAGCATGGCCGACCGGCGTACGACGACGCATACAGTCAGCCACGAAAGTCTACGTACGCCTATCGAATTTCGCGTATTCGATGTACCGAAGAAACTGAAAACGCACTTTGACGCGATGTTATTTATACTTAGCGTTAATGTATGTCTGAAGGGAGTCACGAAGATCGAAACGTTTAACTCGCAAAAATCTTGAGATAAAATTACACGAGAAATTACAAAGCCTTCGATTTCATCGATGCCAAGCAGATAACGGGCCATTATTTTTGATTACGCAGCAGCATGTGGAGGCTGCAAGATATCGATGTAATGTTAAGTTTACGTTATTTTTGTAACGTTGTATTTTATACTAACTTTTAATCCTTTTTGTTTTTTTTTTTTTTTTAATAAAGATGAAACTAAATAAATCCTGTTACGTTCGAACAATATCTGTTTCAACGTGTCGAGACGTTATTATAATCCTACACTCGGGGGATATATGTAGACTTTCGCGACTGACTGTATGCATACTCGCGGTGAAATCAAAGTGCTATCGTCGGATCCATGACCACTTTTACAAAATGTTGGTTTGGAAGCTGAGGTCATCGAGGAATCGTCGGAAATTCGAAGAATGATCGCGCGATGTGAATTGCGATTGTAAATCTGAATTCCGTTTGAAAAAGCGGGCCATTTTCGAGGCGCAACCGTGTCGCTTCGAGCCCTTGAAACCGCGTGTGCGACTCTGTATATCTTGCATGGCAACAGTCGCCCTTAATTCACGTTGCAAACTCGAGGCAATAAATGCGCGCGTATGCGTGTTCCTTTGTAAGTAGTATAAATGACGAACGAGTTTAAGAAAGATTGACGTAATGCGATTGATTTGTTCGTCGTTTTTTCCAGCGGAAAGTATACAATCCTCTTTGGCGCGAATAGTCGAAGAAATTGATTCGTAAACGTGCCGATCGGACGAAACGAGGCTCATTTATTATCGATAGAACGATATACCTGTAAGTGTATTAGCAATTCAACAAATGTAATTGGAAGATAATAATCGGTATATCGGTAAGCTACGTCTTCGGTATTGATGCAAACATATTTATTGAGAAAATACGAACGTTGCGTATTTATGTTAATCAAATTAGCAAGGATTTTTCCTTCCTTATTTCTCGCGAGCAAATATCAAAGTATGATGCGTGGTGGATTAGCCGGCAGAGTAAGAGTAAATACGTCGCAGACTCTTCGACGACAGTCAGCCTGCCGGAAATGTTTGTGGTGGTATCGTGACAGAAACCAGTTGGAAGAAGCTGAGATTCCGAACGAAATCGAGCAGTCGGAGAATAAGTTAGAAAACGAAAGACCGAGACGAAAGACGCTAGTTGGAGAGTCAATTTACGAAGAAGGAAAAGATTCTCGCCCGATCCTCCTCTCGAAAGATTGATCGCGTGCTTCGGTAGAATATGGCAATAAAGTTGGCAAATATTCTCGAAGCTTCGGTTTATAAAAATTCAGCTTCGTTTAATGATCCCTAATCTACAAGTCTATAAGGCGAGAAGGTGGGACGGAACAAGCTAATAAAAGGCAATAAAATCGCCTTTTTGACGGTTCTTTTTGCATAATCAGAGAGAAAGGAAGAATTCGACTCGAAGACAAGATAGTAGATCGGAACAGTGAAACCATAAAATGGTCCTTTTTCTTACATTTCAAACTTGTACGGTGATTACACGATGTATTCGCGATTCTTCGACATTCAATCGTGTCGTTGATACTCGCGTTGTCTCGCGTTCCGACGTTTTGCGAACGTAGCCAGTTCGCTTGTTCAGGAACAAAACGTAACGCATTAACGACGCGATTGAAACCCGAATAATCGGAAATACGTTATTAAAAAACGATAGACAGTTTTTTAGTAGAGAAAGAAATTTTAACAGGGCACGATGGAAACTTTCTCAAAGAAAGGGGTGGATGGTTCGATTCGAGTGCAGTAAAATCGGGATGGCGGTGGACACTGTGGCGCGGCGCGGCGCGGCACGGCCCAGTTCTCATGCACGTCGACAAGGTCTCCGTTCGCCCCGGGCGATCGGTACACATGCGCCGACGAGTTGCTGCGATTACGTAACTCATCTTCTCCGACCTTACGCTCTTCTCCTTTTCTTGCTCTGATCTCTTCTTCTTCTTTTTCTTCGTCCTTTTCTTCTTCTTCATCTTTTTCTTCTACTTCATCTTCTTCTTCTTCTTCTTGTTCGTTTCGATCCGGTTATTCGCTGTGCCTTTTATCGACGGTGTCGCGAGGATAGCAGCCACGTTGTTCATTCGGCATAAATTGTCCGAATGCGCGCTGCTTCGAGCAAAGATCAAACGGCGCGATATCGGACTAATTGATTTTATTAATTACAGGATGCAGCGCAGGCGACGCGTGGCTCTCGTTTAATCGAAACGCGAGTGTCGAGCTCGCGGCAACGCCATGTAATTACCGAGAACGAGGGGTTTGTCGCTTTAAAAGGACGCGTCCCAGTACGCTTTTGTAAAAATGAATTTCGCGTCCCCGAGGAACAGAGGCCTTGTGCCGAATGAAAAAAGTCCTATGTCGTGCGATTTTAATTAATACGCGGCTCATCACGGCTCGCCAACGAGCGCGAAGCGACGCGTTCGTAGACGCGCGAACCTACAAAGGGGAAAGTGTTGCTTCAACTTTTCATCGAGCATCGGCGCGTCCTTCGTCCAACGCTGCACTCGGTTGTTCCAAGAAGAGCAATAAACGAACTGCCGCTTTTATTCGGCAGCTCCCGCCTCGATAAAACTTTTCATACATGTACGTCCTCTTTTCCTCCTTTTTTCTCTTCTTGTACCTTCTCGACGTCTTCTCATTCTTGGTGCGCACGGGCCGCGCGACCCGCTTATCTCGCATTAATCTTGAATTATTAATTCTGCAGAACGTCTAGATATCGTAGACTTACGATGGGATTTACCGCTGGCGAAACAGCGTTCGAGAAACGAGCACACGCGAAAAGTTCTGAACTTCGAAGGTTCGCGACGAGATCCTGAAACGAGGTTGACGCGCCGCGCCGCCTTCTTTCTTCAGCGGATGGATTGTTACGAAGATACGAGGAAACTTCAGCTTTATTGAGTCTTGAGTTCTTTAATAATAAACGTCGTTTTTCAGATAAAGAGTCTCGCTATGTATTTCGATATTCTTATTTCGCTCGTGCTTCGATGGATCGAAGATTGAAAGATGTTCGTCGGGTAAAATACGAGGAAATTGTCTCTAACCGTTTAGACGAGATAAAATGTTCTATTTTATTGACAATCGTGACCCACGTAGCGATCTACGACCCACAGCCCGAGGATACGTTCGTTGCGCGTTCGCGGATTTGCCTCCGCTCTCCTTCTCTGAAATAAATTACGATACATAGAAATCCACCGTAATGTCACGAGTGTCGCATTTAACTGTAACTGCCAGCTGTATTCGATCGATCGTGCGTTTGAGAAACTGACGCGTAAACACGTAATTTGTACGTGTTTTGAATATTAATCCGATCATTAACGAAGCACGTCTCGACAGATTTCCTTCGAATCTGAACGCGATAACCTTTGATCTCGTACTTGTTTTTTCCTATTCGTAAGAAATTCTATTTGCGTCAGATCTTCTTGTCGGAGCGCGAATCTTTTATCGCGTTCAGCTTGTTGAATACGATCGACGTACCTACAGCTTCGAACGCATCGTTTAATTAGCGTGTCGTTCAGTCATAGTAAACGTCAATTATAACGGTTATTTCGCACGACTGAACTGACATTATTAATCGAATTACACGTCGAGTGAAGTTCGACGCGAGGATTTTGCGAGCTACGAGTCAGCCGGTTGTCGCGTTCGATGAAAAATTGTAAAATCGCAAGAATTGTCTTTAAAACGGCGATCTATAACCCGTCGATTTGTCGATCCGTCGATGTCATTAATACTAAACCTACCACAGCGGCCAAACTGACCGCTTTCAAATTTCTACACAAATTTTACCATATTTAAACGTTATCAGATCGCTTCCTGATCTATGACTTTTCATAAAATATCCATACGATATATCCTTCGGTATTTATTTCTAGTTTGTTTATTTTTTAAGAAAAATTTCTAGTCTGTCCTGCCTATAGCGAGCGGTCAACAAGCATACAAGAAGTGTCGGTAAGTTTAGTGTTAATAAACAAACTATCGTGCAAGAGATTGCAGGTATTCGCACGTGAAACTAATTCGTACTTTGTAAAATTCGCAGAGTATGAGTACGAAGGTGGTCTTGCCCGCATAATTAGGGTGCACGACTTGCACACGAGCTGCAAGGTTCGTGTACGATCATGCGGGACAATGATCTTTCACTCTTGGATCACGTTGCACAACAGCTCGAGACGAGGGAGCGGTCTCTCTCATAGGCCTCCGAAAAGACCTCCAGCAAGATGACTCTAATATTTGCCGAAGGATATATGTAAAGCTGTTACGACAGGATCGATTTTATCGCGAATTTCAAACGAAACAAGGAATCACGTACGCATTCTACGTTTTCCTTTCCTCTTTTGCGTTCTTAATTGGATCGTCATAAAAATTTAGCAGTCCAGATCTAGAAATTAGTCTGAGTCCCTACGTAACGAATGTGGACATCTGTAAGACATTCGGTTTGCCAGACACGTAACGATAAACGTGTCACAAATCATAAACCGTTGTTAATTATATTGCCTGAGTGTACCGTCGTAAAAGAAGCTTCGTTTTTTACGCAAACGAAAAGAAACTGAAAATTGGTAGTAATCAATTTCAACCATCGTGCTGCACTTCTTTCAAAATGTCCACGCAACAAAGTTGCAAAATTCAAGCAGGCACGACGAATTCTGCGTAAAATTATCGTCCTCCGTGAATGTTCCTTAAATTTCTATGTTTCACCGGAGGCGTTGCTTAAACCTTGGTCAACTTCTACCGTGCTGGACAGAAGCGTGCTTATTAATTCCGCATCGCGGTTCTATGATATCGTTAAGAAATGGCTTTAAACGATTATCAACGTGTTCTCGCAACGTACATCGGACATGGTACGGCGCAGGTAGGCGAACGATATACGAGGTATCTAAAACCTGACAAACGATAGCTCGTGATGATCGTCCGCTGTTCGCTGACGAGTGTACGCCTCGAATTACGCAAGTGAAATATCGCTTATCTGATGCACGCGTGATGACGTTACCTGGGTTAGTTGTTGCAGGTGTTACGCGTTATGTGTCTCTTTTCGTTTCATCTGACGTGACAGTGTGTAAACATTTCTTATACTCCGGATGGCGAATAACGCCGTTTCATTTTTTTTACAGCTGTATGTACATTCAGCGTGAAGTACAATATTGCCTTGCAGTCTGACCGCGAGCGAGCGTAGACTTATTAGGCATTTTCTATCTGACATGGCATTCCAAATTAACTCACCAAGTTCTGTTTGTTCATACGAAGCTACACCACCCTGCTTGAACATACTTTAACAATAGCGAATTATTATAATTTGTCTGTACAGTCATATCAAGTTTGCAAAAAAACGCAAAATTCGTTCGTTGACGTAATTCCTCTATCTCCGATATTTCTCGAGATATTTCGAAACGTACGTCTTCAATTCTAAAATTTGGGTGCTGTTCTCACGCTCGAAATGTGAGCCATTGCCGGCAAGAAAAAATACGCGACGAATATTCTTGATTAAACTATAGGTCTGTAGAGTTTGATCGAGATCGGCGTTCTCGACGAATTAAAAAGATCTTTCCGAGAAATTGTATTTTCCGGAGATATTCGAACGACGAACGGCTGCGTAAAAGCACGCAGATTCGCTGAAAACGCGAAAATGATTTCAGCATAGGGCATTAATCATAAGTAGGCACTTACTGCGCCCATAACAGGCATCGCACGCGTATCGTCGCGATGGAAGATTAATAAGTAGCGTTTTTCTCAACATTTGTCGTCAATGACGATTCGTTATCAAGCGGAACCAATCGAATTTAACCGTTTCGTCTCGGATTTTTACCGTGCGCCTCGAGTTGTCTCGCTAATTGCACGACTCGTAAAGCTTGAAGCAAATGTGCGAAGCTGCCTGGAGATCGTGTCCCGTGGAGTCATCCCCGACATTTTTCATTCTACACTTCGCAACGTGATTATGCAATGTTAACGTCTTCTTCTTTGACAACTCCTCGTTCGTTTGCGACAAATGGCGCATAATGCAGGGCGGGCAAACGTATGATTTGCATTCGAATTATCGCCGACACCTTCGACGTTCGTGCCTTTCTTTTCCTTCCTTTTCGCCTGCTCTCTTCCCCTGTATTCTTTTGCTTTCCTTTCTTATCGTCAAACGCGTCACGTAAAAAGAGAACGGAGGAATTTATTTAAATTTACGCATGTAAATGCGCAAGAGAGAAGAACACGATAGCGTTCTACGCCCTACGTATCGAAAATCCTCGCTTCGTCTCTTTCGGTCAGCGTGACTCACTGTACCCATTCCACGTCCCACAATGTGAGAATCGTGATAATTGCCAACGTCGAAATACCACGTTCCCTTTCGATTCGCTAAGCCGAAGGACTAATTGACAAACCAAAGTCAGGCAAAAAATCGAAGAAAGCGAGAAACAAACAGAAAGATCACGACCACCCGAGCAGAGGAAGATCAAACACAGGAGAACACCCGACCGAGAAGGAAATTATGTAAATAACAATTACGAAACCGAAAGAATGTACCGACTAAATATGTATAACGCGCCGAGCAACGAATGAACCGAACGAATGAAAATAGCTGTGACAGTCAAGGTGTCTAAGTCCGATCCATGAGTTCGTCGTATTGATATGTTTATTTGCCTACTTTTCCTTCGTGTAATACCGATGTAATGCAGAGCGATTTGTAATGGCCTACGTGCCTGTGGATTTCTTGTTTAGCATCGTGCGAACAGCTGAATGTGCAGTCGAAACACTGCTACAATGTTGTAATTTATGTGGCAAATAAACATTCTTTTGTAAGAAAAAAGGTGGTAGAGTGATAGGTTCTTGAATTACTCTATCACGAATTTAAATCTCTCGCGATCAATAAGTTCCTTTTCTGTTTTTACATTTTCTTCCTTTTACAACTTGTTTTCCGCGGATGTACTTATATATTCATGTTCTTTTATTTTGTAATATCTTCCTTCGTCTTTTTATCGATCTTTTTGTTCTCTTTAAATTTACTGTGATTTCTTTACGTTATATACAATGTACAGGATGATGCGTATCGTAGAAACACGAGAAACACAAGTACTTTCAACAAGATATTATCACATTACCCGGCAGACGTTCTTGGTCAACGTTAAAAAAGATTGATCCATCGAATATTAATTTTGTCGCGTAGCAAGAATATCTAATTGTCTGCTTAAAAACTGCGGTAGACAGCTGGTGACGAATCAAAGGATGTATCTTCTCTGATTCATAATTCGCCGCTGGCTTGTGAGACTTTGGTTGACTTTTGCGAACTTGACAACAGGCAGCGTACAACGTGGCGGAATAATTTCCACGGTTGATGTACGCTCTCCATCGTCGTCTATAAAATTGCTATCAAAACGAGCAACGTTCGCTCCGTAAACCCAGAATTAATAGAAATTTACTGTGTCCACAATATGGCCGATCGTTTTAAATATCTTCCCAAAAAATAGATATTGAGAAAAACGGCGGAATGTTGTTGATCGGAAAAATTTTTATGAAAATCGACGACCCAACGACTGTGACCTTTCCTCGCGAGATAGCGCGCGACGAAGTAAAATACACGGAGGAGCGACACAGAGGATTATAAATAGGCGTATCTGCAGCGTGCAGGCTGTCGGAAAATAAAGTATTAAAAGAGACAGAACAAGAGCCACATTAGTCCGATCGGAGGTTCGAGGCGAGTCAGCGGTCTCGAGTAGGTTGTCGGAGCCTTCAGGGCAGAATTGCACCATCCAGAGAGTTAGATCCCCTTGGGCGAATCAGCGGCCTTATTTACCCTTCTACCAACGTGCCGGCGGCTTTCTGAGATCAACCAACGTCACGTGTAAAACGGAATACACGCGTGTGCATACGTAACGCGTATGCGTAAAAGGCGTTGCACACGCGCCACACTCTGCGTATAAAAATATTTTTGCCTTTTTGTAGCGGCTAACTGCTAGCTCGGCTGTATGACATTTTTATACCACCTGGGGAAACTTACATCTGGTTAGAAGGAAACTGGACGCGTACTTGCGACTGTTAATCTAATAACAAGTAGCGATTTCTTCGTGTCGATATACAGTGGCTACGAAAGATATTCGTGCGCCATTGTGTTTGTTATAGCGTCAAATTTCGTATCATCTTTAGTACGATACTCTCGCGTGGCTACGTAAATTACATAAATACAGAAGTAATAAATAAAAAATTGTACGAGTGCAAAGGTACAGATACCTTTCGCAGCCATCGTGGACTATTTTCGTATCGTAATCATACGTTATTTGGCGATAGCGATGCGCAGGACTTACGGATTATATTTGTCATTAGATGTTTGTATGAGTGTACATCGCTGACAACGAGAGCATAGGCAATAAAGAACATAGGTAATGCGTGTTAATGTTTCAAATTTATATGAATTATATTTATACGCGGTCAAGTCGCGAATATAATTGTGATAAATGATCGCAGAATGGAAACTGATTGGGCCAGGTATAAAACGTTCCACGATGTAATTTAATATAATTTAACTTCATTAAAGAGTTGCCACACTCTTTACGTTTATAAATTTATAAAAATCGGTATTTCCAGTGTATGTCATTTTTTTTTTCTCGCATAATGGGAAAATGAACTAAAAAAAGAATACACGAGATTGTATGTATTAAAGTACCCTTAAAGCGTTCCATTAATGTCGTTTATACGTTTCCGTTTACCCGTTCGCTTCCATTTACTCGTTAACGTCGCGAGAGTAAACGCAGACGGGTAAATACTGACAGACCTCGACTACCTGAACTAAGGATGGCCTAACCGCAAAATGCTTCAAAGTATCCACTGGCCCGATCGTCGTTCCGTACTGTAGCAGGAAAGCCAGAAGATAATGAAGAAGAGACAGAATTGATAATTCGACCAGCGAGTGGCTCGCTAGCTTAGCTCGAGTTATGCCGCATTACGTTCCCAGGTAAAACAAGTCGGGAAGAAATATTTGAAAAAGCGAAAGAAGACTTTCCGAGGTATTTTGAAACGCATGTACCTAGACTGCGAATTTTTACGCACCCGTAGGAAAATTGAAAGTACAAAATTGCACAGAATGCACATGATACGAAAGGATATGTGAAGTATTCAAAGTATCGGTGCTGTTTTTAATATTTGGTAGGTAAAACAGTTCTCTAGCGAGAACGTTTTGCTCTTTTAAATTACATCCTCGCAAATACGAATTTGCGTAAAAATCCGCAGTCTATGTTTCTTTAGATAGTACGAAATTTCGAGATTTTCCGAGGTATTTCGAAACGCATGTACCTAGACTGCGAATTTTTACGCATCCGTAGGAAAATTGAAAGTACTAAATTGCACAGAATGCACATGATTCGAAAGGATATGTGAAGTATTCAAAGTATCGGTGGTGTTTTTAATATTTGGCAGGAAAAACAGTTCTCTAGCGAGAACGTTTTGCTTCTTTAAATTACATTCTCGCAAATACGAATTTGCGTAAAAATCCTCAGTCTATGTTTCTTTAGATAGTAGGAAATTTCGAGTTTGTTACAAGTCGTCTGTTTGAAGTTGCACGCGTCGTGTATCGTATTTCTAAATTACCACTGAAAGTGTATTTTTAAATGACAAAATATACGTCCGATAGACACTACAGTACAGTAGACGATGTACAGCTCCTCTGTTGAATAGATTCTTAAAAGGAACACGCCGAACGACATTCGATCGATCTAAATTTATCATTCTTTCTGAACGAGCCATTATAGACTCGATTATTACGTAATACAGACTCACGGTTACGCGAACTAGCTTTATTCTAAATCCTCGTAATGACAGATCTCGCAGAGAACTCGATGTCAGCCATTCAGACGCATGCTCGTTCGATCTGTTCCTTGCTTCAATGATCTTTCTCGCTCTCTTTCTTTTTTTTTTTTTTTTTTTTTTTTTTTTTTTTTTTTTTTTTTTTTTTTTTTTTTTTTTTTTTTTTTGAAATGTTAATGAATGTGGAGTAAGGTTCGACCTGCGTGTCGGTGGACGCGCGTGTTCGCGGACAGGAGAGCCTGTTCGTTTGTAGTTCATGCCTTCCGGTGAAGATCGACCCGGAGAAGGAGAAAGAGACAGGCAGTCTGGTTGCTAAACGTTTCAGAAAGGAATCGAATTCGCAAATTGCTGATTTCGTGGACCCAGCTGCTTCCCACGTGTCCAATCTACCTACGCCTAGTTAAACGATTACGCTAACACGCTCGGTTTATCCCTCGTCGATGCTTCTTAGAATTATTAATATTTTTAACACGTTCACTACCACGGTGGTTATCGGTGATTTAGGTCACTAAATTTTTTAGAATAATTAAGATAAGATAAGATAGGGATCGTGGACCGACAAAAAATTTCATGGACTAAATTTCCAACGATGTGCATGATTTAGATAACATCGTCGAAAGAAAGTAGGCAAATATAACGTTCGCAAAAATTAAACGTTACGATGTGGTATATTTCGATCTATCGCGGCTCCTAAAAAAAAAAAAAAAAAAAAAAATAGAAAAAGAAATATATGAAATTTGCACGGCAATCAACCTGTTCATGGTATTGCAATTTTTGAACTTTCATTACCTTTTATGAAAAATTTGCTTGTCGTCTCTATCGAACAGATTGCGACGAGTACAGTCTAGTTTTCCATCGTCGATCTTTGAGTAGCATATTTATCTTAGCTTTTATCGTTACAATTATCACTCAGAAGAAAAGTAAATTACAGAAATTAGCAATAACGTTTCAGTTTTGGAGCACGAGAGATTCTCATCTCGGAATTCAATTTGAAAAACGAGAAATATTCGGATATCGAGGGACGGGTCAGAGATGCGTGAAATTTATCGTCGAATTGTCTTTGCTGGTATGGAGATTGAAACGAGTTGCGAAAGTTGGCATTGAGCAGAGAGGAAAATAATGTTCCGAAAGAGAAAATAAGTCACGTTTAAAAAAGATTTACTTCGTTTAATGGCACATGTTACGATAAAATGTTGCTCGCCGGGTTGTTCGCTTCGGTACTTTACGCTTCAACTTCTCTACTCTGCTGTCTGCTACTTGCAACCAACGTCTGACCTATTTTTTTCTCCAGTCGATCAACAACAAACGTTACATTTTTTCGGAACAAACAATAAATTGCCAGTCACGAGATGTCTAGAAAATTTTCACGAAACGTTGTCACTAAATTGTTAGCTTTTTTTCGTGACGAAAATCTGATAAATATACGACAGATTTGCACGCGTTGCTTTTCGAATATTTAACGTTTTTGCGTGAAACTTGTTGAATAATTCTCGCAGGAAGAGATCGTACAGGCAACGAAGTTACAAAAAGTTACGAAAAGAATTGCAGTTGTTATCACTGATTGACGCAGATGCGTGTAATAAAAATAAAAGGAATTGACTAAATCTACAAATTTATGGTGCAATATAATTTACAAAATGGAAATAAAAATAAAAGGTGGTTCGATAATATTGCATAATAACGATTTATGTACTTCATAAACACCTATTTTTACGAGAAAATACATGATTAAAATTTCTTAATAAAAAGTAATCCACGCGGTGATTATTATTTGGTTCTCATAAGCGAGTTTTATTAAAAAAAAAAAGAGAAAAGAAATACGTATGTAATATGAACAGAAAGTAAATATTTAACGCGAATTTTTCAGATCGAATCTCTTAATTATACTTGTATATATCCAATTATCGAGCCATTTTAGGTTTTACCTCAAATATTATCTTACTTTCTGGGTTAATCGATGAAGAGATTTTAACGAAAGCTTATTACATACTGGAATATAATTTTTCCCGAGTCTTTGATCTCGACGTTCGATTGAATCGGTCTCAGAGATCATTTACTTTCACGAAGAATCTCTACCGTTTTATCTGGAATAATATCGAAACTTTCAAAAGATCTTCTTTCCTCGTCCATAACGATTTCTAACGATTGGCAAACACATAAAATTGTTCTAAAGCGAAACGAGAAATACGATCGCCAAATCTCACGAGTTAGACTAATTGTTGATAATTTGCAAAACGCTGCGACCGATTTAACAGAAAACGAAATATGAAATCGATCGTAAAACTTTAAGACCTTGCCTGATCGCTTTCGATTTCAACGATGAATAATTTGCACGTGCGGGCTTATCGACCAAACAAATTAATTCTCAATTTGCTAATCGACTGAAAAAAAGAAAAAAGCATCGCGTACGAATGAACGAACGATAGTGAGAGCAATGGAAACGGTCCGTTCGTCAAACCTCGCCTGGCGTGACGTTTTGGTAAGGTGAATGGAGTCCCCCCTTTCTTTCTCTTCCCCACCATCGTGTGCTCCAAGTACATGATTCTTATGGGACGAGTGGAGAACACGATTACTTTTGTCCATTCAATGAAATCAGATAAATGCGAGGTGGCAAACGATTTATCACGTGAGTAATACTGAGCGCGAGGAAAACTCGAGAGCGCGTGGGCTGCCGAAATTTCGGCAAATCATTATTTATCTTACTTCGTATTAATCAATTTATGCGAAAGTTTCAAATTTCTTATTTAGTTTCGCATATTATACGTAAACGACAGGACGAAGCAAAGGAAAGGTGTTTTAAAACCACGGCGAGACGCGGGCAGGTTCGAAAGAGTTTCAAATCTCTTTTGTCAAGTTACTTAGTTTGTCGGATAAATGTAATTATTACCGTTTCATAAGATAAAAAAATTTGATAGATCTTATCGAATCGTTCCACACCGGAGAAGCGAAATTACTTTGTTAAACTTGTGTTCATATCGAGCAAATCTTCTTATCAACGACTTCGATAATAAGCAAGACTACCAGCGCTGGAAATCGTCCAATACTTTGTTTTAACCCAACAGACTAAATTGCACCGGCTATTTGTTTTCCTGCGTTACTTAAAAACGCAGCCTCTACCGATCTGACTTTTCAACCTTCCGAAAATATTCGACACTTTTTATACCACTGCGCGTAATTTAACGCGGAATCATGAAATGAAAGTTATATCGCGGCTTTCAGCGCGGTAGCAGTTAATTTCGTTCGTCGAGTCGGTCGGGGCTCGTTATCTTTCCTAGCAAAGCATAAATAATTATATATCGAACACGTGACTTACGTGAGCTAAGCTGGCGACAGCCAGACCAAAGGTGAACGCGATGTGTACCACCGTGGGAGGATTGTTCGCCGTCCACGTGATACAGGATGCACAGCCGATCAGCACCAGAAGAAACGTTCCCAAGGTTTCGGCGAACAGCTTCAACAGAAACTCGAACTTCATCACCTCTTCGAGGCCGACGAAATCTTTCACGCCTGTACAGAACCAACAAGAAGAACAAGAAAATAACGCGTGACCATTCGGATTACATCGACGAGCAACATTTTTGCATTCTCGTTGCAACATTTTCTTGGTAATTAAATAACACGTGAAAAGACGTAGAAGACGTTTCTCACTGTCTGGCTTTATTGAAATGTCAAATCTCGTAGTGTATTCAACAAATGAGCGCCAACATAAGTGAATATTCGTCATTGTCGGTGTCGTCTTTTTAAGCGTGCGTTGCGATGATTGTTATCTTTAACAAAAGAAATCCCGTCTTCTTGTCTGCCGGTGTATCGATCATTCAAATACAGGTACGAATCTTAATTCATTGTGCCGAGGTTTTTGTACTTGTTTGCTTTCCTTTCTTTCTTTTCGTTACCTTTCTGTTCTTTCTTTCTTTCTTTTTCTTTTTTTCTTTTTTTTTTTTTGTTAACGGAGAGGGGAGAGTAATTATGCAACAGGAGTCAATGAGACAGATGGCGCAAAGCCGCGACGCTCTACGAAACAAAGGGAAAGGTGTAAACAGAATGCGCGGAAAGTTTTCAGTGGGGCGACATTGTTGAAATTCCGTTTTTGTGATTATCGTTGGACGAATATTACGTTCGGCTAAAAGCTATTACGATCGCAACACACGCTAAATTGCAATTACGTAATTGACATAATGGATGCCATCGTGATACCGCGATTTCGTTTAAAGAAACCTAATTATATTCTAAGGCAACTGTACGTATTGCAATTGGCATTCAAAAAAAACTGCAAAGATACTTGTCGCTTTTGAAGTTTCATTTTATATTAGAATCGTCACCATTATCACGTTGTAAATTTGCTCGTAAAATAAAAGAACACGAATGCATATTTTTCGCCAGTAAAATAACGAAAAGAATGTACGCGCAGTAAAAGTAAGAAATGACAGTGGCGAGAAAATTTTGTTACGCGTCGGCGCTAGATATCGAAATGTCCAAAAAATAAGGACCGTTAAAGGAATATCAAAGTTTCCTCGTAACGATCGGCGCATCCTGAAACGATACGAATACTTCCTGTGTAATTTCTTATTTACTATCGAACCAACTAAATCAATTTATTATCGAACCAACCGAATTAATTTATTATTGAACCAACGGACGGGGATATCGCCGATATGCGTGCGAACTATCGGCATAGTTGAAAACACTATCCAGAAGCGCACATTTATCAAAGAATCACTGACGATCGTAAGAAAATATATTTTCTTCTACGATCATCGCGTACGTTGCTCGTCTTGCTAATGAGAATTTAAATTTATCGCGAATCATACACCGAAATAGACGAAGTTGGAGTGTAAATTTTGCAATCTAATCCTTTCTGATAGAGCGATAAATCTTTGTGATTCATGTAATCTGTTCAATTAACTATTACTATTATTCCTTTAGAAACAAACGGCGAATAGAAAGAGGTGTACACCAGCGCGTTACGCTGTAATTCACACAGCGATTAGATCGTATCATAAAACAACGAGGACAGATTCGTAGCACGGGTGGCAATTTTGGAAATTTTGTCGACACGCATCAAAGTAACTTTTCGTTTGGCCGATTCGACATTCTACATCGATACTCTGTCGATATTACACGGATTACATAAATTTGAAGTTGTTTGAACACGTGCGCGTTACACATGCTCGCGATAACGCGTTCTATCGTATCGCACAATTTGAACGATTTTGACGCGTGACTAGTGCTCGATTCGCCACCGCTTTTCTAAGATGTTAATAAACGACATACCTTTCCAACCCTTGCCCATTTTCCTCTCGGTATCGCAGGCAAGACGGTCGAACGAAGAAGCAACAGCGTCCTCCCTTCGATCTACCAGCCCGGTTCTCGTTCTTCACAACAAACGAACGTCAGCAGCGGATTGTTCTCTCATCGGAAGCTAGCTACCATTTCCCGAGAATATCGATCACCGATCACCGGTCACAAGAAACAATCTTCCCCTCTCTCTCTCTCTCTCTCTCTCTCTTTCTCCCTCTCTCAACCTTTCTCTCCCCCTCGTCCAAAGACAAAGGATCCTTTCGAAACAACAAGACAATGGTAACAACTTATCACCTGGATCGCCGACCACGACTATCGCGGTGTTTTATCCGGCGTAACGGGAAACTCGAACACGATAAAAAAAAGCGTGGCAGAACGATCGAAGACGAGGGTTTCGTGGCTTAATGAAGCGAAGCGCAAGGGAAGATGAGAATAAAAAAAAAAAAAAAAGAGAGAAAAATGTTTGTTTCACGGTGGTGGCGCACTGGCTCGCGATGTTCGACGGTACACCACGTGGAGTCTCTGGGCTATTGAGTCTGCGGAGCGCGGGTTTCGCCTTCATATATCGCTGTTCTCCACTGCTGTCCTCCCCCCAATCGACACGCGGATCCCTCCTTTCCCACCTCCTCCACCTCCAGTCTGTTCATCATCGTAGCCCCACTCAAAAACTCATTCAAAACGGAATCCGCATCTGTTTCGCGTCGTATGGTCCTGCGGGCCAGGATACCTGCGATCGCGAGGCGTAGTCTCGGACTTCGTATCCTTGACATGTCGTAGGTTAACGTATCCACGCGCGCGCTCCTCTAACGGATCGCGCCGATTTCAACGCTGCCAAGAAGCTTTCCAGCCAACCAACGGAACCAACGCACATTCGACGGACGAGATGTTGTAATTAACACGAATCGGGCCGATGTGACTACGTTTGCCACGGATGTAATTACGTTTTCGTGGTCATCGCACAGGCTGTTGTCTTTTGTAACGTAGCTCGGATCTTAGGCGGCGTAGAAGGATCTGCGATCTCGCGATCGCGTTGTGGGGAACGATGCGCAGTTAAATTTCGCGGAGGCGTAGATATCGGTAGCTTGTGCCAGGGAAAGCAAATTGGAGTTAGAAAAACCGGATAGTATATCGCATGACGAGTTCTTTGTCATTTTCCTGAACTACATTAAGTAGGAAATTGGCGAAGACTGTCGTTAGACCGCGGGTTTTATGAAATTTACGAAAGCTATAAAGGAGCACGAAATGTAAATAATACGCGGAAATAAAATATCTAAAATATAATACTTATGATAATATTTAACAAGTGAGACGTTTATCCGTGTGGATTCCGCTTTTTTATTTAAATTATATTCCTGAGAATACGAATTTGCATAAACATCCGCCGTCTAATTATCATCGTCCTAGCGATGTCGGCGAGAAACGTTAAATGAGACTATTGCTACGAATTTGAGAATTTGACACGCGATTAGTTACCTAGGTGCGCGAGAGTAACGTATTTATGCGTATGATAGGTGTGTCATATTATACGATTATAACGACAGAGACGTGATTACGTTCTCAGTTTACGGTACTTTGGTTTCTTTACTCGAACTGATATTCTTCTTTTACGTTGAATTTACTTTCTGTCATTCCTAATCATCTTTGTCCGTAGTACAACGTATCAACGTACTCGAATATACTTTGGGAAAAGTAATTATAGAAGTATTGCACTGTAGATTTTCTTCATTCAAAGAATTTCAATGCCGCGTTTGCGTTGCTCAGATAAGTTATCACAATTATAAACTTAACTACTGGTATATTTTACGTATTCAAACGACGCACTGTTGTACCAACGTACAGCAAAGTCTGCTGGATTAGATCCAAAATATTCTATGTGAAAAACAAATAATTCAAACAAGAACGTTCCAAGATTTCATGTATGCGTCTGTACGTAAGATCAACTTAAGTTCGCAGTTTTATGTTACTATATTTTGTATCTACGCGACTATACCGCAGTTCTTTATAAACTCATACCGATTGTAACTTATCTGGCCGTTGAAACATTATAAAACAGCTCGATTCGGATAACGTTCTTTTAATTCGCCGTAAAACGCACAGTCATGAACAACTGAAAAGATACCTCGTCCGTGTGAATGCTAAACCGTCAGGAAATCGATGTCGAACAACACGTTACGTTATGAATTGCAAATCAGTCATATCCAAGGCATTTTATAGTTACGTCGCGATGTAACTTCCACAAGCATAAACTAGGATGGAAAATTCGGTTCTCGCATAGAACTCACGGAAAAATATGCTTTTCACCTGTCGCGTATGTCTGTGTTAACGAATCATACCTATACAGACGTACGTACGTAAATAATCGTACGACGACCAACTTTCGTCTCCGTCCTTCAACTTTTAGCTTTAATTAAAATATACATTGAAATATGATGCGTTACCGTCAAACAATTTGCAATACCGCGTTCAATCAGAATATCGTTTCAAATTGCAATTGTATCGTGCGATTTTTCTATAAATTCCAAGATACAGATATCGCGTCCAATTTTTCGCTTCACACCCTGTACGTTTGTAAATGTGCGTTCGCCGGGCATTCCTTCGACCGTTCCTTTCATCGTACTTTTTCTGCCTCTCATCCGACCGATCCGATCGTGTTCTTACATAATCTCTGTTGAGTTTAGTTTTTAAACTAGAGGAAGGTGATGGAGCAGATCGTAGCTCGCAGTTTCGCGAGAATCGCACGAAACCAGCTTCGCTCGACTTTGCTATAGCTATGCGTCACATAAAACACATATCTTTCACGTTTACTTTGAAATATTATTAACTGTTTGCAGATGTTAATGGCTGGAAGTAACGATAATACTTAGCAGATGATCGCGCAAGATTCGGTTATCTGCGAACGTTTGGCGCTATTGCTAATCGTAACTAACAAGGCTTCATCTTACGTGTTTGTTTCGGTGATATCGTCGGATGCAGAACAAGGCGATATCAACAAGATAATTACAAACATCGCGAGTCAACAGTGGCATGCAAATATCGTACGACGTAATGTGCACGCATATTCATTTTCCAGTTATCAGTGGTTATCTATGAGCGGCGTTCTTCTACGGATAGATAATTAGGCTAGTCGAATTCTTGGAGATTGCGAAACTGTACCGCACTGCCGTTACGCATGTCCCACGATAGTAATTAAGCGGTATTAATTGGGTCACTGCGTGGCGAGGTATCTCCTGCAAATAGATCCTTCGCTCACCTGCTGCTTCATTTGCATCGTTCGGTTCTACGAATGGGGTTCAACGAATGTTCGCTTCTTTTTGCATTCGTTAATTTTTTACCGACTCACTTCCCCGTAGATCTTATCCGTAGTTACGTAAAAATTTTGATTTGCTTCTCATTACATTCACATTTCTTAACAAATCTCATTCATTGTTATCTAATCGATTTCCTACGTGCGAAAGTTTGAACGTCGCTGGTAATCGAAACGAAAATCTAAAGGAAAGTGAAAAATATGCCAACTCTGCTACAATTCCTTATAAGCGTATACGATTATATCGATTTGAAACTGGATACGCATGAATTTAATTTTCTAAATTGGTAGACACTGTGCATGGGGTACGTATCGAAATGCCCTGTGCAAAGATATGTAGGTTCTTCGGACGATAATTAAGTACCTTTAATTGGACCCGTGTACCGGAGGAATGGTTTCTGCAAACCATCGGCAGGTAGCACACCTGTGTAACTATTCACTCGCGTCGTTTATAGCTAAGCGAACATGAATGGGCAAGAAAAAGAGCGATATCTGTGGCATCTACAGGGTGATTCAGAAACACTGGTGCACGCATTTTTGAAATCGTCTGGGAATTGCAACGACTCGTCGTACGCGACTAACGCGCGACAAATTAAATTACAGTCGGAAATTGAAACGTTAAAATATTATGCAGATGTTATTAACGAGAGACGATAGGAGATTAGATTTTTACTCGATTACGGTAAATGTCACTGTAACATTACTTTCATCTTCCATTCCTAAACCGCACCTACGACATTATCAATTCAAGACGGAGTGAGTCATAAAATGTTAAAACGCACGACGTGTTTCCAATCCGATGTTATCAGTCACCTAAGAACGTTGCTCACAGTGGACGTCCATTAAGGGGATGTCCTTGTCGATGCGACGACCGTCGCTAACTTAATAAAGTGGCAAATCGTCGTTGTCTCGTTCGCGACTGGAAGAGTTTACCAGAAACAACGATTTCAAAAATAGCGTTTCGCAAAAGGATACCGACCGGATCTATTCTCGTAGGAAGTTAAATGTCAAATTTCACGACCCTTGAGCGAACAATGTGCAAACGTAACCCGCGGCGTATTTCGCAAACTCCGTGCCCCAGAAAGTAAGAAGGGCCTCGGGGCTGTACTTATAAGTTTGAAGAGCTCGCGGGGTGTGCGCGCAGACAAAAAATCATATAGATTGTCTATTATTTGCATTACTGGTTTCCGCGAGCCGGAATATAATTGTACGAGAGAAGGGACAGACACCACGGAGTAATATGTTCTGCTGTTTTAATCTTTTCTAGAAGTTTTCTAGATTTCTAGCCCAAGGCGATTCTTCATCAACGCACGATACTAAAAGGAAACTAAAAAGTTACGGATGTTCTGGTCACAAGTATGGAAATTCGTATTTTTATCGATCCACTGAAACAAATGGAATTCAGGCAGAAATTTATTTCATTCGCCGAACATTACGATCAGTACTATACTTTCCACATACTGTATTATATTTTTGCACATTATGCGCGCTTTTGCGATTTTAAATTTCCTATAAATGTATAAAACTCGGCGGTCTGATCGTAAGAAATATTTCAGTTATGCTTTTCGGTCAATGGTTTCTAGTAGTTTCATAGTTTCGACAAAATTTTGTCAAGTTATACCGCAGAAACGATGGAAATATTTTTAGACAACCCGACGATCGTACCGCTGGTACTCGCGTAGTTTCATCATTTTATCCTTTGACTTTCCCTCTTTTTTCGTTTAAAACGTAACGCGTTCAGTTGCGCGAGCATTCAATAGGAATTGGGAAAATTAGTTTCAGCGAACCCTGCCGCAACGACAACAGCCAAGTTCGTAGCTCGATTTATTGCCAGCCTAATCCCCTTGCTTCTCTGCTTATGAACTGTTTCGCGCGTGAATATCCGACCGAAAAGGAACGGTTCCTATTTTACCAGGCAGTGAATGTGCCGCGAAATTGCCACAATTATATCGCGCGCCGTGATCATTCTTCTGTCTACGCCGTCCGCAAAAACACGTGCTCCCGCGAAAACTTTCCTTTTTCAACGATCCGCGGCTGGAAATTGTCTAGGCAGAGATAGAGATTTCGCGTCACGTTGGTTCACAAACGTTAAGATCGTACGCGAGATTTACCGACGATTTTATTAACGTATGGTAAAAGTTTTCAACGCTAATGAACTTTGTTCAACGGTGGTCGGTTCGCCACTCCAGTGAAAACACTAGTTTCCAGTGAAACTTCCTGCTTTTGTGCAGCGAAGATTATTTTTATATTATAAATCTGGTTGTTCGGTTTGAGAACCGACAGAGAAAGTTCCTTTTGTTTTTTAAACGAGTTTCCACGTTTGTTGGTTGAGAGAATGCTTCGATAAAGGGACATTTACAAGAATGATTATCCGAACGTCATACTCTGAAATGCGATCACTGTTTAATATTTATGATATTTGCACTCTCTATCGGTAACGAGAGAACGTGTTTCCTTTGTGTTATAAATGTAATATATGCTACGGGTATGTGAGTATTTGTGGTACGACGAAAAACAAGACTGATTCTCAGAATATTGAAAGGGATTATGATATAATATTCACCATGGGATAACGAAACGAACGAAGGGAATAACAGCACCGGTACGGTATAACCAGTAATATACAACAATCGTTTCCACATAATTTACGTAGAAGAAGATACAGGTGTTTAGCAGATGCGATTACCATTGTGGAATACCATCGCATTTAGGTGTCTATCCACTCGGTTCTGCTTCTCGTTAGTACGCGATCATTCGTATTGTATTACGTAAATTGACAATTTGTTTTGATGGAAGGAATTGCGACGTAGCGATTATTTAGAATCCGCGCTATAATTGCTACTTCGATCACGGATACAGCCGAAATTGACAAGCGATGAGTCGGTTCCCCGGGCAGGAAGCAGTCGCTACGTTTCTAGGAAGTAGAATGGAAAATAAGGTGTTACGCGAATTTTCACGGGGCGCACAAGCTGTGTGTGAGAATTGTGCTGGAAGAAGGAAAATTACCTGAACGTAACGTACGAGCCCGCATGATGAGCTAGCTGAACTAACACGGTTACTTGTTACGTGATAATAGTTTTAATCAGCTCCTCCATCGATGCCAGAATTTTTTACTAATGACTTGGCGCGCAGATTCATTCATTTTCTAGAAGCGTGCTTCGAAACGGATTTCAATTTTTCAAGATTCTGTTTTACGTATTCGGTGTTCCGCTTGGTGCGCGTTCGCATTCAGCATGTGGACAATTTTTGCAACGCGGATTATAACTCGTTCGCTTCAACTTCTATCCTCGATGATGGAGATAAACGAAACGCGCTTACTTCTCATCGATCCTTATCGAGAAATAATAAAGGAAGAATGTCTATCGATAAAGTTATTGATATCGGCAAGAGACAAATGCTGCGGAAACATGGAGGAGTATACAAGCTGCCATTAAAATGAGAAACAGTCGCAATAATAGGAATTATATCGTAAATTAAATGTTAATAAACAATATAAGGAATCATTAATTTGTTTTACTTAAAAAACGGACAGAAACCACTCGAGGCATATCTAACGTTACTGAAACCCGCGTATCAACCGTGATATTAATGAAGCTAAGACAGATTTCGAATATATAACGCTACGAATCGTTCAAGAGGAACGTGTATCAATTATTGGCCGGGTATCCTTTGCAATTGTGTGATTTTATCCGTGGTAAAAGTCGTTAAAATTTGTGGCGTGGCGTGGCGATATTGACGGCAAACCGCAGAAATAATCAAAGCTCGAGCTCATAAAATCTCTGTTACGCTTATTCGCGTGTTGCGGTTTACAGTGTGATGGGACGTCACCGTCAAAATATTCTTTAGACTTGTTGGGCGTAATCGAAACCTGAAATTAAATATACCCGACGTCGCAAAATGTTGCAAAGAGCGTACTGTTGGCCCGGGGCAATTTTCTCGAACGGAAATTATGAATGTCAGTGCATAGAAAGGCCTGTATAATGGGATGCATAACACGGCGATGCTGATGTCATAATCCAAGCGAAAAACGAATATTTCATTTCGCTGCACACGAAGATAAATATCGTTTATAATTTAGGCGTCAGAGAGATTTAGCGGCATAATCGAAATGTATCATTACGAGTATAAATAATGCTCGAATGTACTCTGTTTCGGTCGGAATTTGACCCACCACCGACAAATTTATCGTTAAGTATCTCCTGAATTCTCTACTCGTTGAGATTGTTATTGAATTCACGTAATCGTTACGCAAGGACTGGATAAGGAATAAAATTCTTCTATTGCTTAATAAATAATGATTGTCGTGTGTCCTCTACAAAAAAAAAAAAAAAAAATATTGACTATCAAATTATATTCCCTTCGAAATAATTTAACTTTTGTTCGAAATATTTTCCTCTACCAAGAGTGGTTTTCGAGATATTTGCAAGGATTGACTTAAATGGCACATCCTGTACAATAAATAACGAATCACATAACGAATGCCTCTCCTGTATCTGTAATGTTTATCATCGATGACTCAGTTTACCGAGAAATTCTTTTCTTTGCATCTTTCAACATGTATCGAGGATACGTATAAAAGAATGGAGAGAAAAATAATTTAATAATAAACCGACTATTTGCAATTATCTGCCCTCGATCTTCGCTACGTGGACGTTGAAACAGGAACGCGCGTCGCTGCTAAGAAGACGTCAACGTTGACGAGGTAATCAACAAACTACGTATTATTGCGCGTTTATCGGAAATTCGAAGATGCAAAAATGCATAAAATGTATATAAAATATATGTATAGTACTCGTTGCAATACTTGATAGATAAAACAATTCTGTATTTAGATTCCACTTTTTAAATGATATTCGCGTAAATATTTATTTGTATAAATATCTGCGGTCTTAATAATCAGCAACGATCGTAAATTTGCGACGTTCGATCGACGTATGCGACGTGCTTCTTCGGAATGCGCACTTTCAGTGCCATGATCGATACGTATGGCTAAATCGGCCCAAGTATGTTAGATTATACGCGAGTATTCACGATGTTAAATTATATTAATCTCGAATAAATTATATTAACGTGCAACTGGGTCAGATTTAGGCTATCTTTAATGAATGAAAACGAAAGCTTGATCGCACCTCATATCGTTTAACTTAGCTTTGTTATCGTTAATATTGCCGCGTTTGACACTGTTTGAAGCTTTCGGAAGTCTCTTTCGAGATTCTCGCTCGAAAAGTTTCGTATTGAAATAAGTAAGATCGAATAACTAAAAGAACATCCGACTTGCAGTTTAATTTTTCTCTCGTACAGAACTTCGTTTAACATTGCCCGTTGTTCCTCGAACGACAAACAAACGAAGTTTCAAACACATACGTTTCTCTTCCGAGTCATGGATACGGTATAGCAATTTCGGTGTGTTAATAAAAATACGCATTATGTGTAACGTAATGTATTCATAAGTAATTACACATATGCCTCCATAAGTGCAAATTCGTAGCGAAGAGGTGGGAGAAATTACACGGACGATATGTTTCTGTAGCAGAGTATCTAATAAAGCGATTAGTTTAGAGATTCATTTTAATAATTATAGAAATAAACAAATCATATAAGGTAGGATTATTCGAGCTAACATAGTAGAAACCAGATGCGTCATTGTTGAATATGTTACTTATAGTACAACAACGAGACTCTGAGAAAGTTAAACGACTATATGAATACATATACGAATAGTTGATATTGATGCGAAATTCAATGATTTAAATTATCCTTAATTATTTCTTCCAACTCGTATTTTAGCATCTATTCTTCGCATGGATGTTACACGTTTCTATGCACGGATCTATCGTCCTGATCAGACGCTTTAAACATCCTCTCCCGCTTATCGTTTCAACGTAATATTTTTAAATGAACGATAATTTCCACGACGTCGTAGTGTCTTAACGTAATATCCTACTATCGAGGAAAGGCGTAACGCTCTTTGCACGTTTAAAGACATTCGTGCACATGTGCGCACGAAGGCAGCGTTGCATCGTCGAAAGTACAACGTGACTGCTCTCAATTTTGTTTTTCCCTTTAACGAAAGGGACGAATCGTGGATGAAAGAGTGACGATTTTATTGCAGGTACACTCGTATAGCGCGACGCCACGGACACTGTAAACATCGACGTGAATCCGTATCGTGTAATTACGTATTTCGCCGGTGCAGCCGGTTCGGAGCATGTGTGAAGTTAATCAATCCAGTTAGAGCGAAAACTGGTCATTACGGTGGCCTGTTAACGGCAAGCAAATGGCAGCGAGACATCGGCTCAGACATCGTTACCTCTTTCGCCTTACTTTTGCTCAGTGTTTATATTTTTTACCAATTCTAGATCGAAGATATTTGAATCGTATTTATTCGACGACACGTGCAACGTTCTGCGTAAAAAAGTGACACAAGTTACTTTGTTAAACCGGTTTTTCGGTAATACGAATGATCCACTAGCCTGTAAATATACTATCTGATAAAATATCCCTCTTTCTACAATTTCTTTTATTTCGTGTAATAATTCCAGTTGGAAATTCAAGGAATTTTATTCGAAATAAACGGAGTTTCGATAGATCGAAGGTGCACGAGTACAACAAGGAAGTCACGGCTTGATATACGTAGTTTTCAAAGCCTTTGGAAAACTTGATACGAGAGTAAACACGTTATTCTCTTCTTATTGCACATCTATTTCTCTGTTAGTCTTTGTTATTGTCCAGCCTGCCTTCGCTATGCATCGGTATGCGACTCCATTTTCATTTAGCATGCATTCCGAGTTGGTAGCACGCAGAAGAAGCTCACTGTCGTACTAGGCTAGTAGCTACCATTGGAATTTTTTTTCAGTCGAAACAGATCGATTGCAGTGCTAACTATAATATTGTTTTCTCTCATCAACCTGTTATTTATTTTTCAAACCTTCGATAACACCGTACAGAACACTTTCAGGATAAATTTTATTACGAGTAATTCCTACGTTGTCTCTCATCGTGGCTTTCTTGAAAAAAAGAAAAAAGAAGGAACATATTGTAAATACGTAACTTTTCCAACGCGATATACGATGAGATCGAGTAACCCGTTAAATTAAACACTTTGTGAGGAGTCCGAGCGCATCGACTTCCTTATTTTCATCATCGTAAGTTCCACAAACGTGTTGCACGTTCTTATTATTTTCAGATGGTCCTCTGTCGTCTAAAAAACTTTGCGGTGTTTGTAAAGTTTATCTTAGAAATTCTTGAAATGAAAGAGAGAAAGAAACAAGTATACGTGCAACAGCGTTACGATGCAAAGTTTTATTGGCCGCTAATTCGCCGTACAAATTCATTCGTCAATTATCGACCGCCTGTTAATTCATGGAAATTGTCCTTATATCTATAAATTATTTACAAACGCGACATGCAACCGTTTCAAACGTAACTGTTTGCTCTCCGTTGTATTGGTGTGTCGTTGCTTACTGTCGGTCAAAGTTCAACTGAGTGTCGGTTAGGTACATTAATTCTATTATTCTCGAATCGCGGTTGGAAAAAAGATTACGCTCTTACGGTATGCAACGCGTGTTTTACCAAGGAAGTCGCTTCGGGTTCAGCAAGGCGAGACGCAACGTGGAAATTACTTCCAATAAAATTCATCGTAAAACTATTTTGCACAGTGTTATTAAGCCTTTCACCGTGGATGTCGTACGTCGTACGATCACGTCGAAAATTACAAGCTATTATGATTTATAAATCTTACGACGATCCACGAATCCATTACGTATTTCCCATTTTTTTTTTTTTTTTTTAATCTACGGTAAGAGGAGACACATTGCTCGACAGATAAATTAGTATTATATATATATATAAATATATATAATTCAATTCGTGAAACAACATTTTCTTCCAAGTTTTGCAACATAGTTATCGCAGCACGCCGTCCGTGTTAATCCGCAACGAAAGGATTCATTCTCATTATTCGATTACAAGCACGAGCGACGAGACAGAGGCCACTTAGCGCGTAATTTTCTAGTTTGACGATTAGCCATGAATGAATAATACGCCATGTTTCTCGGTAAGTAGAATTCCGAACTCGTGCGACTCGGGTCTGTTTAGTAGACGTAACACGTAGTAACTTGTTGTATACGAAAGATTCGCGCGATCCGACTCGCGTGCGACGTGCAATCAAAGTCAAGGTGAAATCTGGAAATTTCCAAACGTCGTGGTTGAATCACGCCGGTGTACCAGATCTCTGTTACACCAAGATCGGAGAGATCGTGTCGTGTCGCGGCATCGAGAACCTGACTTTCTATGAACGGTATGATAGATCGAGAAGGATCAATCTTGTTCCATTTATGTTCTTCGGCAAGACGCTGAATATGGAGCGTCGAATAAAATTGCTTCGCTACGCGTATCGAATAGATGGACGCAGGTTGTCGTTTTCTACGAAGCGATACATTTTTCAAAAGATCCTTCCGACGTCAATGGAGAGAATTTGCGTAAAGAGAACAGACACGTCGAGTCGTGCGCTACAGAAGCAGCATGTTCCGTTTGATTTTGGTCAATCTGTTCGTGTTGCAGAGGATGTTCTGTTTGTCTTTTGGGCATCGAAGTTTCCGCTACCATCGAATCTTCAACAATGTGAAGCATTCGAGTCAGTTGCTTTCGGTGAACTGAAGCAATGAACGCGTTGCGTCAGGTATCGAGATTCGTGGTAACGTTAGCAGAATGTTTGATTTCAGAAGTTTATTAATTAGAACGACGCGAACTAGAGGCGCACGCGAATGTAAATAAATCGTAGAGCATTTAAATAAATCGTACTAAATCATACGTAATAACGTATAATCGTTATACGATGCAAATAATCTGAATATCTATTCACGAGTGTAATTTACTTATTTTTAACGATTGCTATAATTTACGTCCGATTAATCGATTTATGTTTTATCGAAATTATACGCGCGATTATATTATATGTAAATTGGTGGATAGAGGAAGATCGTAAATTTAAATAACGTCTATGATATTAAATAACGTCATAGATTTTAACGGAAAGAGTAGTAGTAGGTCAATTTCAACTAACGAACCTTAATTTAACGGCCGGCATTATGTAATTAAAAGGTAATATTATGTTAATCGAACTTACAGTTACAAGTAGTTCAATCGCTGCGAATACTAAGCAAATTAATTACAGTTGTTGCTCGACAAGTCTTTGATACGTGTAACCATCGTCATTTGCATGCATTAGCATTTTATCACGTAGAGAATAGCGAGTCGCGATCTGTCGAGAACTCTTTCAGTCAAATTAAAATTGGCAATCCATGTATCGCGACTTCTCCGTCGATAAATTGGTAATTGTTTTTGAATATCTTAAATTTTTACAAACGAACAATTTTTAGACGTTCTTTTATACATTCTTTGAATGAAGTTTCATGCTACTTTTCTAAAACATTTTCCACCGCGCGATAATTAATTTATAGAAACAATTTGTTATATTATCGGGCTTTCGAACAGCGTATAAGAAATTCAGATGCCTGTATTTGGTGTTTAACGCGCGCAACAACTATAACACTCAGTTGCGTTTAAAGAAACGTACAAAATACTCGGATATCCATTACCAGCGATGGAAGTTTTATGTGGTGTTTTAATTACTTCTCGGTATAGCTTAACACGACACACAATAAACGAAGTGGAAAATTTTGTTCCACCCGTTTCCTCGCTATAACTCGTATAAAACAGCGCGAGTTCGAGAGGACACAACGTGTCAACAAATTTCATGGTAATTGCGCAACCGTCTCTCTCGAAGGACGTAGATTATGTTGTTCCTTGCAAGATGCGTCACCGTGAAATAATCGCATATCAAATTAACCGATAGCGATCGCGTGCTTTTTTCTTTCTCACCGGAAATATATTTGTCGGTATTGACTGGTTTTGTAATACCGTGTATCAAGTCTCTCGTTTCGTTGATTTCCACACCTTTGCGTTATGTGGAAATGTCACGCACCAATATGCTAATAGGTGCTGCCGAATATATATTACTTCCTAGTATATTCCATTCTACGCTACAGGTAATAGTTCTTCCATGTAGAATCGTGTAGAACAGTTCGTCGTTTACTTTGTGCAATCATCGAGATTACGCAATTTAGCGATTAAAAGGTTATTTAATTACAACGAATGATATAACGAAAGATTTATACTTATAGTAACGATCACGTTTCATTCTAATATATGGAGTTGCGTCTACATGATATGTAAAAAGGTTATTGCAACGAACAGATCGAAGTTATTTGCAATTAATTCACACGTGCGAGACAAATTTATTACTGTTAATGCTTCCAAAGTAGATCTCTAGACTACTACTGTTGATCTTGAATCTGACAAGTCTATCTGAAGATTGTGCGAATGTTCCGCAGATTAACGCCCGGTTCATCATCAGCCTTGTCTACATCGTCTCTAGGAGAAAATCTATATTTTATGAAACTAAGATCTATTTATACCGTTATCAATCATTCGGAGACGAAACCTTTCCCCCATAACGTTTTCGATCCAATTGCGCATATAAAGTTTATAGCCTTTACTCGTTATGTTACACATTACGCGATGCACTGTATAAATCTACGTTGTACCAAGTTGCCGTGTCGGAGTATGCAAATTGTGAAATAACTTGATACAATATTATGAATTAGAAGTGACGTAACATAGAATAGAGGAGAGTGTAACGCGATGACTCAAATTCTAATGTAAAATTACCATGTGTGTCGTTACAATAGGAGAAGATTAGAATCTGGCGGTACTTACGATTATACCTATCTTGAACATCTTCGTCATCCTTTACGCTCACTGATGCACGACGTTGCGACCTCTCGGTTTCAGTAAGTCCTTCCGGAAATACGGTAGACACATTCATAATACCAGTTGACTTGTAAAACTGCGAACAACACAGAACACGTATTTGTAGATTTGAAATTTCTTCACCTTCGAATCGTTAATCGCAATCTGATTTTCTGAAAGTCACTGTGAATCATTGTTTTAATTCAAATTCAAATACCATTCTAAAGGAAATTTAATTTGAAAATCACGTACCGATGGATCATGCTCCGATCCATCCTGCATTATTGTAACACGAGTTTCTTAACGTCGCTGTAAATGTTGAAGACAAGTAATATACCGGCTGAAATAAATATTTAACGAACGAACGCAATTTACATTCATGACTGTTGTCCAAGTAAACACGCGTGCAATTAACAGAAATTTTAATTTCGTTCGGTGAGGAACGTTCCGTGATACTGTTGGATCGTGTTCGTCCGATCGTGTTTCCGAATCGTATTAGCAATATTGCTAATTCGACGTTTAAATTCGATCTATTAGCATCCTAGCTGACAGCGTGTTGCAAATGTTAGCGGTAATTTTCGATACCGGAACGATGTTTGTCAAACACAGGAATCAACCGTCCGTGAAAATACGCGCCAGCGAAGGTAAAAACAAAACGAATAAAGTCGATTTTAGCTATGAAAATTTCCAACGGTCAGTCGCGAAAAGTGGTCGATCGTTAGGCGTTACGCCTATTTTATGCGATGAATATATTATAAGCGAAATGCTTTTTTTTCCCTACCGTAAACATACATTCGTTCCGGTGTTCGATATTAATGGAAAATACTGTTCAATACGTTACACAGCTACGTTCTACAAACGATAAAACACTAAATTTCAGACTTATTCGCGAAATGAGGAAAGAATTTTTGTCACTAGGTCCGTAGACTTTCCTCTAGGCACTCTAGAATTTTCTCAAATATCGTACGCACTTTTCCCTACGATATAAATACATCGCGATCGTGTTGTCCGATCTTATATTCTCGAGACGTTGTTTGATAAAATTGAACTCAATTATTATCAATGCATTGTTATCATCCTATCCGCGTTACACTTTCGAAAGGAAGCTAAACCGGACGAATAAATTCCTCTACGCCCTTCTCGGACAATTAACTCTCTAACACGAAATTAACATTTCTCGTTGTTGCATGCTTTGTTGCGATTTGATCTAACCGGCTAAATTTTTATTTATTAAACTTATATTCTAGTCGCAGGAAAGATAAACATCTGAAACGCGAAAATAATGTGTAATAAAATTTAATCACCGAATCGTTCCTGAAAAATTCGTAAAAATAGAAAACAACTGGTTGCCATCGAAATGGAATATGTACGTTACGATTGTACAACACAAAATGTCAGAAATTAATAGCCAAACACTTTTTTGAAAGGGTGTCGGTAAATTGCACTCACAGGGTTTCGCGCCAACTGCTTGGCGGTCGGTTGTATAGTTAAAAACTCGTGCCAAAGATGTAGATAGGAAGGTCTATTGCCTACTGAACGTTGCATCCCTCGGTCGACTTATACGAAGGCGATTCTCTTCGCCTAGGTCGTGTCTCTTCGTCTAACTATGAACCTCGCCACTGCGCACTTCGCCTAAACCGCGGCCACGTGTCAGAGTTTACGCCAGAGGATCGCGCTTGACCCGCGAAATTCTATGAGCAGAAACCGCGCGTGAATGGACAAACGGGGCAAGCCGGACGTTCCAACAATGATTCCGACAACGAGATGTTCGCCAATCGTGAATATAGCGTGACCGACCGAGCGCCAAGATCTCATGTACACGATGCCCTTGACAGCAACCCTGCCGCAATTGCGTGACGCGAAGACGGTCACTGAACAGAAAACACAAACCGTGTACTGTGATCAATCTTCCTCCTATGATAATGCGATGCTTTCGACTAGACCGACATCCGTCACAGTCCTCGAGTTATTCCGCGCGCCGTCTGTGTGCGTTCTTTTTTTCTTTCTTGGAACTTCTAACGAGCCAGTAGAAGCGCTACCTTAATAAGTACGATCTGAGCTGAGAATACGGCTAGCTCGGCAAATTGCATAGCTGTGAAATTGGACGAACGTACGCTATTAATCGCGTTTCAGTACGCGGCTCGTTTTATCATAAACGATCTATGATCCGCCGCTTGTTCCTTCGTTATCCTTTAATACGAACTATCCGTGTAATAACATTTTATTACGACTCGAACGAAAAGAAAACGCTAATAAAAAAAAAAAAAGGAAAAAAAATGGAATAAAACATTATTCGGCCACCGATCGTCGGTTATCGCGCGAATTTATCTACTCGTTTTACGAAATGGTTTTCTAACGAGTATCCACTGTACCAACCCCCTTGTCGATGGTAGTGTACACTGGTCTCTCGTGTATTCTCAAGTAATTATTACGATGGAAACTTCTAGCAAACTAATTCCAACTTCGACTCGACGATATTAAGGACGTTGATAAGAGTATCGTTGGAAGGTCGTCTGGACGGTCTTCGACCGCAACTTCCGGTCATCGCCTGCAACGTCTCGCGTCTACCGGCTAGCGGCTGACTCCGGCTGGCCGAGATCTCGCTGATACGATTCGCAAGCGGATCGTCGTTGCATCGAAAAAGAATCTGGCCTAGGCGAAACGCGTAAAAAAGAATTTATTCCAGCATAGCCGACATAGAGACCAGGCTCTTTGAATGCGGCCGTGAAAGAGTGTTTTACGTTCGACATAAATCAATCCTTGTACCTTTCTCGTGGCCTATATCGGATCCGTTAACTGATATTACAACGATAGCGAGTTCGCGTGCAGATAAAACCGCGACAATTAGCATACGTGAGGTCAGTCGATGGATACAATGAGAAGGAGGCGCGATGGAACGTCACACCTGCAGTGTCTTGCACTCGTTGGACGATCTACGCTCGATACTCGGATCGTTTCAGCATTTGCTTCGCGATAAGAATTCACTTTTACGTAAAAGTTTACTTTGGCGATTATTTTGTTGCTGAACGAGACGAGATATTTCAAGGTAACAACGATCAATCGTTAATAGCACGCGCGTTATCGGTTATCGTGATACAGAAAATGTTATTTAACGTCAAAGGCAAAATACGTACAATGTAGCAGAGATTTTACGTAGAACGATATAACGAGCGTATGTCACACGGCGAATGCGCCATACACGTATGCATATAATGAAATAAGATAAGATTCCGACACTACAGTTCGTGTTTTCTATCGCAGTTTAATGCGGCATTTTTTAAATTTAGCGGCACGTTTATCCTATAAAACTATATTTTATCAAATTACACGTATCAATGTAATTTGCGCAGGAATAAATAAAAATTGAACTTTTCGAATTTCTTTAAAGCGAGAGAGAGAGAGAGAGAGAGAGAGAGAGAAGTTACAAGAATCGTCATTCATTGCACGATATTTATATTTTACAGACATAATTCCTTTATCGTAATACTTGATGCACGCAAAGAGAACAATTGCACAATTATTAAAGTTTTATATCTACGTTCCGCTATTTCTGCGGTATCATATACTTTCATCGACATCTACGGATCTACTAACATGATGTACGACTTACTACGATTAATCTAATGACAAGTACTTTCGAGCAATTATACCGAACGATAAATCATTGGTACACGCTGTTTTAATTAGATCGAGAAACTCGATGGAGAAACAGCACGTGCTACGTCTACAATTTCGGTTCTTGGCTCTCCGAATTATCAATTGGCTGATAACGCTACAAGAGTGGATTCTAAGGTTAGAAGTCGCTTAATCATCGAGCAGACTGAAGATTTTTATGCAAATACGTATCCTTACGGGGATAATTAAAGAAACAGAAGCCGTATAAGGATCCGTCTCATCCTCTAACTCGCACAATTTTGCTTCAAATATTTTTTACATTTTTTCTCGTATCGCGTGCGTTCCGATAAGATTTTGGTGTTTTTAAATATTTCATAAATGCATAAAAATCCTCCTAAAAATGTCGATAACTGTCGAGAATGGTTGGCTCGATTTCTCTATAAATTTATAGTATCGCGGCATGTGCTTCTTGTCCACGGAGCCTCTCGATCCAATTTCTACGACTTCGTTTCTTTTCACGAAGGCTACTGTGTCGGAAGATTAATGAACTTGTACCATCGAAACAGAGCTTTGTCAAGGCCGACAGAAAAGGTGTTCCTCGAACAAGCGCGTACATGCTCTAAATCGAGAGGCAAAAGGAGATTAGGGTGTGTTTAAGGCGAGGCGGCTGTTTCTCATTACATTCCGACTTCTTAATGCCTGACACATAACAGCGCCGGTGCTACAAATTTCGCACACGCCTCTTCTCCGAGAATCAATGCGATCTTACCGATTATTATTCCTTTTGCCGTTGCAGGCCAGCCAGCGGTCGAAACTCGAAATTCGCGCAGGAAACGCGCGTCGTTGAAACGTTCGTCCTCTTCCAAGCCGTATGTGGTTCATCGACATTGAAGAACAGTTAGATTTCTGTGGAGAAAAAGAACGACGCGTTTGTAAGGGGGAAGATAATTGCCAGCAGCGACCTATGCGCGCGTTGTGAGAACGATTGTTCGTGTGTATAACATACAGAGCGCGTGTACGCGAAGAAATACATTCTTATCGGCCAGATATATGTTCCGCGGAAAAACAACGAGACGATGAACCAGTTGACAGTGGTGAACTCGTAGAAGGAGCGCTAATAACGATAATGACGATGATGATGATGATCCTGTTGTACTATTACATTCTCAGGAACGTACGCAGGCTTATTACGCGCGTACCTACAGGGCGGACAAAAAAAGAGGATGTTCTCCGTTGAAATATCTCTTTAACAGGATAATTTTTAGCGATTCACGAAATTCTGAGAATCTGAAACTCACTTATACAGAAGCAGTTTAAATAGATGTATACCTATACAGTTTTAATATATATATATATATATGATTATTATATGTAACGTATACATTAGTACGTATATTATTATTGTTATTATTATTTAAGTTTCAATAATTTAATCTTAAGTTTCATACCGTACACTCAGCTCTTCAAAATGTTCGATCCCTTTGATCCACCCTATATGTAGATGTGTACTAGGTCTGTAAAATAACAGAGGCTTCCATGAACGACTTCGTATCAAGTTTTGAGTGTGCACCATCGTGGACGGAGGACCTTGAACTTTACCGCCGGTCTAAAAAAGAGCTAGAGGAAAGGATATATAGCATGATTTTCGAAAGGAACAATTTGCCCTGTGAAGAATTATTATTGGAAACGGCCATCGTTAATTTTATTCGATTCGAAACGACGTTACGATAAATATATATGATCGTCGCTTTTGCGATTTGTCTGGTATCGAAGAAATGAATTCGTTTAACGACGATGAAGATGCGAGCGAAATGACACGAGAGATACCAGCTAATTATGACATTATGAATATACAAATTTGACGAACCAACGACTCACGATGTTTGATTAACGTATAACGGTCTTTTTATAGGAAACCACTCAAGATTAATTAACATAACGCGGCGAGTTAATCTCGTTAAGCCACCTGATATACGAACGAATTAAATCATTCTCAAGTAGAGAATCAGCGGAGGCGTGCAACGTTGCGTTTAGAGATGCAGATTGGCCGTTCGATCAATTTGTAACACTAAACGGTTCATCCTGTACGATTATTTTTATATCCGATTGTAATTAACCGCCAACATATACCTTTCGCGAATTGCATAATCTTTCGAAGGAGTTCTGCTACGTAAACAGAAATTTATTCCTAACGACGTAGCGATAACTGCGATCTGACGATCTTTAACGGTTCCCTCGCTTTTGACGAACGTACTGCAATAATATATTCACGCTCGACACTGTCTGTACGGCAACAGATACGGATGGCCTGCACGGGCACCGTTAAATTTCTAGCCAATCGTTGTGAACGTTCGATTGAACGTTAAGAAAGAATGCTGAACAAATAAGGGGGTAAACCCAGCAACTTGTCAATCTGACATATGATCGTAATACGATGGCAGAGAGAGAGATCGTTGCATACAAATCGCAGGTAAAAGCTTCGAGGGGTACGTGGTCACGCGCGTGTTGCCATCGTTTCTGAAGTTGTCGGTAAAAAATATTTAACCCCGTTTCTTCGGTCATTTCCGACCCAATTGTATTTTTCTAACGGCAGAAAGTGTCTCATACTTCGATAGGAGACGAGAGAGTCCTTATCGTCATTTTTCCAGTTTCAATTTCACGTTGAACCTTCTTCAAACGTTACAAATCCTTGTTATTTGTTAAAATCGGGGCGACTTTAAAATACAAAAATTCGAGGATCGCGCCAGAGTCGAGATACTAGAAGCCGAAATACTGAAATTTTCTGTATGCATTTATCGATCGATTTTCGTTTCAAAAAGAGTCAAATCGAAGTCAAGGTTGCGTCACGAGTTCAATAAAATATGTCACTGCGTCAATCGAAAATACTAATTGTGCACTTCGCGAGATTAATCAACGGATGTAGTAATTTCTAGGTATTTCTTTGCGTCAAGGTTGATCGTAAATTGTCGTTCTCCTTTCTTTCTCGAAACGATTTGTTTCTTATCTGATTATATTTCGCGAAAAAGCAATAGATCTGCGGTCGGGTTTACAGGTTTTTCCTCGAATGTAATCGCGAATACGCAACTCGTAAAGTTCTGCATCGGCTGTTCTGCGCGGAAATCTCGTTGTCGACTACGTTTCCGTTTTCTAACTGGGAAAACACGAACTCGCTTGTTCCAAATATCGACAACGACGTATACGATACTAATAAAAGGGCAAACATCGCTCGCGTGAAAAATATAGCAAGTAAAACTACTATTTTGCAATTTTCGAATAACTTTAACGAAATATATTACGCGTATAGATATACAAATATACAGCGATACGTGTCACGAACATCGTTATTTGCTCGTTCTTTCGTAATTCCGTGTATTATAAAAACTTCCTTTCAATTTCCTTCGTTAGCCTATGAAGGACATTGGTTTTACTCTCGTTACGTTTAATTATCGCGTCACCAGTGATAGTAAGAGCACAATGGTACAAATAACGTGTTACAAATAAAGTAGAACCATCTGGATATAGGCGCACCTCTGCCATAAAGCAATGTCTAAATATGTTTACTGCCGGATCGCACGCGATTCAATGAATTTCTTGTCTTTCCGATTTTCGTCATATTTCGCGCCTTTACCATGCAATAGCTTTACGCTTCTAATACGTAATATCCACAACATGTGTTTAAGTTAAATTGAAAAATTTGTTAATTTCATCCTGCTCTTCCTTGTCATACTAATTAGTTACGATCCTACTTCCGATTCTGTAACAACAACAATAGAAACGAATTACAGTAAAAGGCGATAGATAGATTTAACAAACACTTGTTTAGATGGAGAAATATTGAAACATTGATAGGCAGGAAATACGCAACTGCCATATCGCGTTAATCGTACACAAAGGACAAAATCAAAGTTATCGATATAATTTCTAAGACGCTAGAGAATTCTAGTATTTGCCAACCGAACGACAATACGCATTTGTTTCGCATCGAGTTATGTTTCGTGCGGCTGCAAAATTAAAACAACGCTGTTACCTGGAGATCGTCGTTCGTTTTAACCGTGATATCCCTACTCTGGTAGCATCTAGCAGAGTACCAGGACAGACGCAGTTAGATACCTACGTGAGACCAGTTGGTTTCTATGCTCGGCAGCCTCGACAGTTGTCGTTCAGTAACTCTTGCAGAGCATTCGCTTTTCCGAGAGCTGCTAGCGCGAAGCCTGTGACAGGACCCGCCGCTGAAAAAATCACAGAAAACTTTTAAAAGCGACTACGTGGCTTCTGCATTGACTCGGACCATCTTCGAGGTAAGCTTCTTTCTTCATATTTCGATCGATATTTTACTTCGTTTATTCGAATTAATTCGAGATCCTTCTTGCGACTTCGTCGCTTCACAGCTTCGACGTTTGTATATCCATTTAATGGATATTTTCGTTTGCGTTAACGTAAAATTAAATTTCGTTTACAACGTGTAAATATAATTATATAATACGACTTTTGTTATACAAAAAATACGGTGTTTACCGAAAAGTCAGCTTGTTGTTTGAGCGGTGCAAGTTATTACGAGACAGAACGATGCCAGAAGCGTAGTACGATTGAAATGAGGGAACGGCGAAAGAAAGTTTATATTACAAATAGTGTGATATGAAATATGAGAATCATTGTGACAATAGAGAGTCATTAACGAATGTCTTAATGAAGTGCAATAACAGTACATGGTATAAATCATATTGATAAACGTCGAAGCGATATTTCTATTTTTACTCGACATCGTACGCATTGCAAGGAAACTTATCGTTAGCGAGTATCATTATTACGTTTATCAAATAAATCTTAATGAATCCGAACTCCAGATAAAATTTATTGAAATTACTTTTCGCTCTAGTAAACTATGTGTATTTGTTTCGTCGCGAAATTATATTGCACACAATGAGTTTTGTTTCCTTATAGGCTTACATTTCGAATGTAGCCAAGTAACTTCTTGCGTATGAACAACAAATACGATCACGCGCGCGAGATAATTACTAATTATATATACGTGATAGAAATATCTACGATTAAACCGCGGATTGTGGATATTATGCGCTTCTTGTGTATACGCGTTTGTTGTATACGTTGCGTGGCAGCTATTCAAGAAGTATTCAGCCTAGAGATAAAAATAATTTGAATTTTCTAAATAAAGAATTCATATTAGCAGAAATAATTCGTGCAAAATTTGTAATTAATAGAATTTCAAACTCTATAATCGTAGGTCGCGTATCGATGTTGCATGTTCTCGAAATAGTTTCGCGAGAGATAAATCGGTTAACCAAACAACGACAGTCACATTGTACGCGTCTTGTAAAAATTACGAAAGACGCTTTAATAACAACGTTGCTGTGACAGTGGAATGACTGTCCATTGGCTCGCCTGTAAAACAGAATCAGTAGTATCATCCGGGACAGGAGTGGCGTCCGCTACCACCTCGAAAGCTTTAAAGGAGATCGCATGCTTTTACCAAAAAAAAATTGAACAATTTCATCGAATCAACCCGTGGTCGAGTGCACGTGTATTTCACGACACTTCAAAATTAATCGCCAGCAAAAAGAGATACAGGGGAGAAACTTCGTTCCGCATTCCTAATTAATATTCGACGACTAGATCGTAGACTTAATAATAACTAAGGAAATGTAATTTCCATGAAGATTCATTACGCGTATTAAATACCGTAACAAATATATTTTTTTGCTTCGAATATCTTTTATTACATGTTTTTGCATATTACGCAAATACATCAGAATCCTGGATCTATCAACGAGGAATCACGTGCACGCTACACAAGATCTGCTAGAAATAGTAGCAATGGCAAACTGTCAAAGAAGAAAGCTCGTCTTGCGCTAGATTTCAAATACACGCATTAAGCTAACGTAAAACGGCAAGAAAACTTTTAACGTCCGCTTTACTGCCGATTACAGAAAGCAGGATAAGAGAGAAAGAAATGAACAAAGATAAGGAGAGATATCGCGCACCTGTACTAAACCATATAAGGCTAACGACCATCATAGTTGCAGAGTGCACGACGATAAATCGCTGAAGAAGCAACAACCGATCTACGTGAAATCGACCGGTTTCCGCTGCTTTCACGAATCCGATCGAAGGGTAACAAAATGAGAAAGAAAAAAAAAAAGAAAGAAAGGAATGAAAAATAAAAAGAAAGGAAATTTCAATATACGGACACGTTGAGCGTAATTACCATTCTTGGGCGAGAAAATCGATGAATCCTTGCTTCGTCTTTTCCCTCGTCGTGACGCTATAGATCCGGTTAAACGATATGCAGGAAAGGATGCAAAACGATATCTTCGTACAATGTTGTGCACCATGTAATAAAAGCCAGAGAAAAATACCACGTAATTTAACGAGGTCGCCTGGAATCTGTTTGCGATAGTCAATTCCGAGAACTCGTTGCGGCAAAACTATACGGTGGCTATAAATCTAATGGCTTTACGAAAGCCGATGAAAAAAAGCGCCGAATGAATGAAAATTCATATATTCGATAAAACAAGCGGCTCACGAAAAATTGTTATTCAACGTCTGTTACAATCTACAACGGCTTTGTATAATATGTAGGCGAGAACGTACATCGTTGTCGTTATTTTCTCTTTAAAAGAGAAAACCGTGAATCGGTTGTCGTTGTTTACTGAACAAAGGCAGAGGGTATCGCGTGGAAACCAGAAACACCTCGAATTTCTAGAATGCGAATTGTTAGATCGAGTTGCGTTGCGCGCAAAGAGGAAATAATCTCGAAGCGTGACATCATCAGAAAGAATCGAACACCCCCAATGTCAAGGTAAATGGAATTTAAACGACATTTTTAACGACACGCGTACCAGATACCTGATCGGAAGAGCGGTCGATCTGCTAGCTTCACGATCGATAATTTATTTGCGCGAACAGTTAATCCGCTGCCTCGAATTTCCTTACTATGGTCAAATACGTATGAAACGAATAAAGTTGGAAACGGATGACGAGGATAAGAAGAAACAAAGATTGAAATATCAGCGAACGGACGGTGTCATTGACGGTTTCCGTAAATATCATTTTACGTAGAACGATCGGAACGAAACGTTTCATTGTCAACTATTTATCGTATCAACGATGGATGCATTTCCTTTGTGTTTCTAGTAGCAGTACTCTGACGGAGTAGCCACACACGCGAGTCGATCCGTGGACTTAGGAGAGCGGATAAAGTAAATAGCGTAGCCTTCCGATCCGTTACATTATCGCAAACATATTCCATTCGGATCGTTGCTATTAAACCAGCAATTACGGCGTCGAGAGTAGCACGAGTCCCTTAACGTTTTTCCGTATTTTATTTTCTTTACCGCTTGTGTAACGAGGGAAAACCAAACTACCGTTTACCGTAACGTTTGGCACGCTCGTACAGTACAGTTGAAATAAATAAAGCGCGAGCGAACGTTTCGCGTTCCATACGCGTCCGGACGATACCGGACGAGTAATTTTTCCAAGCAAAAACTTCCAGAGATTCTTTAGCCTTATACTCGTATCCCTGTGTATCTTTCTATTTATAAAAATGAAAAGTTTTTGTGGCTGCAAACGATTATCGCGCACGTGACACGCGCTGCAGCGTGGAAATTGCACGAGATGAGAGTGGCATGTCGCAGTCTCTACTTTTGCCTACGGATGATCTCACTCGAGTTAAATCCATTATTGAATCGGCCGAACGTCGCGTTTTTTCGCTCGTCTCCAACGTTAACTCGCTGACGATTCCTCGTATCGTCTTCTCGTTGCTTTTTATCCTATTTGCGATTTTATTCGCTTCCCTTGTCGCGCAATCCACCCGCGGATATTCGCTGAAACGAGAAGCTCTAGCGAGAGTTTTATTAGAAAATGGGCCGTAACGAACTCGTTCATCGTGGAAGGCAGGACGGAAATTAGGGAAGGGTAGAAGATGACCGACCTAGATCCGCATTAAGATATTTGCGTCAAGTACGCGAGACTTGAAACGCAATGACGCGCCGGTGGCGTGGGTGACGATTAGCTCGGGCGGTATTTTAACGGCAATGATTAAGTAATTCGTGGCGATTGGGACCGCCTGTCATACTTGTCGAGGATATGACGATCTACATGAGTAAGGCCCGACGCAGACCAGCGGTTTACGTTAGCGTCAATTTGCCGCTGCGTTTTACAACAGTATAGATTTAGACGAAATAGATCGCGCCGGACGCAACTTCGAGCAGCGACTAGGCGACAAGTTCGAGTCTATCAAAACGAACGCTTCGGAATACCGACTAACTTCGATGGTGAAGCGCTACATTGTTTCGTATAACTCAATTTACGCGAGTGATTTACGGAGAAATAGGACGCTACATCCAATTTTCATTGATTTTTGCACTTAATTCGTCGAAAGATTTCACGATCGTTCGAAAACAATTGCAAAATTTGTCTCATTCTCCGTTTCGTCTTTTCTCGTTTGCGTTTGCGAAGTTTGGCACCGATGAAAGTATTTCTTTATATTTAAAGAATTTGTTTATTTACTATTCTATCGTCAATTATTTTTATTAATTGTTTCCTTGTAATTTTGATGACGGGTTAGCGCGTCCATGGCTAAATCGTAATCGAGCAAATACGAAAATGGAATGAAGGCAAAAAGCGCTCTTGCGAACTGCAAGAAAAATGCGTAAACGAAGCGGTGACGTCGACGCGAACCGCTCGTCTGCACCTGAGCCTAATGTAAGCTGGATGCGTCTCTCGTTAACCTAACGATTCGTTTCTCCAACGTAATTCGTAACGGTACGAACTACACATGCGACGTGCCATACGTATGTACGTACATACGTATGTACATGACAGCGGCCTCGATCTAAATCTATGACGCGAATCAACGGAACTGCTAAACGATCGACCGGCTTTATCTTCAAAGTGGTTAATGAACGATGCATCAGAAACGATCTCATCCGTTCGAGTATTAATGGAATGGAATCCATTAATCTCTGGATAACACGTTCGATGCGGCAGGGTTTCCCATCTTTCGTAACGAACAGCGAAGAACGTTCTTTTCTTTCCACTTGATCTCGCTTAAAGAATGTTCGGAACAGCTGTTAGATCTTTAAAAGATATAAAGACAAAAGATGACATCGATAGGCGGTGTGGATTCCGCATTGTGTTAACGCACGATCGCTGTCTGGAGAACGACGGGAATCGAAATATCCAACGATACGTCTGTTCTTCGTTATTGATTTTAAGGATCAACGGCGGAACTTGAATCGAAGCTGCTAACTCGTTTAAGAAGAAGTTAACCGAACTATAAAAACAAATTGCCAAGTTTCTCTCGTAGTTATAACCGTGAAACGAGCAGATTAAAAGAAAATTGTTTGTCTAAGCTTAGAATACTTCCTAGACACGGCTTCGACGTTAACTTCGCGCGAGCCTTTTATGCAGGGAATCCTACTTTCACGCTACGAAATTTTACATTCGATACGTTACGAAAATGTGTTCGTTATAAACTATGACACGAAAGATTCTGGATGTTATTGACCCACCTCTAAACAACTTTGCTACATTTTCTTTTTTTTTTTCAAGTTAACGGGACTGTTAACCGTTCTTTAATGACGTTGCGCAAAAGGATCGAGTTGCCCTTCGGAATCTTTTCCTTCGCCAACAGTGACTCAAGGTCTGCCGACTGAACGAATGGGAACGAAAAACTGTGTGAAAAACTAGACGTTGCTTTTTATGGTTGAAACGTTCTGTGACTGACTTGGGTTACCGATACAGCGTTCCGTTTCGGCTGTTACAACAAATGGACATAACGTTCTAACGTCTGTAGGTGCCTGGCAAAGTCAAATCAATCGGACGCAGCTTTTTACAGATGGCGAATTTAAAGGAGGCTTTAGGCACCGACGAGCTGACCGATAAAAAAGCTGGCCTTTACCGAGCACTGATCGCAGAATTTCTTGGTACGTTGCTGTTGAACTTCTTTGGCTGTGGATCTGTCGTCACGAACAACATCGTGGCCATAAGCTTGGCTTTTGGTTTGACCGTAGCCGCAGCGATTCAAGGAATAGGACACGTTTCCGGCGGTCATGTTAATCCCGCTGTCACGTTCGGATTAATGGTGATTGGCAAGGTAATGATAGAAGATCGTGAGCCTTTCTTACAATCGTGAGATCTTCCGCGTGGTCCGCTAATTTTTCACATAAAAGAGATGTGTTAGCCACAGATTACTCGGAAGATATTCATCTACTTTCTTCCTACGTGGAATATATTTGTGGACAAAATATCCTGAATATCATAGAAAATATAGACGACACGTACCATGATCACCATAGAGCTATTAACAGAAGTATCCGTTCGACGCTGTTAGATTCGTTCTTCGCGCCTTGTTATACGAATCGTGGAACGCGTGATCATTTCTTGGATATCGATTACTAACGGATTGATTTATCGACGATTTATTCAGCTTCCGTCGTATATGGTTTAGTCACACAATTGCTTTTAAGATAATCCATTCATAATGACGTATGGACGATCATTCGACGATGATATGGAATTATTTGATCTCGAAGAATAACGATACATACCTAGTATAACCTACGATTATCTGTTATACGCACACGCTGTGTTATACAAAAGATATCTGCATATTATTTTCACGGACGAACTGATAGTTTCTATAGGATGGATTAACTTGTACGTTATAAAATTTACTTACTTTGTTTTACAGGTGCCGGTTATCAGAGGCTTGCTGTACGTAATACTTCAATGTATCGGCGCAGTAGCAGGATCTGGTATATTAAAAGCGTTATCTCCCGAAAGGATGGAACATGCTTTAGGCGTAGTATTTCTTTCGCCAGGCGTTACTCCTGTCCAAGGTTTCGGCGTAGAATTTTTCCTCGCCTTCGTATTGGTTCTGGTCGTATGTGGCGCGTGCGATGCAGCAAAACCAGACAGCAAGGGGATTGCTCCACTTATAATCGGATTTACAGTTTCTATCGGTCATATCGTCGGTGTAAGACACACTCTTCTATTTTAGATACCATCATAATAATTGTTCATATCTAAGCTTACGATATAACGATCAATTATTTTGTTAATATAAGTAAGAGAATTGCAAACATATTTACGCGATATATTTTTATTCGTGCCACTTCTTTATATTACTCTAAGCGAATCTATCTATTACTTTTATTCTGATCGTTATTTCTAATTACTTGGAACGACTTTCATCAGACGCATTGTTTAGTTGTCGTGATGCAATTCGGCTATCATATTGAATCGATAGAACAAACCAAGGCGTTTACATTTGTCTTGGCGAATTTAGCAAAGAATTAAATAAATCGAAATGTCCTTTCCGTATTATACGTTACGATCTTTTTCCCGCTCATAACTCGCGATAGTTGATCTTCGATATTCCCAAGCTCTTTTAATACTTATCACACGTCTTTGACTGTACTATACTGCTTTAACAGGTGCCAAGAACTGGCGCAGGTATGAATCCAGCTCGATCATTCGGTAGCGCCGTTGTAATGGGTCTATACGAGAATCACTGGCTGTATTGGGTTGGTCCGATCCTTGGTGGTATGGCAGCTGGATTGATCTACGCGTTCGTAATCGGTCCTGCGAAAAAGTCGGAAAATTCCAACCGAGTGTACACGGTCGCCGCGACGGACGAGAAAGAGGTACAGTAAAAACGAAGAATTTAGCGGAATTCTCGATACGTTTCGATTGATTACGAAAATGATTTTCCTCTCTAATTATTCTTCATTGATATCTAGCGAAGTAATTGACCAAAACGTTATCGTTTCATGGATATGTCACAAATAAAGCGTTTATCTTTAGACTGAACGATATGATGATTTTCGTTATAGAATCTTTCTACGTTTGATACCGTTATGTGTTCCTTGAAAATAAGCATGATGGATAATCGTTTGTCTTTCCTTTCTTTAAATGTTCGATATCGTGTTTGCTTCACAGAAGTTCGAGTACATAGACAGCGGACACGGTGGACTTTAAAAATGATGCCGACATAAAGAAAGATTCGAAGACGGAAATATCATATTTTTATATCGTACGTTATAATTATGATAATCAGTGAAATCGGAAATATTCGAAGTGTTATTTTTACAGTTACAGAATCTTACCAGCAAGAGGAAAGATAACCCCGCTTGATGCTCTAACTATCGCTAACCATCGCATTCTTAATTGCCGAATCGTTATCTATGTAATGATTTAAGTGGGTGAAATATGTGAATTTTATGCTATTACAGTTATTTAATCAACGTAACGTATAATCAACCGATAATATTTAAACAGTTAGAGAACATAATAACCACGAATGCTGATCGTATGGAAAGAGTGAAGTAATTTGTTTCCAATTTATGCAATTCATTTTAATAATCATATGTGCGATGAACTTAGTTTATCGAATATATAAATATGCATTTGTTCGCTTATATTTAAATACATACATGTATTTTACCTGTAACGTTAAGCCGCTCTTTTGTATCACACTTATTTTACCGAACGGAGTTATTGCAAGCCAAAGATTCATTCTGCCGAACTGAAATGTTAGTGTCGACATCTTCTGCCAGTTAGATGCAACCTATTTATTGGGAATCGTTTATAAAACGCTTATAAACGATGTCGATAAATTATCAAAAATTATATACGAATTAGCCTTTCGTACATCATTGATATAGAAAATCATATTCTATAAATGTCAATATAAGTTAATCTATGTTAATTTCTGGTATTTTATTTATCGACATTGACACATTATACTCTAGGTTACAATTATATAATTAATATTATATATGTATAATAGATGATTAGAATATATAATATGTAATATCTAATTTATAAATCAATATTTAATCAATGCATCCTTATAGGTAAACGATCAATTAAATATCGTTCTTTGTATTCCTGTATTTTGTATCTATTGTATTTTTTAAACTCATAAGATATATGTCATTTTGTTATAGATTGCATATTAAAGTATAATTGGAATAACATATCATATATTTGATCGTGTTTGAATATATTAATAATGAAATGTATGCATATCTAACTATGTGTTACTCGATTGTATGAAAATTTTGTATGAGAGTACAATAACGCTTGTTGTTTGTACTACATATATGTGCGGTGAAGGTATTTCAGAAAAATAAGCAACACTTTTACATAGTTTGAAATGTTTATAGAATATTGAATAATCTATGTACCATTTCCATTCTAGCCTGACAAAATTAGCATAATGTGATTAAATATTACAGTAAGTTTAATGCTTCAAAGTACCTTGTACGTTCCCAAAAGTGGAATTAATTGTATAACAATGGTAAAAAAATGTAATATATCATTAAAACGGGTCAATTTTGCCCATAATTGAAACAAATAAAAAATCCAAATAAACTATTACTGCTGACATATATACACAAAAATGCCTTATGTTTAGTATTAACATGCACAAATACTAATTTATAAGACAGATATTTAGAGTGAATGCTTAAATTTACAACGTTGATCAGTTCGTTTTTTAATATGTCTATAACATATTTTCGTATCAGCGAAGATAAAATAATTTTGTAATATGTGCACAATGTAGAAATAAACGTATTTTTTCGCTAACTAAATTTAGATTTTTATATGAAAATTATAATTACTAGTCATTAACTTATTTTTATATAATGTTATAATTGCCATACGGAAAAATTAAAGAAAAAAGAAAATAAAGAAATTTGAAAGATATACATTGATCAGTTTTTAAATTTATACGATAGACTGACAAATCTAACGATTAAAATGTTCATCCGTATTTATCAAAGATATATACAGATTGAATTTTGAATCTATAAAATAATGATTTTAAATGTTATATCGGTCGAAAAAATGAGGGAAATTTTAAATAAAAGCGCGTTTTATCGTTATTTCCTAATAGAAGATTCAACCTTCCATTTGTTGAAGTTTATCTTCGAGACTATCTTGGCTGTCATTGGTGTCATTTAAACTGATAGCGCGATTTTCATGTTCGAGTACTAGTACAGAATCGTGCAATTGACTCTTTTGTACCTGTAATACATTATCCGATGGTTCAAAGATATCTGCTGATTCTGAAAGATCTTGTTGACTTAAAGTCAAGTTTGAATTTTGTTCAGATTGTTCCATAACTTGTTCTTCGGATACTGGTTCCATTTTAATATCAGAATCTTGGGGATCAGTCACATCCATGGGTACATCGTTCTCTAACTTAATATCTACTTCTTGATTCTGAGATGTAGTTTGAACAACAGCTTCTCCTTTCTCTAAATAACCCTCGGAGTTAGACGGGCCAGCTGTTGGTTTATCGTTATAGTTCTTCTGAGAAGATTCTCCAATAGAAGATATTTGAGTGAGATTACTTAAAACTGTTTCTTGCATCTTGACTACAGAATCAGCTGAATCTAATATACTACACAATTCCCGACTCATCTCTTCCACCTCCGATGATTCATCTGCTTTTATAACAATAATCTTTTTATTTCCATAGACTTTTGAACTAGTTATTAACGGTTTACCTTCTCTTCTAGTGTTAACAGTCGTTGGTACTGCTATGGCTGTTGTCGTTACTGGTACTGCTGTTGCTAATGTCGTTGTTGGTATTGATACAGCTGTTGTAGTAGCCAGTTTCGGTGTTACCGTAATATCCTTTGATATATTTTCTACTTGAACCTCAGAGTTACTTTTTCCTCTTTCCTTTTCTGGTCCAGGCTGAATATCATCCATTTTCATTGTTGTTATTGAAGTTGTAGCAGAAGTTGTTGCAGAGGTCGTTACAGAAGTCATTTCTACATCATTGTCGTTATATTCTTGTTCTTCGTCGTACATACTTTGTTTCTTCTTTACAAACACTCTTTTTAATGGTAATTGCTGTTCATCGTCGGATTCGTCGTGACGTTCAGGAGACATTTCTTCGATAGGTTCGTATTCTTGTTGCTTACGAGCCTCTAATTCTTCAATCTTTAAGCGCTGTTGTTCTACTCTCTTCTCCAGCTGTTCTAACTTTTCTTTAGTTTCTTGATCTCCTACTGTTAATGCAGGCTTCGACACAGGACATACAGTTGTTTTTGTTACCGAAGACGATGTATTTATAGACTGAGATGTTTTTAATTCAAATTTCGGTGATTCGCTTACTACTGTATCGTTATTTTTTACTGTAGTAGATGGTTGCCGAATTTCCGTAGTTGACTGCAACACCGCTTGAACCAAACTTTGATGTTTATCAAGTGGCTTCTTTACGACAACTCTCTTTACAACATTACCAGTTGGTAGCTTTGCTAATTCTGCCGGATCGATTATCGAACCATCAGGATTCATAATAACTTCTCTGGTAGTATCTCCCTGACGAATAATTCTACGAACAATTACTCTTTTCGTTACTTTCTGACCTGTACTAGATGTTTGAGATGTGCTACCTGTTGCATCATCGTCTTTTAATGTAGGCGTACCAGTCTCAGTACTACTAGCAGGTTTTCTAACAACGATTCTCTTTATTACTTTAACAGTGTTTATAGCTTTTGGTGTATTACCGACCGCTGTAGGAATTTCAGGTTTTTCCTCTTTTATAGAAATTTGATTTTGTGAACTACTTTGTCCTTGTTGTCTTAATTGATTCATAGGTGCAGATGGTTCTTTATTTTGTTCTTGAACATTTTGATGTTTCAGAGGTACCTTATGCTCCTTAAACATAGTTGTAACAATTTTTTGAACTTGTGATTCAGCTTCTTCACTGTGGGAAGGCTTTGAAGGTTCTTCATTTTGTTTAGACTGCGAAGGTTTTGTATTTTGTATTGATTGATTTTGTATTGATTGGTTGGTAATTGGACTTTGTTTTGTCTTGCTGTCTTGTACCTCTCTACGCTGAATAGGCATCAAAGTTTTAATTGTCTTTTTAATCATATTTCCATCTTTATGTCTTACATATAAAACTTGTTCTTTTTGATTTTCCTCCTTTTCTGATCTCTCTTGTTCTTCTTCGCTTTCTGATTGCTTAAGTTGTGGAAGCTTTTTCACAATATATGCTGGTGGCTCATAATCATCATCTCCATCTGAATATTGTTCTTCTTCTTCATCTTCGTCAGAATCCAAATCAAGTTTAGTTTTATTGTCTGGTTGTAATCCATCTGGTCCCATTTTTTCACCTGCTTCAATATGTTGTTTTATGTGTGTAACATAATCTGCCCTATTTCTGCAGGATTCCTGGCAGACATCACATTTCAATCTCATACCTGAGCGTTTTGTGTGCGTTAACTGATGTACCTCCAAACTCTCTTTACGCTTGAATGCTTTACCACAATCTTCGCAAACATGGCGTTTTTCTACAGAATGTGTTCGCATATGTCTAGTTAAATGATGAGATAGAAGGAATGAACGAGGGCATAGTTTACACAAATATGGTCGATGTCCAGCATGCGTCGTTAAATGACGAGCCAGCTTCGAACTTGTACGGAACGCTTCCTTACAATATTCGCAAACAAAAGTCTTATCTTCGTTATGTTGTACCTCATGACGTTCTAAACCCTGTTTGTACGTGAAACGTTTGTTGCAAATGTTACATTGGAAAGGTTTCTCCTTTTTATGTGCAGAATCCTCATGCTTTTCTAACTCATCGGTTGTAAAGAATTCGCGATCACAATGTTGACAACCATAACGCAATTCATCTCTATGAACTTTTTCATGACGTTGTAACAAACTTGCCCTTGAAAATTGTTTGTTACATATCGGGCAAGAGTATGGTTTATCTTCTGAATGCGTAGTCATATGTTTCCCAAGGTCGTATTTAGAGAAGAACATACGATCACATTCTGTACATTTATAATTACGATCACGATGAGCTCTTTGCATGTGCAAAGCAAGAGCCTGTCGTAGTGGAAAAGTACGATCGCATTGATCACATGCATGTACTCTTATCTCACCTGGCTCTAATTTTCGCTCTTCTTTAGTACTATTTGCATCTTGATCTCCTTCACTGCCAGCATCTTGTTCCTCCTCATAAAAATCATGTTGTTCTTCCTTGTCTCTTTGTTTTTCTACTTGCCTGTCTCTTTCACGTTCCCTCTCTCTTTCTCTTTCCCGTTCCCTATCTCTTTCTCTTTCTTTTTCCCTTTCCCTTTCTCGTGTTTCTCGTCTCTCCCTGTCACAACTATCAACTCGAAGCTTTTTATTTCCTTCGTTTTGAGGCCTTTGCTCCAAAGGTCGTTTATTGTTCATATCAGGAGGATCATTTGGAATTGGTGGAAATGGTCTTGGTAAGACACCAGACAATGGATAAGCTCTCAACGCTTCATCTGCTTTTTTACATTGAAGCTTAAATTTATAAGATCTGTCCAAATTCCAACGACACATGTTACATATCATTTGTGGCATTCCATCAGCTGCATATACCTGAAACACATTATTTTAATAAGTATAATAGTTAATAAGTTAATAAGTAAATCTGTTGTATAAGTTAAATCGTAATCATCAATAGAACAGTTGAAGTTTACATATATTTCACAAGTTACATGATATAAAATATTAAAATGTTAAAATGATATAAAATATAGCAAGTGAATTACTTTTCCGCCAAAATTGATTACCCTAAATTGTTATAACAAGAGAAAATTATCTCATGATACGATGCAGTAAATTATTTGCATATATGTGTATGTACATAAATATCGATAATACAAAATATCAGAACGAAAATATGATGTATTTTACATTTTACCATCGCAGCGTTTACAGGAAGTTATCAATGACATATGATTTTATTTCGTAAATTACACTTACATACATAAAAGATATTATACTAAACTTAAAATTTCCAAATATCGATTGATTTATTACTGATCGTACATATCGATCGTATCAGTGAATTAAAAGTTATTACGATCGAATTGTAAGAAAAATGATCGAATGCATTTTGCTCAACCGGCAAATAAGATATCTGCGTTATCCAAATCATACTATTCACTGTCTATTGGCATTTTGGTCCATGTAAGATATCGATAATAACGGATATAATTGGACAAAGAACGATACTTCTAACAAAAAAAGAAATGAGTAAGTTGTATAGCAATAATATTTAAAAGTATGACTCCTACAAGAATATCATACAAAAGGTAGTTAGACAATGAATCAGTGGCAATCGATGTCGTTTTATAAGAAAATAATTACCTCGATGGCGACACACGACATGATCTGCAGTGTAAGTGGTATTTGAAATGGTTTACTGTGATCTCTTTCATAGATAAAGGAAAGTGGTTCATTTTCGGTTAGGCAAAATCGACAGACCCGCCTGGACCTGAGCGGCGCCGGCCTGCTCTCCATGTTTGACTATCGTTCGTTCACGCACCTCGCAAAGCACACACACGCGTTCCAAATCGCCGTTCTTCACGAACGTTGTACAATCGTATCGTGACGCACCGTGAGACTAATTACGACAAAAATGCTTATTTTGATCGGAGTATGTCACTCATTAATCGAAATTCAACGAAACGACGCCGAGCGTCGGTAAGCGTCCCGTCACAAACGATGAACGAGCGGTACAATGTACACACCGCTATGGCGCTATTATGGCGGTCCGAAGACTAGCTTTCACTGCGTGGCGTCTTCCGAGTTTTCCGATTCGTACAGCTTCGGCCTTTGTACATCAGCGCCACCATCTTCCCTTCGTCGACACCGAAATATTTTGTAGGTAAAGTAGGACATTTTTTCTTATTTACTCGTTACACAGTCGGTATTTCGATTACGTATGATAAATATTTTTTCAATAGGAGAAAGTAAATTATTTAAATACTTGTGGTATTAAAATGGAAATCGTAAATTGTAAATAGTAAAATTGTAAATACTTTCTAAACATTTTGTTCATCACATTTTTTAATTTCATTAAAATTTTTCATAAACCGAATAGTATTTTGTTCCAATCATTTATGAACAAGAAAGTATCAAACCATTTATTCAGGGTAAAATCGATGCGCCATACGTTACTGCAAAAAAATCTGTGTTACGATATCTCGATACAATTTTGATATTAAATATGTACATATTTTGGTTATTTCACGTTTTTATAAAATATATATATATATATATTTTTTTTTGATTCTTGCATCTAATAATGTTTGCAATGAATTGGTTTCGTAAATGGAAAATTCTACCATACACTGGAAGACGAAAACGACAACGTACTGTTACCAATCTCGAATCTCTACGTCGTGATATCGAAACAGACGTTCACCTTCGAGCAACGGAAGATTTATTGCAAAGTCTAGGAACAAATGCGATGCATGGCCTATCCACAACCGTTGCATGCGATCTTTTAAGCAAGACTGGTCCAAATGAACTGACGCCTCCGAGAAAGATTTCTAATGTATTAAAATTCGTACGTTTATGTTTCGGAGGATTTTCTTTATTGATATGGGTATAAGAATGAATTTCATCATTAATGGCGTACGATATACAGTGGTTCACGAAAGTATCCCAACGTTATACGCATATATATATATATATATATATATATCTATATATTATATGCGCTATACGAAACACTTTGAAATTTCGTTAGCGCTGTAACGAGAGGCGACAATCGTGACTGTAATAGTAAAATTTGAAATCGATCCGAAGAGCTATATAGAAGGTAATCAGACATTTATCGCAAACGTAAACTCAGTAAAAAAATTAGCGTATAACGCGAACAGTAGTCTTAAACACGCGATTAGTGCTAAAAATGATCCTACTACGTATTACGGCTTATTAATGTAACGAATAATTGACCGTGCAATTACTTTGCCGATCTTTGCCAAGTGTAGCTAAATATCTTGTAACTTCTAAATACATTTTCAGATCCGTTTCAAATTTTACGTACGAAGCTTCTACTCAAATACTTTCGTGCGTCACTGTGTACATCGTATAACGAGAGATATAAATTGTTTAGACAGGTGCTGTATTATGTTTTTGCAATTATCTTCTGGAGTATGGCACTTACGGCGAAGCTTCTAAGGAACATTTGGGGCTTGGCATCGTGCTCGTTGGCTTAATCTTAGTTACAGCGGTGTTCAGCCATTATCAGGAGTCGAAGAGTTCTCGAATTATAGAGTCGTTCCAGCAGATGTTGCCGCAAAAGACGAAGGTTCTGAGGGACGGCGAGAAAAAGGTATTGTCCGTAGCCGAATTAGTTGTCGGGGACATTGTCCTTTTGGAAACCGGTGACCGAGTACCCGCTGACATTAGGATCCTGGAATGTCAAGGTAAATTCGTATCGCTGCAGTTGCAACCGTAACTTTCTTATTTCCCAACAAAAAAGTCCTCGCCTTTCTCTTCGTCGACGCTCGAGATATCTCGTCGATTTTGTTATAAATACAATCCAAAGAAGCGTAAAATATTTGTCTACATGCTAGATTATTTAAATTCGATGAAATATGTTTCTTTCTTTTTCTTTTTTTTTTTTTTTTTTNGTAAATGCTCTGTGGTGCTATAGTATTCCAATGCTTTTTGTAGCCACCGTTTACAGCGTCGCTGCTGTTAACATTTATTCGTCCGATCGTTTCGTTTATTCTCAAAGGTAACGTCGTCCGTTTCAAATTCACGTGAAATCCGTATATATATATCGTTTGGCAGTTATTTTGCGATATTTAATTCATTAGAAGTCGGTTTCATTAACTGCTTGAGCATTCTGAAGAAACATATACGTTCCATTAAGGTCTTAAGATCGACAATGCTTCGATTACCGGAGAATCACTCCCACTTTTAAGAACAGCCAATGTTCATCCGACGAATAATCTGATGGAGGCAAAGAATATGGTTTTCTTCTCAACCGATATAGTGGAAGGTAACGTATGACGAAACGAGTTGCAGTGTGAGTTGAGTATGACGATTGTTGTAATTTCTCAAGAATTTCCTATGGTTTCTCAAGGCTTCCTGTATCGTTTCTTCGTTAAAGTAAGCTTCGTTAATGCACAACAGGCACCGGAAAAGGAGTCGTGGTTGCTCGCGGTGACAATACCGTGATGGGTAGAGTTGCTAAACTAACTTCGAAATTGGCATCAAGACCCACGCCCCTTTCACGCGAACTTCATCGATTTATGAAATTAATATCGTGCTGGGCTATATTCCTCGGAATGCTGTTCTTTACATTATCCACCGCCATGGGCTACACTTGGATCAATTCGATAGCGTTTCTAATCGGTATAATAGTTGCGAACGTGCCGGAGGGATTGGCAGCCACTATGACCGTTAGCCTCACTTTAACGGCGAACAGAATGGCAAGCAAAAATTGCCTGGTGAAGCATCTCGAAGCTATCGAGACATTAGGATGCACCGCTGTTATTTGCAGTGACAAAACGGGAACGCTCACTCAAAACAAAATGACGGTAAGCGTGCTCTGTCATTGGTAGAATTCTCTTCGTTTAAGAATTCTATTTCTATATTTCTACAAACTGTGCAATGTGATTTATTACGGCGGACTGTATAATGTGTAATAGGCGATAATTTGAAGAAAGTAGAAAGAAAGGAAATACCTAATGACTAAATTATAAAAAAGATACTGTTCCTATTTAAATATTAGCACCGGCTTTCTTTTCCTTTTTTTTTTCTTTTTTTTTTTCTTTTTTTTTTAGTTTTACAGTGTTCTCGCGTTGTAATATCGTGAAACTAGTGATTACAAAATCAGCTTCGTTGTCTGCTGCTCAGGTACGACATATGTGGTACAACGGTGAATTGCAAGAGGTAATGGCTTCTGACACGTGGAGAAAATATATTAAAAACACAGGATTTCATAACTTAGCCAGGGTGGCTAGTCTTTGTAATCGGGCTGAATGGGAGCCTTTACCTAGAAACATGCCCGTGCCACCGTTGAGTAAAAGGAAAATTTTGGGGGATGCTTCCGACGCTGCCTTATTAAAGTGTATGGAAGTTCTCGTGAAAGGAGGCGCAGAAGCATATAGAAGAACTTGCGTAAAGGTGTCAAAGTATGATCGTTTACGGACTCCATCATCCGTCGATGTAACGAACGTACCCTTCTTAATTTAGGTGTCCGAAATACCGTTTAATTCGACGGATAAATTCCAAGCCAACGTTTATATGTGTGGGAAGAAATACGTTGTTTTTCTAAAGGGTGCACCAGAAAGAGTTCTGGAGCGATGCTCGACCGTAGCGTTCGATAACGAAACAAGGAAACTGAATGACGAAATCAAGAACGCTTATACGGAGTCTTGTTATATTCTAGCGAATAATGGTGAACGTGTACTTGGTTTTGCTGATCTCGATCTGCCTGTATCTTCTTTTCCATCGGATTACGTCTTCAGAGAGGATCCTCCAAATTTTCCTCTGCAAAACTTGAGACTAGTAATCCTTTGTTTATGCGAAATGACAGCTTATCATATTAACATCTATCACGTACATACATACGCTTACGTAGTTTCTTCGAGTTTTCATTAATATCCATTAAAAAAAACAATTCGTTTCTTCGATAGGTCTTTGCAGTTGTTGCTTCGTTATTATTATTTTCTTTCATTTTTATATGGCGATTCATTTATTGAAATAACTCTTGCGTTACGTTTTTATCTTCATTAAAATAAAATATACACGAATTCGTGCAAGTAAGTCGATATTCTACATTATTATTAGATCGGGTTAATATCAATGATGGATCCGCCGAGGCCAGCAGTGCCAGACGCAGTGTACAAATGTCGTTGCGCCGGAATCAAGGTGATCATGGTAACTGGCGATCACCCTGATACAGCGAGAGCAATCGCAAAGTATGTCGGCATCATCACCGATGATTTTTTGCACAACGATCACAATGAAAAGAAACATTCGATCGTGGTGACGGGAGTGGAGTTGCGAGACTTAGACTCGGAAGAACTCGACCGTATCATAAGACAATACCCTGAGATTGTTTTCGCTAGAACATCTCCCGTGCAAAAGCTTCAGATCGTAGAGAGCTGTCAACGACTTCATCTGATCACCGCTGTTACTGGTGATGGAGTCAACGACACACCGGCATTGAAAAAGGCCGATATTGGCATCGCTATGGGGATCGCGGGTACTTTAATGTTTCGTTTTTAATAATTATTAACCTTGCTACGACCCTCGAATTTTTATATTTCGAATTTCCGTTTTTATAAAACGGATTTGTAATGTTTTGAGCAAATGTTTATCATAAAATTGAAACCAAAGATAAGAATAAGTCTTTCGTCGCATTTTGTTCGAACTCCGAAAATATTTTTTAACGTTAGAAAAATACGTATAATTGGTTCGAAAATGTCGAAGTGGTTGTCACTTCTAAGTAAACTCTACATCTGTACCGACTAATTTTCTAACTCGCTAAAGCCATCGACAGGCCATAGACGAAAGACAACCACATGGCAACCATAAGACAAGAGACAGACAACGATGGCTTCGGTGTTCAGTTTCTAGGTAACACTGCTAGCGTGCGGATCTGCACCAGCTCAAACTGTATTCATATTATACCAAGGTTTCTTCATTAAATATAGTTTACTATCTGACAATTTATCCACGCGCTTTTCTCTGTATCTATATAACCAATAACCACAACAGAAAATAGCCGAGGGAACATAGCAGGGTTAAATCTAAGAGAAATCAACGAGACAGGAATATTTAATTATCTGATCTTATTAATCTTCGATGATGTTACTTAAGTGACATGCGTTTTAACGCGTGTTTCATCGATAGGGTCGGACGTGAGTAAAGAAGTTGCCGATTTGGTCCTATTAAACGACGATTTTGCCTCTATAGTTGCTGGGATCGAAGAGGGGCGAAGAGTGTTCGACAACTTGAAATCGAGTATCGCGTATACTCTGGCTAGTAACATTCCAGAGATAACACCCTTTTTGGCATTCATTGTACTTGGCATTCCTCTGCCTGTAGGCGTGATTTGTATATTGTGCATAGATCTTGGCACAGACATGTGGCCAGCCGTTTCATTGGCTTACGAGAAGTCTGAATCCAACATTATCCTCAGGTATCGATCATCTTGCTCGAACAATTAATCTCTATCATTTTTATATTAGCAATCTTAAGTTACCATTTTTTTTCAAGCTATAAATTGAATTAATTCGAAATTACAGGAAACCCAGAATTCCACTAAAAGATCATCTCGTCAGTCATCGGTTACTTTTCCTGTCTTACGGACAGATCGGCATAATCGAAGCTTGTGCTGGTTTCGTCACATATTTCGTTGTTATGGCGGAACATGGTTTTCTACCTTATAGATTATTGGATTTACGATCGGCGTGGGACAGTATCGTCGTAAACGACTTGCAAGATTGTTACGGTCAAGAATGGACGTACGAGCAACGCAAGATACTCGAATATACTTGCCATACTGCTTTCTTCGTCAGTATAGTGATTGTTCAAATTGCTGACGTGATGATCTGCAAAACTCGTCGTGTCTCTCTCTTTCATCAAGGCATGGACAATTGGGTACTTAATTTTGGGATTGTTTTCGAGATAACGGTAGCCTGCATCGTGTGTTATGTCCCTTATATGAAAGAAATTCTCAGAACTTATCCATTGATTTTCGAGTGGTGGCTACCAGGTGTACCGTATGCGGTGATTATTCTGCTTTACGACGAACTTAGAAAGCTTTGGATCAGAAGAAATCCCGCAGGATGGTGGGATCGTGAAACCTGTTATTAAATCTACGCAAATGGATATAACATAATTCATTCTACTATAAATTCTAATCGTACGACAGAACACTTTAAAGAACCATTTAATGATAAACTCGTAGACGAGATAAAATAAAAAAAAAGCAGCTAATAGAAGAGAATATACCGGATACAGAAGGCCATTAAAGTTCTTGATTCTGTGTTAATGAAATTCCAATCATATCAAACGCTTTATATCTAAAAATGCTTGAAACATTGATTATCTTGTTTAATGTACGGCTAACTCGATGTAGCTTTAGCGGAGTGTTCGATCGACGCGAGTATGCAGAAGAGCAATGGTTCTCCTTTGGTTCTACGCGGTCATCGAATGTTGTAACCTCGTGAATGGAAAAGTGGGGGATGCATATAAGGCCCTGGGACCCTCTCGATGCGACCCAGTAGTCTCTAGTCATCAATTCCTTCACGTTCGAAGAACCGTGACTTGATTCTGACGTAACGAAAAGACTATATTTTTTCGAATATTCACGTCCTCCGTCAGGATGAAGACGGAGGTGTTGTGTCTCCTAATTTGTCTCGGTGAGTAATTTTATTAAACCAACGTTTCAATCCTTATTAAGTGTGCAATTGCGTTTTCACTCGTTTGAACTTTCTAGTTTTGTAAACGCAATTACACGATTATTTCGTATTCGATAGCAGAAGTCAATAGTTTACGGACAAATTGTTGTCAAACTTGCAAAATACTTGGATCTTGAAGAATCTCACTGTAAGATAGAAAGACACCGTGAGAATAATTCTTAAAATGACAGCCAGTTTGACTAGTGACCTTTATCCGACGTATTGTTTTACTTTTTACAGAGTAGCGACGTGGATTTAATTATTGCTCCGGCTGTTACTGTAGTTCCTACTAGTTGCTAGAATAAGTTTGCTACAATATCAATCCTATTCCATAGAGATTCTTTATAATTTACATCTGATCGTGTATAGAGATAGACGCGCAATATGGAAATTGCAGCCTTAATTTACATGCATATTGGTTGAATGACCTGATTCATTCATAATTTGATTCATACGTCCTACATATGTACATACACATGATTCTTATCTAGCCACGAAACAACTTACACCATCGTTTGTTGTTGAGAAATCAGTTCGCCTCAGCTTCTTATAGAAAGTTTCATTTCTCCAGACCACGTGCTGATTTACAATTTGACGAACGAATCGAACGAAAATCTTATTTAATCCTTTCGTTAGCTCCGTTTAAGGAAAAAGTCGTCGTTCACAGGCCAAGTTTCAAATTTCCAACGCGTTACACAATATGACATATATTTTTATACGTATGTAATAATAGAAAGTGATTAGTAGAGAATTCGGGCGAATTTTAGAATGCGTCGCATATGTGTAACACCGTAGCTATGGAAAGCAACTAGTGCGTCATACGTATGCCGGTGATTATGAAAGTGGCCTATGTCGTATATTTTTCGTTTCGAGATATTTAAAGTCTTGCGTTTGACGCGCGAATCGAATTGTGTGTCGACGTCGCAGCAACCAACTCGATCCAAAGGTTCGGTTTCTACTATTTTGTAAAGAGGATGATTTCACGTTATTGTAGTATAAATAGACGCAACGGAAAGTAAGAAACAGATTCGTTCTTCTTAGATTCTCCACTTGGGCTACTTTGATAATCACGGTGACGCGTAGTGTCGAAAGGGTTGGTCGATATTCAATCGAGTTGTCTCCTCAGTAACAAAGATATCGATCAACTAGAATTTTCAATTTTTCTCTAATAAAGTGACTTCTCGAATATCGTTGATCTCTTTAAAGTAAACTCATGGCGAAATTATTTGAACATCTCTTTGAATTACCTATTCTACATGAATTCAATCCAATTAATGCAATTAATTAGGAGATACATTTTCTCGACGTGGTCTGCTATAGTTGCACGATGAATTTAAGCTCGCACGGCTAAAATTATCATCTTCAAAACGTATCGAAGCCTATATAGAGTGTTGGAAAGTTAACAGGTCTGAGCGATTAAACGACATTTAAGTTCTGGCCGAGCAGACACACACGGGGACCAGCCACTTTCTCGCTTTCTTCCGTTCGCGAGGTCGACCGGCGTTTACGTACAAACCCGGCGTTTATTCAGGGACGCAAGACGTCGTCGCGTCTTGCCTTGAAAATACTCCGACCAGTCGACCCTCTCTCGCCATTCACCGTTTTTATTTTCTGCTCTTTGTATTTTTTATTCAAATTCATTCGTTATTCCTGGCTAGCGACGTGAATGCATCCGCATTGTATAGTTTCACCTTTTCGCAGCGAAAGAGTAGAAATGAAATTTATTTCTAAACCAAGGTCAAATATGCATTTTTCCTCGGAGCAAAGACGTAGAAAAAAAATGTAATTTCCTGCAAGGAAGTATCCAGCAATAGGATTGAATAAATTGCATCCAAGAGTTTTGCTAACGCGTTCGAAAAAACATTCGTAAATATCGTAACAGTGGGGCATTTTTTAGGTGTTGTCACCGCTTTAACGAGGAAGCAAGAGGCACTCGAGCAGAATCGTAGGAAAGTGGCTTTGCCAGCGTTGCAGAAGAAACAGCAACCTACGGCAGACGAGGAAGAGTACGAGGAGGACGAAGAAGAACTTTCGGATCAATGTCCCGAACCTAACGGTTATTTTCCTGATGCGGAACAATGCGACAAATATTACGACTGCCGGGATGGCAAAGTCATCGAGAAACTATGTCCCGATGGTCTTGTGTTTAACGACTTTAGCCCTCAACACGAAAAATGCGATCTGCCATTCGGAATCGATTGCACCAAGAGGCCGAAGCTGCGTGAGTATTGAATCGTATTACAACGTGCTCTAAATTATTTCCCTGTTAACCGTAAAGAAATTCGATTACAGAGAAACCACAACCCTCTCCACATTGCCCAAGAATGCACGGCTACTTCGCTCACGAAGATCCTAGAATATGCAATACGTTCTACTACTGTGTGGAAGGGAAGTATAATATGATCACGTGTCCAGAGGGTCTGGTCTTCTCCGAGAAAACGGGTATTTGCAATTGGCCCGACGAGGCGCAGAAAAAAGGCTGCGGCTCCAGGGAATTATTTAATTTCACGTGCCCAAAAGTAGACGACTCTGTTGCCGCTACGCACCCTCGATATCCTGACACGGAGGATTGTCAATATTTTTACGTGTGCGTGAATGGAGAGATACCTAGGAGGAGCGGTTGTAAATTGGGTCAAGCTTTTGACGAACGCACTGGAAAATGTGACTGGGCGAGGAAAATACCCGAGTGGTAAGTTCGAGCAGGACAAACCACGTTCAGCGTGGATTATTGTCGAGGATAAACAACAATTGTCAGAAATTCGGTATTCGTTTCGTGTTTTACTTTCCGACGAAGATAACAAGTTGGTTTTTCCTGCGAAATTTTAGCAAAGACTGGTACAAAGGTCAATTGACCGACGAGGAATTGGACGCCCTGGAAAATCCGCCACCGAAACCAAAACCTTCTGGTGGACATAGCAGGAGAAAAGGCGCCAAACCACCACCGACGTAGATTTAAGATTAAGTTCATCTGTAGATTTTAATGTTCACTGACTTATTAAATATTTCATGGAAAATAAAACACTTAATACGTCTCTCTTTTTTGTAACACGGGAACGAAATTATTTTCTAATCACCATACAATTGTATAATTCTGTTATTGTTACGCCTAGTCGTACATATGTAACGAAATCGTCACACGAACTCGAGAGTGAAAGTTTTTACTTTTATTTATATTCGTCGACACTTCTCGATAGCATCATAGAAATTAAAGCGCGAAACTTCTGAAAACAGTTGCAAATATCTTTTCTATACAGTTCCTGGTGTATTGTTTAAGATTTTGTATAAAATCATCGTATATAATTATATCAGAGTATATTTAGTAGATTCTTTATCATCGTGTACGTATAAAAAATTTTACGATACTTTTTACAAACAAATTAGTCTTTCAAGCTATTCGTATTTATCGGTGTGAGTATCGTCACTTTTTCTTTAGCGAATTCAAATCGCGTGTAAATTTCCGTGAGCAGTGAAAGTGATCGTCTGAAAGTTCTTCGCATTTCACGGGAAACGTTTCCGAAATCTGCTCGATCGATCAGTGTGTCAACGTGTGATGCTTTCGTGATAAATTAAATTTAGTGTCGCTTTCGCAATAATCGATTCGAAGAAATTTTATGTAACACTTTGGAACAATGTTAGTCGCATGTCGAACTATCTTATTCCATCTATAGATTATCGTTACTTTCAAATTACGCTAATAAACAAAAATTATCTTGTACTACGATATTTTATAAAATTAGTTTTGGTAAATTTCGAACTAAAATCGACCAGACGTAGAAGACGACCAGAATTATTATTAATTGGATAAGACACGCAGTACATTAGTGAAAGAAACAGAGCGAAAGAGGCAAGAAACATAAGAGGAGAGAGTGAAAGATGTAGCGTAACCGATCTCCTGGAGAGGAAATTAACATCGTAAACCGAATGATATAACAAGATCAAACATTGTCTAACAAGATTCAACGTTCGCTTATCATCCACCTAAATTTGTAACATAATACATATATGTATATAAATTTACATAGAAGATTTATTTTAAATTACTTGAACCAGATACAGTTAAAGCGAATCGAAGTTTACGAAAAGCAAACTACCGATAGCATTATAGTTACATGGATTTCGAAACATTCCAGGAACGCAACGATCATTTGTAAAGATCGCTGTAATTTTAATTTTTCCGCAAACGTTGGCGAAGGACGTCGAGGTGAGAGTACGGCACAGAAGAGAGGAAGAAGATGAACAGCGGTGACGGTATCGGGAAGAGGGAAAGAAGGGTAAAAGCGCGTGGTCCCTCCGATCAATCTTGATTCTAGACGGTTATCCATCTATGAAAACGAAACGAAAGTGGGGACGAAGCATTGCACGTAGTGGGGACTAACAGGGTATACACCGTGGTGAGTTGGCGAAGAGCTGCAGTGTTTCGCGACGGAGACACCATTTCGAAGGAAGACCAAAAAATATAGATTACCATACCTTAGTGACCAGTGTTGGGAATAATTCTTGCTAGATCGCGTGATTGGCTTCCATCAAAGTCGAGAAAATAAAGGATAAATATGATCAGAGAGTCTTTTGTAACGATATTGGCTGTGGTTGCCGTAACACGTATGTATCGTATTTTAATAATTTTCCATGCAAAATTTGAAAGAACATACTTGAAACAATGAAATTATACGGAAATATTTCTCTTCGCTATTAAAGTATATATCAAAGAATATTCTATTTGACGATTAATTACACAAATATTTAAATTGAATATCGAGATCCCGTATTTTGAACAATAGTGGTTATACTTCTGTTAATTGTAATAATAAAAATACTTTCGTTTAAGCGCGTCGTTCTTATATCAAATACGATATTATACGGTTTATTCGAAGAAATTAACATTTTTTAATGGTATATTTCTAAATTATAAATTAACACGGGAAAATGTAATTCAAGCAAACATGAAATTTCTCGAATTCACTTTGCACGTTTTCAACCAGAAGCAAAAAGAGTACATGCTAATTACCGAGAAGGAAAAGAATGGTTTCACTGAAACAGATCTCAGACTTTCTCTTAATTTCTCGGCACGGTTTGCCGCAGCTTCTAAAATACTACTGAATTTCCGGTATCGTAATCATCGCGTAAAACCGGTAAAATTTCATAACTATTTAAACGCCTGAAACTCGTCGCCCATCCTGAGGAGAAAAATTATCCGTGTCTCTAGTACGTTCCAAAGGTATTCATTTCGCCTGGAGAGCGCGTAAAAGACAGTCGAACTAAACTTTCTAAAGCGTAAATGTCAGATCTGTTGCTCGCTGAGTTGCATAAGTATCTGCAGTGGTTATCGTCTCTATACATATGTAAAACCGATAAATTACGTAAAGAAATAAAACAATGCCGATCGAATTTAAAATGCATGGGACAGAAAGAGAAGTTAGGCTGGTTCGACTAACTCGCGTATGCTACGGCACTTCTCGCCGAGCTACTTTATATGCCTCTTGAAGCGTGGCATTGATTTCCGGTATATCTTACAAAGTAAATGCCGCAAGTAACGTGGAGAAATTTAAGAAATTTGTTCCAGTTTCTTTCTCTCTTTGTATTCCAGATTTTTACAAAGTGAAAACGAGTCCCCCGAGAATGCTACTCCATCGACATTTTCACCTACGTGAATTCCCAGCCCTGTCGTCTGATAAAATATTCCATTTGGATTATTCTTTGATTTATCGCTCCGCTATGTGATTTTTAATAGCCACGAATATTAATCGATTATCTAACAAAAAATTATCTAAAATTAAACTTTATTTTCACCTGAGAATTTTCACCGACATTTTCACCTACGCGAATTCCCGTGATAAAATATTCCATTTAGGTTATTGTTCGATTGAATAATTTGAGATTAAACTTTATTTTCACTGTAGTAAAAATTCCACTTACAAAGAAAAACTGAGAAATATTCCAACCTCGGCGCTGAAAATTTGCGAATATATGCATAAATGACTAACAAATGCTTGTTTCTCAAATAAACGTTACACGTGAAAAGAACCGGAGAAAATTTCATTGCCGCATATATACATATATATAAAGAGAGTAAACTTTCATTTATGTGAAACTTGTTATAGACGGTGCATTCAACTGCCCGAGCAAAGACGGCCAGTATGAGGATTCAAAGCAGTGCGACAAATACTACGAATGTATCGATGGTGTCGCCACGGAGAAGGTTTGTCCAGATGGATTGGTTTTCGATCCCCTCAATCGTAAAGTGAACAAATGCGATCACGTATTCAACGTTGATTGTGGAGATCGTCTGGAACTACGTAAGATCATCGTAAATTGTACTCGTTGGATGGTATTGAATAAAATCTAGTCCTTGAGAATTTGATTATTTTCCATGTTTTTGCGATAAATTGTATCAAGTGTTGGAAGCAGACTCGTCGGAATAAAATTGAACTGTCCAAGTACGACGTGTTACGCGTGTCATTGGCTTTTGCGGTTGATGTCCTTGACATACAGGATACTATGACGACAAGCAATGATAGTGCTTTCAATTCTCGTTATATTTTTTCTATATTCACAGAACCACCTCAACCGACCAAGAAGTGTCCACGAAGGAATGGTTTCTTTGCTCATCCAGATCCGTCTGTTTGTAACATCTTCTACAATTGCATCGATGGCGAAGCGATCGAAATTACCTGTACCACTGGATTGCATTTCGACGAATATAGCGGCACGTGTGTATGGCCTGACAGCGCTGGACGAGAGGTAAACGTTGTCCTATATTTTACGCGTAGACTGTATTTCTCCCTTTAGTCTTGATGTTGAGAATATCGCAACTTGATAGTACACGTAGTAAATGAAAATTAATATGTTTCGCAACAACGTATTCTATATGCAATGTTAAATTTCATCTCTACAGGGATGTGGAGTAGTAGACAAGAAGTTGAAAGACGGTTTCGAATGTCCGAAAGAAAGTCAGGTCGATACTAGAGGAATGGTTGTCGATCATCCTAAATTTGCTCATCCAGATGACTGTCAGAAGTTTTATGTCTGTTTGAACGGAGTAACACCACGTGAACAAGGTTGTAGCGACGGAACTGTTTATAACGAGGAACAGCAAAGATGCGACGCACCTGAAAATGTCCCGGGCTGGTACGTATGATTGAATAATAATATTTTTTAAAAAAATATGTGTAAATACAAGAGTAAAATATTTGAACGATCAGAAAGCAAGATTGATTAAACAATTATACCGTTTTACAGTGAGGATTGGTACAAGGATGATGACAAGAAACCATAAAAAATTTTCTAAACTTATATGTCCCGCATCGGGATCTCGATATCATCTTTAAATCACGTCATCCTCGTTTAGTGTGTAATAATGTGTGTGCTTAGACATTTGAATGTTCATAAATAATAAATTCTATTTTATCTTATTCATCCTATTTTTTTTTTTTTTTGGTATTTTCTTTTATCGCTTATCCCAACTCATTTACGATATCGACGAATCGATATAACGAGTTTCTTAATAGCGAATCCGTGTCGTTATTAAAATTTGCTATGAAAAATATCAGAAGGAACCGTGTCTGTGCAGATTCTATTTCTTTATGAAGACATAAGCGTGGAAATATGTACGAAGTGTCTTTGAGTTTTCTTTCGTAACCAACGAAGCGCGTCGACGGTAACTTTCTCTTGGACATTTTATTGCTTTTTGTTCTTGAATTCATCGACAGACGACTTTCGTGTTAATGTACTTTTTACTAGGCATATATGACAACTAGACTGTGGATTTTTATGCATTTATGTGAAATTTCAAGATGCAAAAGCGGACAGAATGCATATAATATACAAAAATACACAAAGTATTCAAAGTGAAGTACTTATAAGCGATTCGTATTATTTTTAATAAATAAAGTGAATCTCTATTCAAGTTATATTTTTTTAGTCGTGTCCATAAAAATATAAATTTCGATGAATTACACGGAGTATTTGATTTTCACTTAATGTTTAATATAGAATATGGATCACGTATAACGTAAAAGACGAATAAAAGATACGAGGTACGAGACTAAAATTCCATTAAAATAGGCGTACGTTTGACAAATATTGATAAAATTTGACGAATCCATTTCTTACAAGGTGTTGAAAATCACAAGACGAAATAGTTTGATATTTCTCCAACTTATCAAGTAAGAGATGCTCGTAATAATCATAAGCAGAGAGATAGCTATGACCAATCTAAACTTTCCGAACTGTCCGCTGATTACACTGTGTTTGTGTAATTGCACGGCATTCATTTATACGCGATTCAATCTAAGCTGAAATTTCTTGCGTACAGCGAGGATCAGCTGAATCTGGCTTGATTGTAACAGTACCTTAAAGTGCCATGCACAGAGAAAGGGAAGCAGAAACTCTCCGCACTGCAACGGTTAAGATTTAATCGCGATCAAGTTACTCATCGGAAAACCATAAGTAAATTACCAGTTCTCCAATGGTTATAAAAATTACCGCTGACTTAATAATACTTCGTTCGAGATACTTGTAATCGATGTTACAGTTTGTAAATTTTTTCCACCTAGCCGGTCAAAGATACACAATTTCTCTTTAGCAGAATTGTTTCTTGACTGTATAACGATGTATACTTTTGTAATGCTAATGCTACATCGTACGTTTTTAATATGATACGGTGCAGAATACGGTAGAAAGTGGAAAAAAGCAAGTGCTTTTATAAATGCCTGATTGTTTAATAGTACGAAAAATGGTTGCTCGACTCTACAGTCTAGATTAAAGGTTAAAATTAAAATAGTTTTGAGTGGAAAAGATCATTTTTCTCTGATACTTGTATGAATAAGCTGTTTGAGAATCACTGCGTACCCCGATGCTTCGGCTGCTGTACATTCGTTCGCGTAGAGAGAGTTTGCCTAGTTTCAGGGGCACTTTGATCGATTTTTAAATATCACCGACAGATTGTTTTTGGTTACTATAATCCAACGATTAAAATTTATTGCATAACTAGTCAACTATTCAGAACTAATCAAATATTCGGTTAAATGGTATTCCAATAATCGAGGTCGAATAGTGTTGTAAAGAACACTAGATTCAAAGGTGTGTATGTAAGCATATGTTAACTCGCAGAGGGACATTCGTACCACCTATTCGTATAGCGTTCAAGAGACTAGGGAGAAGTTGGTCGAATAGCTGGGGTGTAATATTAGGAGCACTTTGAAAGGTAAAGTTACACCAATAACAGAACTAGCGAAACTCGAGACGGTCAATAGAATATGTAAATTGGCGTTCAAATGGTCAGATAAAGGTTTCCTTTGGTTTTCATTACGTTGTTCAGGACCGTGCTCCTTGAGTTTTCTTCCAATCCTCTGTGAATTGGCCGAATAACATCAAAGAAATATAGGATACAATTTTTCAAATAATTCAAATATAGTTATTACTCGACAGAAGTTATTACTCGATAAAATATAATATTTGCATCATCCTCTAATTATTCTAATGCACGATGAAAATTAGCATTAAAAGGATTAGAAGTAGCTTTTATAGTCATCGTTTTTCTTGCTATATAAAATTAATCTTTATACCAAAGTATTAAAGTCCGTATTTCTTATACAATATTCTTATATAGCTTTTCTCGCGAGTAATATATTTTTCTATCATCCAAAGGATTTTATTCCTACCATTCTTACTACTTCAAGATTGCGGTAGGATCTAGACACGCAGAATCCTGGCTCTGTCGGCCAGGATAGCTAAAAGTAAAACGATTGTAAAAGTTACATTATTCTATGTCGATTTTTACAACCAGAGATTTTCAAAGGTTCTTTATCATCGGTATATGGTTTCGAGTACTAGTAGATATGGGATACATTTTAGCTATAAAACTTGAAGATCTCTTTATGATCCATTTTATCGTTGTCCGATCGAATTCAAAGGCGAAAAATATTATCTTTTTATGGACTGGGAAATTTCTGAAAAGATGAGACAGAAAAGAGCGTACAGAAATGTTCAAACATTCTAAAGGCCGATAATTTCTGTTCATCGTCAGCTAGTTCGTAAGAGAATACGACAGATTGGGTAATTATGGGGTAACCGAGCCAAATCGACCTACCTTTCGAGAATTTCGAACGAGAAAGTTCTGGAGTATTCTTCCGAAAAGTTGATTCTCTTCTCAGTATCAAGGATTCTCTCACACGAGTTCAGACCTTTCACCGGAGCTTGCGGAAAGTCTCTGGTCTATTTTTTAGAATTAGAAGAAAACGGTAGCCGAGGCGATCGGTAATCGATACCCGTGGAGTGCAAGGGCTCGTAAACTGGCCAAACAACGATTCGTACGAGACGATTGGTTTAGCAGTAGTGGCTACGTTTACAGGTGTGCGATTGCTAGAACAGGTGAGCGATTGGTTCAACCTTTCCGGTTCTTCGTAAACTTCTCTTTTCCTTCGTCAATTTTCCTTTTCCCCTTTTACGAGATAAAGTACCAGAGTGATCACTAATCTGGCCCACTCTTACACGCTTCTCCCTTCGTATTTAAATTTTTACCGTAGCCTCCGAGTAGCTTCATTACATTTTTAGCGAAACGAAGTGTAGTTCGATCCTTTTTCTCTCTCTCTCTCTCTCTCTCTCTTTTGCGCTCGGTTATGCGAGAAATCAAGAGGAAACCCATTTAAAATAACACAACCCCGGATTATCGCGCGGCTTTTTTAGCCTGCTAATAATCGTGATTCGCTTTTTGCCTCCATAAATTACGGTATCGCGGTACGGGAACAATTGCTATGATAATCGAGCGTTTAGCGTTATGCTACTTAGGCAAAAGACAATATAACGTAGAATGTTCCACGGTGTTGTTTGTACTGTAACGGCTGCTGTTACTTTTATGCGCGAATTACGAAACAACGCAACGGCATCAGGCATTCCAGTTTGCAATATTGTAGGTAGTATACTCTTATCCCGGTAGAATGTCTATGCTTGATGTAAATTATTCTGCGTTCCAGCATCCTGAATGATACTCGATGAAAATTTGGGAGCGTTTATTATCCTGAACGTAATTTCAAGACAATACGGAAATAATTAGATTTACTCGTATCTGTGTGTCAATGTCGAGGCAAGTTTAAAGGGGTCGTCGCATAGGATTCGGATAGAATCTAAAATAGAATCTCTGGAGTTGGACAATTTGAATGATTTCACTAAGGTGGACGATGAGAAAAGTACAAACTACCTATGTGGGCAAATGAAAAGTAAATAACCGTGCGTGTTAATATTGTAATTGTTGCACTTGGTTACTTGCGTGTAATTTTCAATTAATAGTATTAAACAATCACGCGGTGCTGCAAGCACAGATTTTTATGGCTGGCCGTGAGTTTTAGACTACAATATCTTTAAAGATAACCAGCGGTTAGTGGATAATTTACAAGTTATATCCTCTCCCTATCTCTCTCCTTCTCTATTCTTTTTAGTTGACCAAAAATGCATTTTAGTTGAAGTTAGATTTATTTTTAATTTTAAGCCACTGCTTCGGAGTGATCTCATAACTCACATCTATTACTTTCGGTTTGAGCGTGTCGGTGAATTTTCGGAAGAGCAGATTTTCCCGAAAAGCGAGCGTAATCCAAAGTTTATAGCATCAGCGTTGCAGTAAATTTATCCAAGGTATGCGCATTTTTACGATGTTAGACGCTTAGGGAATCGGGTGTTGCTTGAATGGTTTTGCGGAAGATAGTTTATTTGAACAGCTAGTGCAATTTTGACTATTTACAGATTCTGAATGCTTCAAATATTCAGGCTCGATTGATTCCTTGAGCTCTTGCTATTTCACTCTCGAACAGCTAGTAACACGTTTCCATCAATATACGTTTCGATACAAATGCCCCCACGTACCGTCTGTTACCTTCCATACAAGAATTTTTTAGCGGTGCAGATCTTTGTTCCGTTAAGTGATTTTATCGATTAAATGTCGCGCGTAACGTTTAACGATTATTTTCCGATATTAACGGAATTTTTTATTCGAACGGAAGTTGTCGCGATATTACTAAATTATTGCGAAAGTTCGATCCTTTCCAATTTTTCTGAGCAGACGATTAAATGGAAACCTCGAATAAGGATGGAAGGCGCATTTAGTACATTTTGTAAAAAAGTGGTTTTTAGGTTGTTCCATAAGTTTCAAGCTTCTAACGTGCTTCTTGTGTTCATCGTTACATCTATGTGATCTATGTGAATATCTAAAATACTAAAGCGATTGACTGGGATTGTAGAATCGACACTTTAATTCAACTTCGATCAAAATGTTGTATAGGCCTTTATTCAAGATTTTTATTCAATAATGTAGAATTCCAGTTTTAAATAATTCCAGTTTCCATTTGGTGATCGTTCAGAGAATTTATTCGTTAGCGTTTTTCATAATCCAAGATTAACGTAGTTAAAATTATATTACAGGAAACGACATCCCGCATGCGCGAACCTAATACATTTTTGTCTTTCGTAAGCTCGTTTATCTGTTCATAGGTACGTTGTACGAATTTGCAGTTTTCGTAGGCGTTAACTCTCGCTGCGCTGTGCAATTTAGCGTTTCAGCAACGTATAATCGCGTTAAAAGTCGAGGACGAACTCGAGACGAGGCGGTAATCGGCCGTTCTATCCGATAACGAGTTCTGTCCAACTTCGCCACTGCGTAGCGACGAAGAAATGGAGAATGAAGGAGTGCCTAGAAACTGGAACAGGGACGAAATCAAGAGAACTCATAATGAGAGGAATAACGACCAATTTTGTTTTTATATTCAAATTTCTGATATTTAGTTTAATTTATTCGATTCAGGTTACCGACACCTTATCGATGTTTCCGTTTTATTTAAGACTTTTGGCGTGTGTAAATGTAAGATGTGATATTACGACACAAAATGAGGAATATCGAGGCGTAAACGTAATCGAGATCGTCAATAGGAATTCGATTAAAACCGCCAAAAGCACGGTTGCGCGGAAACCGCGCATCGAGATGCGCACGCATTTATATCTCTTTCGACAGGGTTCACGATACATATCGATAATCGATAGTACAGTCGATGAAGCGACATGACGTGGGTTGGTGAAGTTTTCCCGCGCGTGTATCGTGACCGCGCATCGTGGAGGTCGTTTCATATCATTCTTTGTTTCGGTCGAATAAGAAATGTGTTTCGCTTCGGGACGAACGGAATAACCTTGTCGCTTGCCGGTCTACGAATTCTTGTTGTGCGTAATATTGCTCAGTGTATTTACCTCCGTCGTACAAGGTGTCGTCGTCAGTGAGATATTCCAGTACAAACGGTCCGTGTTCGCACTTATGTGATCCCCCGTGTGCATCGTTGTCATGTGTCGTGGTGGACGTTATTTTATGTCACAGTGCAGTGCCGGAGGAGGATCTTTGGAGAGCCGACAGGATAGCGGAGGATGAAGACAAGGTAGGACACATTATCTTCTATATTCTATAAGGAGGGACAGACTGCTGGAAGTTCATCAGGCTGTCTTGCGTTCTTCTTTTCGCTTCACGTCTGCGTGTAGTATCATAGCGTGTCATCCGGGAGGGAGGGGGGGGGGGAAGGAAGGAGCTAGGTTACACTTTCGATCTCACGATTAGAAGAATTCACGATTTCCGAGGATTGATCTGGTTATTTACTAGTTGGATAGTTTATCACCGCGATATCTCGGTAAAACATGGTACGAATTTAAAGAATAACTTTCCTGGCGTTCAATCTCGTTAAAATACCGTAAATTAATTTGGCCGACGCCATTTTGTCGATCGACGTTTATCCTCTATACGATATACCGGATTTTATGTTTATTTACCGGCTTCGCACTCGAACGTCACAAAGATTAAACAACTTCTTTCTTCCTGCTTTCTGCTTCTTTCCAAGGTTTAGTCAAATGTTGTCGAACATTCGCTTGACACGTTGTCTACCGCGAATAAAATTATGATTTTGTCGTGCTGGAGCCTTCGAAAGGTTTACCATCCGTATGTATAAGTAAGTTGAAAGTTTCCTATCTGAGAACAAAAGGTAACTTTCAAAAGAACCGATGTAGCTCTCCTTTATCGAATCTCCTTCAGTCACCACTCTGTGATATATCATTGTAGAAGAGCATGTTCAACGAAGTTCTAAAACTTCCGCGGATGTAAGTCGATTGGATCGAAGATGATCGATATTTCAGTTAAGATTTCGTCCCGTTGCTCTCAGATTTTCAATTTTCGACTCTCTCTCTCTCTCTCTCTCTCTCTCTCTCTCTCTCAATTATCTTCCACAACTTATAAGGATTAACTTTTCCTTAATTAAATTCGAATTAAGTTCCACGAACTTTCTTAACGAAAAATATAAATCCTCCACGAGGTAAGCAACATGTCGGAGCAAGAAGATTTCACAGAGAAATCGTCTCTTACTGTAAATAAGAAAAGGGATCCCGATGGAAACGCCTTTTCGTTCAGGAAGATTGTCGGAGGATGTTTGTCCATGGATTCGAGTACGAGTTCAACTAGAATGGAGAAGCAATCGCATGGTTGCATGTAATGTAACACGTGCCGGGTGCATTCTGCTTGAAACTTGTTCCTTTTTGTTTTCTGTGGATCTGATGTTTCCTTTTCTTTCGGGTGTCCCGATGGAGACACGCAGACAGAGCAATCTACGCGCGAGTACAGAGTATCCGTGTAGGTAACTCTTAATCTCTTGAGAGCAAACACCGGTACTCAACTGCTACGGATGCAATCATTTCCAGTAAAGGCAAATTAGTTTTCCTTGCCTTTCCTTAACGCTTCTCTCGTGAATCTTTTTTTCCTTATACATCACGCTTGATTGTCAAAGGTGCTGCGTAATGAAATACAATTCCTACACTGAACGATTCTCAAATACCGCCGTGGAAACTCTGTAATTCTGATAAACACGGAATTAAAATTTAATTCTCGAAACATATTTCATTCGCAATTTAAACTATATAGTATTTCCGCCACTTTTCCTAGACAATGTTACGTTAATTGAATAAATTTTACTTTACCTTTTTCCACGTACTTAATTACATTTAAAACGATCTTGTCTTGCAACAGCGACCAGAGAGTACGTAAAAATATTAATATTCAGTTACGAGTATTTCGTTTCTCCGCTTTACGTGTTTCTAAACGAACGTTCTATTTCAAGCGTTATTACAAACAATTGTATAATGTATACCATTCAGTTAGAAAAATTAATCCTCGGTAAAACCGACACGTTCGATTTTTATTCACGTAAACATGTTGTCGATGTCTCCATTTATATACAAGTACACGCGTACCGACACTTATTATTTTTATTTGATGAATTTTCAATTGTGCCCGCTGCTGGGGCCAATACATTCTATTTTCTAATGTACAATGCTAATGGGAACAGTGCATCACGTTTCAGTTGCTTAGATGCAACTTTCATTAATGTTTCGCCACTAACATTTGTAGCGGCTGTTTCGATTTCTGGCGCACAGAGTCCTGTATATACTATGTATACGTTGCGCAGAAATTACCAGACGACAACGAACGTGGTATCGTGTCGTGCGAAATAGTGGAAAACGAATTGTCACCAAACACGTTATATCGTTCCTTTTATATTTATTGCTGATTGTTCTATCGTTCTTTCGGTGCTGTTGGGTTAATCGTGTATCCGCGAAGCAATCGTGGAAAAACGGAGATAGAGTAGCAACTAGATAGAACGAACAGTTAAAGTGTCAGGGGGTGTGTTGGCGGAAAGAGAAAATCGAATTTCGGGGCTACCTGCAAAAGCAACGCGGTAAACGGAAAGAATAACGAAGTATCGTAAGTAGTAAGATCAACTGTCGCTTTATTTGTTACCTCCTTGGCTAGCGATTTCAACAATTTTGCCATATTTTGCGAGTCCTGGACGTAGATAATATATCACAGAATAACGAACGACGAAACACGAATTGTATAGAAAATAGGACCGAACAGGTTAAATGAGTCGATTAGTATAATGGCAAGTGTTAATATATACATAATCGATAATGGCTACAAATCATATGACATTTATTATTGAAAGATATTAATTTAGCGGTGCGCAGCTTAATTTGCTTTATCGATAAAGTTAGCTTGTTAATAATTTTATTAATTAGAATTTCTAACTATTGCATAAAGGGACATGTATAATGAATTCGGTCCTTCGTAATGTGCGAGTTATACGGGAAATTTATCATTTGACGAATGTATAAACGATTGATAGGTGTGACATCGAACGATTATTATTTTGGTCCGTTCGAATCTTTCGTACAGAATATTTTTATATTTATTAGATTTATTTTTCATATTCCCGCAAATCAGGTACGATGTGTGTGTCGGATAGTTGAAAATTAACTTTGATCCGAAGCCAGGCAATGCATGTCTTATAGTATATGTATACCTCCGGCGGTTTTAGTTGGGTCTAAGGTTCAAAGAATATGCGACGGATTAATGAAACTTCGTATGTATAATGGTTGCGCCTACATAGAGTACAGATGTTATTAGATAAGTCGTTGCGTTGTTAGTTTGACAAGCTGACACTTTCAGCATTTTGAACCGCTTGAGTGACAAATGAACTCGATTAGGTTTAAACCGCGGTAACTGTTAATCAAGAGAAGTTCCGAGACACTTTGACGCGTTAATCATTATTACGGTACGTGGCAGTTCAATTAAATTGTTATTTATAAAATATATAAAACGGATATTACGATATTTCTATCGAAAATGTTAAATAATTTCATAAATCTCTGCGCGCGCCGATTTAATCGTATCGAGTGTTTAACGAGGGAGCAATTTAAAAGCCTCTAAATCAATACGGTCTCGGGCACTTCGAGCACGTAATCTTAAATTTGGAAAATAATTTCACGGAACGATCGCGAACAGAAAGTATTGTAAATATCGAGAATCTGAAAAACCCTTGAAATTCTGGGGGAACTTTGAAACTTTTAAAGCTCTTGAATCTTTAGCTGGCATTTTGAAAGCCTTATAACTTTTGATCGTCCGGCAATCCTTGAAACATGCCAATAAAGCCAGAGTAGCTTTTTAAGAAGTTCCGTCAAATGAATAATATGTTTGCGAAAAATGACTCGATAAAATATTAGTTCACTTTGCACATTAAATCGGATCGATCGGTCCAACTGTATCCTCCATGCAGTTTTATTTCTACGGTGTTTATACGTTCGACCAATTTGATTACGTTTTAATTGTATAATATTTTGGTAGACAGAGAATTTAGTAATTTTGGTTGTACGTGCTAACGAGCAAACGAGAATGCGCAAGAAAGATAATGTACAGTGTACAGCGTGCAGAGTTCGCAATGAACAGTGTAAAAACCAAAGTGTGCGAGGATTCATCTTTCAAAGTTCTCGTTATGAACGTTATTTCTACTCCATTAAACGCGGTATCGGCTGCGATCTTTTCATTTCGTTGAAGAATCTATTAGCAAAATAGTCTGGTTTATCCTTACTCGATTTTTCTCATTACCATCTAGTGTCTAGTAAGTTTTCGCGTATCCTTTTTTAACGGTTTCGGTTTTTTCTCATTATTCGCGGGAATTATTCGATCGTAACTCGCCGTGTCGTCATTGTCTCGACGCATTTTCCTGAAAGTACTCCGTGATCATCGAACTGTGCTTATTTTTTGCAAGAACAATGGTTAGGTAATCGAGAAAGTTGGGACTCTACACGTTGTACGATATTGCGTGTATATACTACACGAAAAAAAAGCAGGAATTATTCCAAATGTGCAGTATTTTTACTACCCTAACTACCATTTTTCACTACCCTAACATACCTATTAATAAGCGCATCTGTTACAACCACGCGTAGGCAATCTGGTCCGTTTACGCGTCAAACAAAATTTCGCTCGTGAATCTTTCCAAAACGTATTTGTATCTTCCCTGAAAACTATTTCAAACGTTTGATTTGAAATCTGATCGTACAACGTGGTAAAGGCTTCGATAAGTACCTATATGAGAATTTTTCCGGGTATTTTCAGAGTCTAGAATAATAAAAAAGAAAAAAAAAAAAATGAACGTGAATATCGACGTAGCTTGTCCGCGAAAGAAACTTGTTTACGGGAAGTTAGAACTAACTGGTCTATCGTAAAAATAGAAATTAGAAGTGAAAGCCGCGACATGAGACGCGTATGATCGCATAATTTAGGAGCGAGCATGAATCGTATGTTGAGAAACGAAAGCAGCGGAGCACAGTGGTCACGGCTGAGGGTATTGTGCAGAAGCCAGAAGTGAGGATAAAACGAAAAGTCGAATGACGAAGTCGCCCAAATGTCGGCAAAGAAAAACAGGAACGGAAGGAGTGCGACAGGTAGGCGGGTTCCCGCAGGAACAATTCGAGATGTAAATCAATGGTTGATAAGGGTGGCTGTCCCACGAGAAAAGGAAGGTCGCTCCTGGATTTGGCTGAACTAGAAACGAGGATAGAGAATCGGAACTGAGTTTGTACCAGGGAAAGGTGGGTCTTCGTTCCGCGGAAATGCCTCGTTCAAGAATTATTTATTTGCCGACTTTCAACGAAAATTTTCGCCCTTAAGTGGGTTCTGCGTTTTCTACCAAATCCTCCACCGCGCTCCTCGCAGTCTTCTAATCCTTCCATTTCCTACTACTGTCTGAAAGTCGCGCCACGAAAGAGGCCGGGTCATGACTAGAACGTATGGTAAATTGGCGTGTTGACTCAGCTGATAGGATTCCTGTATAAAAAGTAAGAACGCGTCTACAGAATGTAGGGTGGAGGCTCTGTTTTACATTTTAAAAGTTAAGGCTTTTCACGTGATCGATTTAATTTTCGTCAGCCTATAAAAAACAAGAAAATACGTACGTCCTATTCTTTCTCGTTATACGGATTTATCGTGGAAAACTCAATAATCGACTTATCGTCGAATCTTCGAAAAACTGCCCGAGTAACGTAACTTGATATCTGCCTTGGACACCCATATTTCGTAGTCTACGCGTAACGATTCAATATCACACCGATCCTTGTCTACGCTGTCATATACACCTTTGATCGTAACGTTTTGCTCGCGTATCGAATTTGTTCGTAGCTTATCTCGCAACGATCGTAAGTCGGGAACACAGCTAAATTCATCTTTTTGAGTGATAAATTTCACGTGAAAGGTACTCCATACATAATCGATATCCGATACTAACGATGGTTCTGCCTAGGCAATCGCCCTAGAGTCACATGATACGTCATGCTACAATAGCCTGAATTGAACGATTTATTGTACAGGCCTACAACACGTCACAACCTTGCATACGTGGCGTGCGAGCTTCGACAAATATCCTTCTCGACCGCTAAAAAAAAAAAAGGGGGATGGTTTGAAAAAAGAACAGACAAGGAAGCATGGAAAAAAGGAAGAAGAGAGGCGAAAAACGGATCTATTAAACGTTTATGGTTAGCCGAATATGCGAATACTGCAACTTTAATACTGCAACAGTATCGAAGTATCGTAGTACGGAACATACGAAAAAAATCGTAAAATCTTGTTCTTTAAACAGCGTGCAACAACGAATGAAATCGTTGATGGTGGGCTCGATGGAGCGTCCGTGTTTCGAGCAACGAGGGACATACGGTTCTGGACTGTGGAATTTCACACGGCAGTTAACGGATGGTAGATAGCAAGAGCGACGTGCCGGTCAGATAAAACGCAAAACATTGGGGCTGACATGCAATTAGTGGCAGCGCCGACTGCAAATCGTCTCGTCGTCGTGACGCAGTACCGCGAGATTTACTGTTCGCTCACCTTCAGCGATTTTATCCTGTCGGTTCTGCCTTTTACCGACGTCGCTTCCTTCCTTCCTCTTATTTTTCCCTTCCTTTCCATTCCACTCTAATTTTCTTTGTGCCCTTCAAACGCGTGCACAGCAATCGCTTTTATTCGCGAATACATTTAATCCCCTTAACGCAATCTCCTTCGCCTTCTACTCGTTCCGCTATGAAAATACAAAGGATGGGAAGTTCATCTTTAAACTTGACATTATGGTTTACCGAAGCTAATCAGACGCTGTGTGAATCGCGCGTGAAACGTCTTTGCGTCCTTTTTTCAAACTGCGCAAAGTTATCGAACAAGAAGAACAATGATATTTTCGAGTGGCTCGATATACGCCGGTTTGTTTTAACGCGAATATCGATCCAGAATGGTTGACAGATCGTTTCTAACAAGTTGAACGTTTGGAGAATTAATCGCGCGTTTGGACGAGCTACGTTATTTGACTAATTAGCTCGCTAATCTCGTTCGTTGTTTGCCAGTGCAAAGGGCGCGGAAATTATTCATTTAGACATATCCTGATGCTGTCCTTAATAGCGAGTTGCTTTAAACATTCTGTTGTATTTCCAAGAATTAATGTAGTTCATCGCAGCGGACAGAAGATATTTTTATAACAAGATGTGATTATGAAACGTCAGCTGAATTTCTACAAGACCGTGCATCTTTTCTCTGGTATGGGTGAGACTTCATTCCATTAGGACACAGGCTTCTTTTATCGGCGGCTGCCCTATTATCTTACAAATTACATGTCTGTCAGCCTTTGAAACTTTTTACCGTAATTAAATTTTGTCTGCAATCTCGATCAAGTTATAATTTCCCAGAATTTCGATAATTGACGCGTAAACGCGAATTTATGCTTCCGATATTATTTAAGAAACGATAAGTTCCTTAATAAAGAGTTTTCATTGTTCCTGCTAGCATGGATGTCGTCTACGGTTCACGTTTCCTTCTTGGTTCTTCGATTCAATGTTCCGCACTTTCAACGAAATCAATCGATCGTTCGCTTGATTATTAATTCAATATGTATCCAGCCTGCGCGTTATTCCATCGTATTAATTTTTATTTCAATAGCTACGAAACGTAGAAGTATGGTTAAAAAGGGAAAGAACATCGACCAACAGCAGGTTTTTACCGTAAATGCGATAGATATATCGGCGTAGTGTATAATCGAGAAAAATGCTCGTTATCGTCCCCGTCGGTTTTCATTGGTCTGTCCGATTGAACTCTTCAATTTACTTGCAGATTTCGCGCAAACTCGATCGCACTTGCCTGCCACTAACAAGATTGCTCGATGAAGCAACGTTATATAAATCACTTTTTAACAGCTTTGCGACGACGATCGCTTTAAAAAGCGTGAATTCATCGGCGCGTGTTATATACGCGATACTTTCGGTAAATTATTTATACAACTATGCGAAGCACGCGTTCAAATTGGATTTTTAATGCATAAAGCCGGGAATTGATTTTCAAGCGCTTTATAGGGATTTTAAGTTCGACGGGACCATCCGTCGTACACCGAATGGAATGAACGAGAAAATGGCGTTTTTAGAGAGAAAGGTAAAAGAATGGTCTTATGGATTTGAATGGAGCAACAGCACATTATCCTAGTTTAATTTTCTGTCCTACCCAGGCAGCAGTTCTGCCATCCCATTTTTCATGAAAGGGAACGCAATGGGATAAAGTTTCCGAAGGAATTCTTGTTCTACAGGAAAGATTTCCTCTGCAGTTCTAAGGATTCCGTCGCTAACGAAATCAGCGATACGCTTGGAAATTACTTCGTACCACCTTCGATATTCACTGGTTGGAAAATCAAATCTCGAATTTATTTTATTCACGGTTCATTTCGTCGTGGCTCGAACAGAATCAATATTGTAATACGCGAATGGTGAGATAAGGCATCGAATCCAGAATGTATCGTTTTAATCGTAATATATTGCCGAGAGGCTATGAAATGGCATTATAGAAATCGACGTGTATTTGGAAGACAGAAAGACGGAGTTGAAAGGCGAAAGGAAATTCGACGAAACGATCCGCTGTATTGGACTCTGGTCACGCACGGCCAACGAAATTTTTACCATTTTTCACGAAAGCTCTGCTTGCTTCTGGTTCGCTTCCCCGTAACTTCGAATCTATTTATCGTATCAATGTCACGTTGTTCGCCGTGTAAAATTTACGTCTGATTATTTTAACGTTTATTTCGTCCCGTGTATTAAATATTACGAGGCATTGTCACGATATTTGCTAGAAATAATAACGCGCTACTAAAAAACTTTGCCGAATAGCCGGTAAAAATTGTTTAAGCGTGATAAGCGTAGTCGATAATATTATCGAATCTAATGTACTCAAGGTTTTACTGGTGCTAACATTGTCGCTAGACCCACGAATTGGATATCGTTTGGCTTGCAAGTGACGAATGAACATTCGCGAGTACATTATGAATCGGTATTTCAAGCAGTACAGTTAACTTAGATATTTAAATCGCAGTTACTAGTGACGATAATTAATTCAGGTATCTGATAATTAATTTTTAGCAATTATTTTTATTCCTATAGTAGAAATAGTCGATAAAAGTGAAATACGATATTAGTGGTAAAACGGTCCTCGGTAGTTTCTAAGGTGCTACAGAAATTTCCTGTTTGAGTAAACAGATGTATAATTCTCCCTAATTTCTCTCTTTTCTTGCAATTAACCAAATACAAAGAATAATTGCCTGTTCAGCGGAAGGATTGAAGTGTCTCGGATTAAAGGTATTTAAATTATCAGGGAATGCTTTGAGCGATAAAGCGTTTTTTATCTTCTTCCAAGGTACTCTTTGTCACGTTTAAAGTAAAAGTAATGGCGATGGCGAAAGGAATTCCCGGCGTTAATCAATATTGTCGGGCTTTTGTGGTTTTCGCTAGAGACTTACGCTGCACGCTGAAAGCCTAAGATTAAAATCGTTCTGAGATTACCGTATTTGAAATCACTAGCGCAATGAAACGATACAATTATTGCTTTGCAACATCCTGTCACGCGAGTATTACATTTTCGTAGAAATCGAAGGCTTGGAAAAGGAAATTCAATTACTATATTCTTTACATCTGAATGATTTCTATATACGCAACGTTAATTATCGTTTGCGTAGATCGTGCGCAATTCGACGACATTCGTACGTATTTCTTCGAACGTAAAGTTCAGCGCAATTTTTGGCAGGCGATAGGGAAAATAAATATGTCTAGCAACGAGGAGAGATCGATATTCATATCTATTTGAAATTAATGTCGTAAACGGAGGAATAGTCGAATTCTTTGCCGGCAATCCGTCAAAAACTCCACTTCAATGCACTTGCTCGTATCGACGCGTCGTATATCTAGGCGTATCGCTTAACCTCCTGGGAGCTAAATCGAGACAGCTTCTGAAAAAGAGGAAAAAAAGAGCCCAGGAGTGAAAGAGAGAGAGACATTAAACAACCTTCAACTTTTTTTTCATGCCGACGCAGCGCATTCGTCTATAAAAAACAGCATTCGCGGTGATGAATGCAGGTCTGGCGGTTTTATCCCAGGGAATCGAATGATCGAACGTGAAATTGCTAGAAAATACGTGAGTTCAACGTCGTTCTCGAAATTTCGCGAAAAACACGCGACCGACCTTCGGTATTGGCTGCATGGAACGTGACACCTATTGTTTCTCGATAACGACGATAATACGGAAATATCATTTGTTCGTTCACACTCGGTGTTTCGATGTCGCTCCGCCGAGCAGAACGGTCAAATCGAACGGAGACTCGATTTTCATTCGGAGCCGCTGTTTTGTCGAGCATTTCGAAACGCTTCCTGACGCTCTGTCAACCGTGAACGCGTTCCATCGATCGTTTCCCAGACACCGCGTAATTAAGGAAAATACGTTTCCTTAATTTCCTGACGAACACGCGCACCACTTCAGCCTTATTAACCATCCGAATAGATACGTCGTTCGATCGGTGTTTTTCAATTTCTGCCGTTCCCATTCGCTCCATTTCGGAAAATAATGGAATTTTCACGTTCCTCTTTTTCGTTTATCGATCACGTTGATGAATCTTTGTTTCCAAATAAAGTAGTGTTTGAATTAGATGCTCGAAGCAATATTACCGCGGTCTGTCATTTTTCTGTAATTTTTCAAAATTTTTCAAAATTCTTCTTCGTTGCCAATAGTATTTCGCTACGACACTAAACACCGAAGTCTGATACGGTTTTATGAATAACCTTAAAGATAAGTATGACTGAGACTCGAAGTATCAACGTGCAGAGATTAGTTACGCTGTCCTCTCTTAGGCGTAAAATCAACCTCAGAAGCTTAAACATTTTTATTCCTGTGTATCTTTCGTCACTTTTCATTTATGCTATGTGATCTTAATTTTCACTGGATGGTGTACTATTAATACGAGACCGAGACTTTACGAAGCACACGTATCTTGTTTTGTCGAAGCTTAAAAAGGAAAAATGATGCCATAAACGAAATAAATGCACGTAAACACGTTAGAGAGAAAAAGTGGCGAGAATAAAAGGAGCGTATATTAACATGTACATACATAGATTGTATCAAATGGAACAGTTTTATAGGTCATCGCTAAAGCGTATTTTGCTTTAGCACGTTGCAAGCGTAACACATGGCGTTTCATTCTTCTTTCTTTGTTACTTTTTTACCGAGACACGAGATAACTTTAGCGTTCGAGCAATCCTTTTCTCTGCGATATTTTAATTGTGTCGCTTTGGAAATATTTCTACCGCTACGGTCGTGTTTCGGCATAACGCGCGACCGACCAAAATAGAATTTCGTTTACGAAATATCGGCAGTCTCCATTTTCGTCACTAGATAAAACGTTCCGGAGCGTTGAAATACGTTCGCGTGGAATTGTAATCGGGTTTTGTTCTCTCCCATTTTACGCGTGACGAGATTACACGTTTTCCAGCAACGAAATCTCCGGGACACGGTTCTCGTCCTATTGTAATTTAAGGAAACCTATGATTGTCACACGCGACAGGAACGTATTTCGTTCGCGCACCGACTCTTTTATGAATTTTTCATTTCGTCCGAATCGTCGTTGAATTTTCAAGTTTTAAATGGTGTTTTTTGTTCAGTTTTTAAAGGTCAAAAGGGATTTTCCAGATAGGAAGCTGTCTGAAACAATGTACGTACCTAGGTAGTTCCATCTTCGTGGAGTTTCATCTTCTCGATACGACTAAACTCACGTATCGTAGACTAAATTAATCATTTTATACAGAGGTTGTCGCAAAAATATTGAAGACAACATTGAACGTTTAATTTAGACGTATTTGTACTTGTAACTTTCGGTATTTATCTTTTCGGCTTTGCTTCTTCAAAGTTTTTAAGTAACTGGCCGTTTTGAAGAAAGTTACGACGGAGCACTGATGTGATTTAGGAGGAAAAGGATATTCGAGCGCTTCATTCCACTTTACGTTATTTAAAAATTAAAAGAAACGAGGGGCACTATCTTGTCAGCAGTCGTTCTTTTCTTTAAGTCGAAACAATTAAGCGGTTCGCAAGATGTATTTTTAATTAAGCGTATGTCAGTCTGCGTGTCTGTTCAGCTTTTATCTTAGTTTTATACACATGTTGCAGGCAGTCAGTTGCGATCTCGTGAGAAAATCATTAGAATACAAAAGTAATAAATATGGAGGGAATCGTTAAACGACGTAAGTTCTATCAGCCTCTGTACAAATATCTAGAGCCGTAGTTTTACCGCAACAGGTTTCATTAACAGGAAGCAAAGCCCTGCAGACTACGGACGTAGAAAATTCAACAGCTAATCAAGAAGATGAGAAAAACGTACAAGAGAAACCGAGAAACACGTTGAAGTACTACTTCGATAGATTTAGGTACTATCATTACCGTTTGGCTGAAAGATTGGACAATTTAATTGGAGCGGTGTGCCTTACGATGATTAAAATTTATTTTTTCTTAATGGGATGGCATCAACAGCTTGATCAACAAGATGCTGAAATGACGAGCACGATGGATATGGGCGATGGATAACTTACACTACAGATACGTTATGTATACATATATTTTGCAGAATAAATTATTGTTCTTCGAGTAATTTGAAATACATGAAATACGCGAGCGTCTGCTAATAACGAGACTGCTTAATCGCGCGGTTCTGTTATGTACTTTATAAACATCGCTACTATTCAATGTGAAATCAATAATACATTCCTAAGATATTGAGAACGTTGATTAAATGTAACGATTTATCATTCAGCCCCTACAGTAATTGAAAACTCAGAAAAAACTGCTAAGAATACGGTCATGTATAATTCAACAAGTAGGATTTTGCATACGTCAAGGGGAGCAATACTTTCAACGATTCCTCGCTTAAAAGAAATAATTAAATCGGGTATGTTCCCTCGTTTGCCTTTCCTTTCAAACCCGTGTCAACTTTTTCTTCTCTGTACTGTCTTCTTCTTCTTCGCACATGTTAACCAACTTCACATCGAACGAAAGTAATATCTCTGGATTAAATATAGCTTTTTTATTTATCATTTTTTTTTTTTTTTGAAAAGTAGAGCGAAATGTTAAAGATACGTTTATTCTCGCATGCGCCAAAAAGCCTGGGACTGTCTCGCTTCATAAGAGCGTGATTTAGACTACGGCTTCGGATAGTAAGGCACAGCTGCGGAATTTAAGATATTCACGACTCTATCGTAAAAGATGCAGTCCAATCTCCGCGAGGCGTAGTTCATGATGGAAACCTTCTCCAGAAATTCCTTACTTCGCAGTCATTCGACATAAGTCATTCACTCTGATCAGCGCTGTATCCGAGTAATTTCGAGCGATTTCCGTATCAAACTTTACGGGTATTCCTCACTTTCTTTACCTTCGAAGTAAAGTATATCTGAGCAATGATTGCTTCTTTTCAATCACTAGACGAACATGACAGTATAAATGCTATAGGAAGAACATCTACGTGAAAATATTATATTCCATTTCACTAAAATACCGCGAAATAATTATTTTCTTCGAATTTAATTTCAAATATATATATATATATATATATATATATATATATATATATATATATATATATATGCATATTCGTCGAATATTTCGGTGAAATTTCAGCTGCGTATTAATATTCCAGAAATCGTTAATTAATTACTTTCGACCGAATTGCGCGTAACGTTAAGAGTAAAATTTTTTATGAAATTCCAAAACTATAATACCAATTTAATTTCAAGCGCGAGCTTCTCTCTGTGCGTTGGATATTTTTGAAGACGTTGTAGTTCGCAGAGCAGGTAAAGATTCTGCATTGTAGCATAAGAGATATATTCGGTGACAAACGTCAGATTGTTCTTTCAAAGTTCTTCTGTCAACGACAGACATCTGTATTTCACGTTGCTATGGTAGTGTTGTGGATACTTGAATTATATCGTATATCGAAACATTTTCCTTCTATTGTTGATGCAGAATTCTTGCCAAGTGTTCATGCGGAAAGAGATGCGGGATATCGTGTTTCTATTGTATTTCGCAAAACTGCTCAGAATTCACCGCCACGTGCAATAACATCGAACGAACGTTGTCATTTAGAAATTAATATTTATATAAATTTGGCGAGAATTAATTTTCATAGCTGTAGAATTTAACGTAGATCGGTACAATTATTATTAATAGCTATTAAGTCTCAGGAAATTTTACTAACTTTCTTCAACGATTAGCTTTAGTAAAAGTAATATTTCATTCTCTTCGAAACACCACCACGCTAAAAGATATCCACTTATTATTGTGAAGTTATTGCTTTCCACCCTCTTTTCCACGTTTCTATCCAGTGTCGATGTAAATTCATATCCATCCGATCGAGAAATCGAAATTATTCAAATCAGCGTAGATTTACGTTCATTTCTGTCATTCTAAATTCAAATCGGACAGATAAATATGTACGCGTAGATACGTGCATTACTTTTGGCCTTACGCTCTAACGTAAGTATTGTCGGTCGAAATATTAGAATCGAGTACGTTAATTATTTCACAGTTGTGATTACCTTTCGGAATTACGAATTAGATTAGTCTCGATATAGACGTTAACGTATTTTAGTAAATGTCTGTACAACGATTTGTTAGAGAGAAACATGTCCGTAACGTGTATTACATATCGACGCACGTATAGCTTATGATAGCTATCTTTTAAAAGGGGGTATATTTTTTAGAAGTTAACGTCCGAGAAATTTATAGCTGGAGAAAGCAGGTTTAGCCTGGTGATATTTTATAATACACGTCAAAATGAAATTTTTCGAAATACGAATTACTTTAATCATTCAGCAATAAGGATAAATTTAATCTGGAACAGTGTCGTCGATAGTTTGCTGGATTGTCGGTTCCAATGGAGGGAAATCCCGGCAGAAAACCTTTGGACAAGCAAGTTTAACGAATGAAAGATGAACGCCCATGGAAAGGGACGCAAAATAAATATTTTTCGCGGATGCGCGTTAAAAAGGGTGAACGTCGGGACGTGAAATATTTCGTCGGTTGGGAATCGTGTTTGTATTCGTATTATCCACGACAGAGGAGGCGGTGCTCGGGAACGCGGAAGATAACAAAAATCACAACAGCTTGACGAACGTTGCCCGACCGAATTGGGACGATGGAAAAACGATAGTCGTTCGATAGATCAATCAGGAAACGTTTTTAGAATCGGATTTACGGGCACGAGTCTGCGGCTGCTATGAAAATTTAAGCGCAGCCGACGGCGCTGCAGCCGCGCAACCCTACGCTCGATAATTTATCAGGATCATTCCAAGAGTGGCGCGCGCACTACGCGAGAATAGGCTGCCGCCGAATTTATGATAACGATAACATTGAATAATTCGCGGCAACGATTGATCGTGTGCAAGGCCCAGCACGAGGCTACCGCGGCGCAACACGCTTTTCGTTTCAATCCACCAGCCAACCCTAAAATCTGTCAAAATTAGCGCATGATAAATATAAGTCATTGCTGTCGTCTGCTCGAATTAATTGCTTTTTCCGAACGTAATCTTAACCATCGGCTAATTAATCGCTAGAGAAATCCTCCGATTCCTTGCATTTCCTAATTTCCACGATATAGCCGTTTCTTGGCGGTCATCGAGTGGGAACTTTTATCGCGTCTCGTGAAAGTAGAATTCAGAAATTAGGGAATACGTATATTAAGGTTGTCCATGTCGATGAGGTTCGTATACGTGGGTATAGCGTACTCGCAGAGGCATTTGTTGACGCGAATAACTTGCTAATTAAGCTAATGTGCTACATGTTGTTCAGTTATGACTATTTATGACTGAAATATTATAACTGGAACGATTAAGCAATCAATTATTTAATTAAAGAGGAATCGTGAAGTCAGCCGAATAACGTATGATTATGATCTCATTTTTGTCGCGTGTTATTATTGCTTAATTAATTCTCTAAAATCCTTTAGCGTGTGAAATATTCGCTTAATTATAACCGGTATTATATCAATATTTCGAAACCAGAATATACCGGTACAACGTGAAAATCATGAAACCGATCCTATTTACAAAATGAAGTTAATTTTTATAACCGAATCATAACTTTTCCTCGCTGTGCATTCGATTAAAATGCATTTACATAGTACTGGCAAATGTAATTGTACACCTTCGAAATTGAAAGTTTTTAATAAAATTGCTTGAGTTAGTTCAGCGAAAAAGTACGTACAATTTCTGTTGAAAAGTTCGTTCCAATTGGTTTACTATGTACGTTAAATTGTCTAAATTCGGATATTTTACTTTATTCCACTTTGAAGTTGATAGCAACAGTGTTGCTGTTCCTACGTTGTTACGTAGCTACTTTTTATTTACGATATACGTAAGTATTATAAATAACATAATATTAGGTTGTCCGAAAAGTTTCTTTCGTTTTATAAGGAAATAATGGACGCACAACATTTGTCGTTTTATATTATTTTATTGAATTACGTACGATCGTAACAATAGAAGTGGAACAAAATGGATCGTACAAAATTCAATAAAATAATATCAAACACAAAATGGTTGCGCATCTATTATTTCCTCATGAAACGAAAGAAATTTTTGGGACAACCTAATACTTACACCTATAGATACTACGCACTATATCGAATATCATATTTCGTTATGAATCGTTTAAAACGTATCGTGGAAATTCGCGAATTTGAGAGTTTCCAGTAGTACGCGGACGTGTGCATAATATATAAAAACGTAAGATCAGTCATGTCTGTCAGGCATGTTTCAGCCGTTATTTGCACGGAACGCAGTTGAGGAATGCGTTCAATTTCCTTTACGTGCCACCTGGAAGCATTTCAGTGGGAAGATTCTTCAAGGAGCTTTCGTTTTTCGGTCCACAGAGCTTCGAAGTTACGGAAACCGTTCAGGGATCGTTTAGAACTCATCAATCCAGCTCTAGAATTACGGTTGGAAACTTTGGAAAGCTGAGAATTTAATTATCGAAGAAATTTAATTTGTATATCGGGTATACTCCTCGGTGATGCAGCTTTAGCGTCGTCGACAAATGAAATATTTTTCATTTTATCGATGCAGACAACTTTCATTTGTACGTGAAATTAGTTTGTTGCCTCGTGCGCTCTACTTCTCTTTCCGTAAATGTTAATATCTATGTTTAGTAGAACGTTTGATAAAAATTGACTGCTCTTCGCCCTTGTCATCTTCTAATTATTTTACTATAAATCTATTGTTTTGATCGCGTAGCACGTGCCTTGTATCGTAAAACACGCATTAGGGTGTTTATTAAAATTTTTCAATAAATGTAACGAATAGGTGTTCTAATACTTATGATCTGCAGTGGACTTGGAATAGACCCTGACTTTTCGTATTCGACCATAGATATTGGAATTTTGCTGTCTAATCGAGCTCGCTAAGACAGCGATATAAGACAAGCGTGGCAAATATACGCTTTGTACAACGCTGAGAATCTATTAGCGGAACTTGTTATTAAACCCTTGGGGCAAGCAATCTCGCCTAAACGGCAACCACATATGTTCCCTTTCACGAATTCACTACACAACGTAGTTTCGAGACTTACTGTAAGATCTTAAGCGTAGAAACAAAACGATTGACATGACTGCGGCATACTGTTAAATTGCATTTTGAAATTCCGTGCTACTGCAGCTGTACGACCTGTGACGAATAATTCGCAGCGTCGTGATTCGATACGCATCGATATTTTCTAAGTAAAACTCTTTCGGTTCTGAAAATTTTTTTAATTAAAGAAAGTAAGTGTATCTTACGTTTTTTATTGTTAGAGTTCGTCTTACGTTCAACTGTTTTACGGGATATTATGCGATAGTATTCTATTAGCAGGGTGATATCCAAAGGCACGTTTAGATCAAACGAGCAAGAACATGAAACGAGAGTAAAAGCATTCGCTCGTGCTCGTGTAGTGTAAATGACCATCCAGCAATCTGCTCGTAAACTCATTTACACAGCTCAATCCTTTACGATGAACGCGAGCGAACGATTCGGCGAACAAACGCTAAATGGCGAAGGAATGAATGGCTCGTTTATACTTTAGTTGTATTAAAACGAAGCAAGAACGAGCATTCCCTCGCTAGATCTTTAAGCGCGCGTCTTCCGAAATAATTTTAATCGTCGCGGAAACGCAACCAAATTCTCTGAAACGTTAAAATTATCCACAGGAATGTGTGATACTAACCGTTAGAGGCGCCTCGTAACTTCGCTTCGCTATGTTCTAGCAATTATAATATAATAGCAAATAATTATGATACCATTACATCAATTATAATTTCATTAATTATATCCAACGTCGTGTTGATTAAATAAATCGGAAATTGGATTGAACGGGGAATTGGAAATTTTGGAAATGTTAAAAATCTACTGTACGTAATTTGCCAACTCTGATATTTCGGGATTAGCGACGCGACAGTAATTGGAAATCTTTCGCGACAGGATCGAACGCGAAGATCTCGTTTTAAATAAAGCTGTTATCCTTGCAATAGTAATTTCGTCTGAATTCATTCGGTGCTAGTGCGGCGAGTTACTGTGGCTTTTCGTTGGTTGCCAGAAATCTCAAAGTTGCATATATATAACGCAGAATAGTTTGTTCCCTGTTTCCGCCTCGAATACTTTCTGCATAGTTCTGGCGAATTACGCCGGCTTGTAATAGGTACAGCCAACAGTGCGATTTAAATAGTTCGAAAAGATTTCCCTTGGAAAAATTGGATAAGAGCTTCCTTAGCATTCCTTTTGATGGTTTCGTGCTTTGCACTCTGTCCAGTCTTACGTCTACCGTCTCCGTCAATCACCAATCTTTGCTTCTATCTCTTTTCCTTTTCACAGTCCTTTCCCATTTTACCTTTGCAAGTGTCTCTTTTTCGGTATTACGCGACGAAAGGACGAACCGAATTGTAGTTCAGATTCATGGAACGTAAGGCACGTATAAAAATAGAAAAATTGGAGATATCTAATCGAACTGATAGGCGTACGGGATATACAGCCACTATGAAAGATATTTCTATATACTCTTATTTTCCAATAAAGCGTCTTTTTTTGTAGCAGATCTTGCATTTCGTTTTCACAGTATCGGTTCGCTGTAGCCACGTGAAAGTAGCGCTAAATGGCACGAAATCTAATCTACTTGAATTTAATCAATCGCTATGTAAATTCTATGATAAATTCAACGGTGTATAAGTACCTTTTATGATCCGAGTATAGAAATTTGACACTTCAAATTCGTTCGATTTACTCGATGCGAAGGCATGTACGTTGTTAAATAAGCAAGTCTTCTCGCGCTGATACATAAGTTATCGCGAAATTCTCTCTTCCTCGTTTCATGTATAATTACATTTTCCATAAATAAACGCAATGTGCTTTATTATCGCCCATCTGTCGGCTCGCACACGTACAGTCGTCGTACACATATGTTTATCTAAAATTGAACAAATAGCCAGCAAATTAATTAAGCATATATATAATCGCAGACAAATTTATGATTAAATTTGACTCCATTACACACACGTACGTTACAATTATCTTTCGATGTTTATACGGGTATTTTCATCGGGGTATGCCGATAATTTAACGAAAGCCTGTCGTCCAATTAAATATTAATTTAACGAAGGGAAGTTATTCGGGAAATTTTGCACTTCATCGAGTCAATTGCGAAAGGTTCGCTTCTTTTTCTTAGAATTCACTGGTATTGTGCGACACGGAATCGTAGAGCTTCTGACAGTCGATTAAATGTCATCGCTGGAAATAAAAGCGGAGATCGGTTGTGTAACGTTACCAATGACTGATCTTTGCAGGTAGCGATCGGTTTAATGGATAAATTTTTCCCCCGAGTGATTTTAGCGGCGCAACCAATGCGGATAGCTTCGACTTTCTGCGAGTGCATTCTGGGTAGGTAATTTTTTCCGGCACGTCGAGCGTTTGCAGGCTGGCTCGAATTGAACTGGGAATTACGCGGCCCCCAATTAAATTTCTCCATTGGTCCGCCAGTGTGATTCGAAATCGATACTACGTACCTCGAGTGACATCGTGTAATAATGTCGATGAGCTGACTCGTCGGGTACGAACATGCGAGAAGAAAAAAAAAAATGGAAAGAGACGGAGACAGAGACAAAGATGAAACGAGAGAATTTTTCCCTCGGCCCGGGAAACCTTCACTGTTGATGTCGAATGGAAATTCTGTAATAGTCTTGTCGAGCCACGGTTTTTCGGTTCATTGAAAATTTCTAATGTTCGTCACACCGCGATTGCAGCCTGATTTTAATATTGGTGAAACCTTTTTAGGGATAAGCGCGATAAACGCGATCACGTCGAAGAAACCGCATTGCGGTTTGAAATGTTCGCATCCGATAGAAAATTTATTTGCGATGCTTCAACGAAGATCTAGCAGTTCTTCCTTTTTTCTCCTTTCCTTTTTCAAGAGTATCAGAGTTTCGTCAACTTTGTAATACGTTTAAGAAGTATTTTTGATCTTCCATACGTATTGCGTCTATTTTCTATCCGCCAATACGCAAGGTTAACCAATTATTTTACTGATAAACGAAGCTATAAAGCGATATAGTCCATCGGGTTACAAATAAAGGCGGTTGTATAATTTTGTTTCCGCTTTACCGCTGACAATGGAATTGCTTATTGCGGAAATAATTTAATGCCGTTCGAAAATAAAATTATCGGAGATACAGAAGAGTGTCGTTGAAATTAATTGCTTGTAACGAAGCGTGCTTAAGTTATATCGCGGCATATTTAACTACACGACGTTATAATCGTAATAACAATCGCATCGTAATATATTAATTTCACCATCCGGTAGAATCAATCGATTTCTTCAAAAGCTAAATGCGACGTAACTCGGATATTTAAAGAAATAGCATCTTAAACAGCCGCCAAGCCGCGAAGTGAAAATTAAGACATTTTAACCGAAGACGAAGAGCTTCGCGCTAATTAGGATTTTATCAAATTATGATATTTATGTTTGCCGGAATAATACATTTATGCGGCTGCCCTTCCTTCCGTACAACGAATGTTTCTCGTTACAACATGATGCAACTCCGTTGGACGGTTCTATTACTAATTTAACTTCCGACAGTACGTCGCCAGCGGCGAAGTTAAATCGAACCCGAATGAAGGTCTTCAGCGCGTTGCTGCCACAACGACGAGAATTCAGTCAGACCATTAGAATGAAAACCGCAGAGTTCGTTATGCTTGCAAGAGAAAAAAGGAAAAGATTTTTCGCGACAAGCGCGTTCGATACTTGTTCATGTTTTCTGCATTTCCGCTGCGTAAGCTGAAATTCTTCTCTACGCGTAAAACATCCGTGTATGTGTATCTGACAAAAGTCGAAAACGAAGCAAATAATTTTTCACAAATTTGTAGCAACCTCAAATTTGTCCCGAATATTTTAAGATTAATTAAAATCGTCCCAACGATTCTTTCTCGACGTTTAATACGTTGTCAACTACGGTGGTTATCGATGATTCGCGTTACTAAGTTTATAAAAAAGTTATACCAAGTTTCTAAGGCGATTAAAATAAGATAAATTTCATGGACTGACAAATTTTCAACGATATGAACGACTTGGATAATATTGTCGGGAAAAAGTTCGCACATGCAACGTAATATCTTGTAAAAATACATAAAATTCGTCTGGTGGTCGCAGCGGAGAACGAATCGAAACAGGACGATGACACGCAGCTTTTGGATACGAGTCCTGAGCGTGTTCTTCGATGTTCCTCGGTAGTGTCAGAAATAAAAGGTTATTTCATCTTAACACGAGCGCGGTTTTACGGATTGCCCTAAACATCATCGTAACGCATGTTACGAGGATTTCGTCGTTGTTGCGCGAAATTGGACACTTGTTGATTCATCCTTTATCGATAGCAGGCGTTCACGGATTCACTTTTTTACTTACACGATCAACGAGCAATTATGCGACCTACGCGCTAGGAGATTGAAAATGGGAAAGAATAAAAAGTATACCGCAGTACGTCATGCGGGTAACGTTGCGCCCAACGTGTTATATTCACAGGTTTCGCGTAATTGAATTCGACGTTCGCGATAGCTGGTGAAACTTTGTGATTTATAATCGGGGCGGGTCGCAATATTTTAGACGAAAAAGAGAGAGCAGGAAATTGTTAATGGTTGCACGCGAACGTTCGCACGACCATCGGGGAAACCGCTTTTCGCAACAACTCGTCAATCGAACAACTCGAAGAGCTAAAATCTGCGCGACAAAGGCTAGTTTGGCGTAACTCCTTTAAATGAAAATTCAATTCTCGTCAAAGGTTACCGCTTTTTACGTCTCCGCTTAACGATTTCTCTTTGACGCGGTTTTCCATATGCGTTTGTTACGCGTTCAGACCTTTTTGCAAGGTTACGGTCGTTCAGGAGTTGCAATTGTTAACGTACCATAAACTGAGGGAATATCGACGTTTTCCAGAAATTCGCCGTGTATCGTGTAACAATTAAAATCTTATGATTATAATCGACTAACGAGAGTACTCGTTAGCTTTGAACTATCGAGAATAAGAATATGATTATGAAACGATTGAATACTCGGCGAGAAATGAAACACGAACCGTAGGGCGAAAGGAATAACGCGAGAAATTCTCATCGGAATTTTTTGAAATTTAGATTTTGGCACGATCCAGACAGATCGTTAACCGGACGGAGAAGTTTTTGGCACCGTTCTCTCGTAAATCAATGACGCTAATGCCTGGATTACCTTCGGCTCGACTTGTAGGGTGTTAATGTAACGCTTGTTACAATATATGCAATAGAGATTCAGTGGTGGCGCTTACGCAGAACTTAGCTTGTACAGTTTTCCATTTGCATATATATATACAGGCGTCCTCTTTCCATGTTCATCTGGAATTCGTGTATCCTCGGTCATACGCGCGTAGCTTTAATGTTCGTTAGTTATTTTTCCCGATCGCAGGATATTTGTACCTTATCTGCGTAAGTAGTTTCGCTTAAATTTAACGAAACGACGAACTTTGCGTTTGGTCTCGCGAAGCGCGATACGCAGGAGTATTTTATTTGGATAATGCGTCTTTTTGTCGATCAAAGATCGATCCGGTGGTATCCCGCGTGTTTGATTCGGTGTCTTCGCGATCTTAATTTCTGATAGCGTACAAGCTCCGATCAAAGTCGATATTAACGTTTGGTAAATTTTTGAAAGGAGATTTCGCTGTCGACAGCGGAAGTTTCTTTAAAGCAGGCAGACAATGTGCGAGGATCAATCCGGCTAACACGGTTCGCCATTCTTCGATTCGTCCTGGCTGATCCATCAGGAACCGTGAAATTCGTCCTGCCGCAAAGAAGGAGCTTAATCCAAATTGAAGAATAATATCACTGGTTAATCCTGGCCCGAGGAGCCAGCAGAGATTCGTGAGAAGAAAGCCGCTGAAACACCGACCGAGAATACGAACAGTCTGGCGGATTTAAATATTTCGAAATGGCGAGCAGACGTTCGACACGAACCGAGTGAAACGAGTATGGTCGAAACGGCGATAAGCATTTCTCGCCGGCCTACTCTTTATTCTTGCCATGGCTCTATTCAGTTTTCCTTTGCTTGCTGCCGCGACACCGTTCGTCTGGTTAAAACCATCTTTAACGATCTTATCTCGCCGGAGCTTATAAACGGTTCCGAAGCTTTAATCGAAATGCCCTTTACCCTGCATTTGCCTGTAAACGACCCTCTGAAGCGGATGAAAAGTGTCATTTGCGTTTAAAGAGGATCGTAATCAAGTGAACACATTTCCCTCGTACAGATATGCATGGTTAAAACTGATTTTAATTCGTTGTACGATAATTCTGCTTCGCTATTTGCCTGTCTTCCACGTATTAATGCGCTTCGCGTATTATTACGTCGTGTTATCGATCGCGTCGTATGATATTGCAATTACATTTACATGTGATTATGGAGACGCGTCTTTATTTAAGTCATGTTTAACAATACAATTTCATTGTACGGCGAATCGCAAAATTATTCACACGGATACGCCAATACCTATAACCGCACTGGAAATATTCGTTATATTACTAGAATATTAAACGCGTTACGGCCAGCTACCTCTCTTACTCGGTACTTACGAACGAAAATAACAGAGATTAATATTATAAACATCGATGCTTTCGAATTGCTGGAAACAAACCGATGTACAAAGGAAAGGGTGGAAAATTCAGGGGAAATTGCTCGGCAACTCGGATATCACCCTCTTGCTTCGCACTTTTAGAGAAGATTCTGCGTGTGCGAATATTTTGCTTCGGCTCGTATGAAAGAAACTTCCTCCGTGCTAATGGAATTCTTTTCTTTTTTTTTTTTTGATTTTACAAACCACCATATTGTGTTTGATTAGTAGACTGCGAATTTTTATGCAAATTTATATTTTTGAGAATGTATGTAATTAAGAAGGTAAAATTGAAGTCGGTAGAAAATTTCTTTACCTGCATAGTGTCATAGAAAGCACTATAATTTGGACATTTTATACATTTTTCCCATATTATGTGCGTCCTGCCCGAATTTATACTTTGAAATTTCCTACGAATGAATAAAAATCCACTGTCTAGTTATTAGAAATTACGATTGGGAAACCGTCGAATCAGTTACGGAGAATACCACCAGTCATTCCCGGACGTGTCGTGTGCGTTCTATATCGGCATCAAAGTTATAAGAGCGGTGACCTATAAAGTAGTTCCGTGTTATTGGCGTCGCAAGCCTCTGATCTTTGCGGAAGATTAAAACGTGCTTGACGCTGGCATTAAAAGCATTTTTTTTTGCGACATTTATGAGGACTTTGAGGGATATAACACGTTTAATGTTATTGTAATGTTGCGCTATTTCTTGTTCGGCTGCTTGAAATATCGCGCCTGGAGAAATGAACTTTTCGTTCAGAGTACTTTCGATATTATATCGTGTTTTACTTCGAAGAAAAACGAAAGAAAGAGAGATAGGTCGAATAGCACTTGAGAAAAAATTGGTTTGAAATTAAGTTTAGAGAAGAAAAGTAGAAGAGTGACTTAGTTTTAAAGAGCTTGAATAATTAATTAACATATTTTTCTCATTTTTTCCCGAATATACATTATGGTTTCCTTTAATACCATACATTCGTTTGATAAACGTGGCAGAATCTTCTTTGAGGAAAAACGTGGTACTCGGACAAAAAGGGTAGGTGATATTGCTCGCGCGAGAACGTATTTGCGAGTAAAAACAAAGTTAGAATTTCCTAATAAATAACGTTTTACATATCGTAAGTCACCGAGAGAGGAAAATGAACAACATTTCGTTCATATACAAATTTCCCAAAGCTACGATCTATTTACGATATGTCAAAAATTTGTATAAACTGCGTTCAATAAAAATTGGCTCTTTAAATTCTAAACGACGCTACCGAAATTAATATTTTTATCGACTATGAAAGTATGAAACTTAAACAGACAAGTACGTGGTATCGAGAATCGCGTCGCGGTTAAGTTACAGCACGTGATACTATTATACCGGAGTTATTAATCTATACCGAACTATTCACGGAACTGTGGGTCCTGCTGTAAGTATAGGCGACTACTAAACAAGTTAGACACAGTTCAGAGGTCCACCGCGAATTACCAACTCGATCCCGAATATCAGAAACGCAAAATTGCCTTCTACCTGTTGTTTTCGCGATAACGACGTTTTCCTTGGATGATAATTTAAATTTCGATGAAATTCCCCGCGTTCCAGTGGTCGATATTGTCCGATCGGAATTTCTCCAGCATTTTTCCTACCTTATTAAAGTACTTTCTTTAGTTGCGCGATACGACAAGAATGTATCAATTCACGGAAGTTGGACATACATTTTAGTTGAAACAATAACTACGGTATGAAGATAACATAGGTATTGAATTTCAGTTTTGTAAGATTCCCCTCTTTACGATCTTTTTTTTTCGTTCGACTCTTTAATCTTCATTTCCGTTGCCCCTTTATATGACATAAAAATTTTTACGATAATTTATTACCTTGAAATTTTAGACGACTTAATCCCCTTTTCCGCGACCGATAATAAATTTCTCTCAATTTGACAAATTATTTTCGCCATCTTAACCAATTGCTTCCAGTTATTGACTTAACACACTTTCCTACTTCGTCTCGGATCTATGAGCGTGAGAAGATGACAAGCGATACCATTTTTTGGCAAATAAAAACGAGAAAGATTACTTGAAAGAGAAACGTAGAGAAAATTCGGCGGTATACGTATCTTTGTAATTTCTTGCTCGTGCCTCGTGCCCTTTTTCGTACTTCTGTCGCGGTTCCTTACGAATATCCGTAATAAGTTATCCTTTTTTTTTTTTTTATTCTCGCGTTCGCTTAATTCTTTTTATCATAGTCGACGAGTCTGTAGTTTAGGTTTTCTCTGTAGAACAAAACATCTTTCCACTCCGTCTGGTCGCGAAGTAGCTGGAAGCGAGAAACCCGGCGATAATTTGTCGCGAGGATCTTCGCGAGGGCCATTCTTCTTTTCTTGCAATTTTAAATGTTTCGCGACGTATTTCTTGGTGGTTTCTACTGCTTACGCTAATAAAAGCACCAAGTGTCATCTAAAGCCCTTTTCGTCCAAGCGACTTAAGTAAAAAGAAAGGGGAAAGAAAGAGTGCGCGGAAAGGCAACGAGGAAAGACGGACAAAACGAAAAACTGGTACGAAGAAGCCGACGACATAGTGGCTGAATGTTCGGAAGAAAATCTATAATATTTCGTTGTATTTCATTAGGGTATTCTTTCGAGGTTTTACGACGTTTTCCCATGTCGACGGTAAATCGTTCGACGCCATGGAAATTCTTGTTCAGAACTATAAAACGCGAGGACAGAACGTGACACGTGCTCAACGAGTTTATTTTATAACTAACGTAAATGGATCCTTAGTCGTGGTTTCTACGCGCTCGAACCTCCGCGATATTGCCAGTACGCAAAAAATTTTTATTAGTTGCGCGATAACTCGCCGGGAAAATTCACTCCTAAAACGTTTACGGAACGACGAGCTACCTAAATATACGCTATTAAATTTCATCGTTGCTCAACTTCTTGCATTTAATGGGCAAATCCTTCAAACGAAAGAAACGACGCATACCTTTCTCTATGTAGCTTCTGTAGTTGCAGATTTTTAAGAAATTCCTACCGATTTTGTACAATTGTTAGGCCGCTGGTTCGACAGAAATTCGAGCAATAGGAGGAATGAAACGCTTGTTAATATGGACAACGGATGTTCACGGTTGAGGAGTTGGCTTCGCGTTCTTGTATCTCCATTAACAAATCCGGGGATGAGAACGCTAATATCGCTCGTTAAGCTCAGAAGGAATAATGAGATTAAAATTTTAACAAGCTTAACGTGCGCGTGGATGCGGTGGTAAATTAATTGTAAAGTTCATCGAGAGGAATTCTCGTTAATATTCGGCCGGTTGGCTGGCCACGCGTCTGTTTGTAAAAAGGGACAGTTCAATTTGCACGGATAAGTGATCCGCGTACGATGCGCAATTGTCTCGCACGTTCAAGCTGAAACTCGCGATTACGGAAAATTGAATAATGCGAGTGTTAGAATTTGTTCAAGCAACGATCGTGATACACGCTTAAACTCTAATACTATTATCCTACGCAAACGCGAGATTTTTCTTGCAACGTTGAACGTACGAGTTCTTCGTTTATCTTAAGGCTATCGCTGCGTAAATTCCAACTCGGAGTGCGAAACATTTTTGTGGTTCCCCTTTGCGCGAGTATCCTAACACCTGTGTGCAAATAGAAACGTACATACCATCCAGGGGATTAATTCGATCAATTTTCCCAAGAAACAAGTTCGTTCGCCTCGCGCGTAGCGAAGCTCCCACAAGTCCACTCGTTTCCATCGATCGCCTTCGAGCAAACTTCTCCCACGCACGTTATATTTGCGTTTCTTCAAAATATTTGTGTTTCGACAACACGGAGAGAGAAAGACATGGAATTGCTGCACGCGGCATTCTCGCGTTTATTCTCTCGAACGCAGCCGTAGGACGGGAAACTCGTGCGCGCGAATCCACAGGAATTATTGTAGCGACGATAAATGGCGGCGCGCCTTGCTTTTCCTCGGGCGGCGAGGCGCGAGTGTATCTCGTAAGTGATTTACATCGTTCCCCAATTTCGGGTCTTTGCAGTAAGTACACTTAGGGACGTTATTCTATCTCTCGCTCTCTACCGAGCCGCTGGGTGCTGGCAGCAGTGTCGGCGACGCGGGGGTGCCGTGCATTCTGCAGGCTGCTGTTTCGCAAGCACACCGAGTGCAGCGTTGGGTGTTGGGCGGCGGAAGGCGGAAGGTGGCCGTGATAACGGCCTCGAGGAGCTGGAGATTCGGGTGCGCGTAGCGCATGGGGGAGGGCTGGTTGCTCGGAGGGTTGTAGGGTGGTAGATTGCTCCCACCGCCGTTGGGTTTCTTGTAAGCCGGTAATCTTCGGTAAGTAACAAAACACGTGGCTGAGCTTAGGACCCCGGCACTCGAGAAATTCTCTTGGCAGCTCTATGCATGTATATCGGTCTGTCGTAATGCGGCATTTGACATCGCTCGCGTATAAAGATTTTTACACCTTCGCTGCTCCAGATTCTTTTCTTGCCGGCGGAGACATCAGGACGCGTCAATGGATTTACATCGATAATTAGACTATGGATTTCTATGGAAATTGATATTTTCACAGCTACGAGCGAGGAAATAGAACTTATGTATTCGTTTTAATTATTCCTGAAGATCGTAACCACTAGTCCGGATATTTTATATTCTTTTCCATACAGTATGCATTCTGTACGTCTCTGTACGTTTAAATTTCTCGTAGATGCATAGAAATCCGCAGGCTACTCATAACTCTATCAGCGTCGGTCTTACGAATTTCGTTTTAACGTTTTCTTCGTTTGTTGAAGTTCCTTCGTTGTAAGAATATGCATAGAATATGGAATTATTTCTTATTCTGTAGGTCTCTGTACGTTTAAATTTCTCATAGATGGCCGGCGGAGACATCAGGACGCGTCAATGGATTTACATCGATAATTAGACTATGGATTTCTATGGAAATTGATATTTTCACAGCTACGAGCGAGGAAATAGAACTTATGTATTCGTTTTAATTATTCCTGAAGATCGTAACGACTACTCCGGATATTTTATATTCTTTTCCATATAGTGTGCATTCTGTACGTCTCTGTACGTTTAAATTTCTCGTAGATGCATAGAAATCCGCAGTCTACTCATAACTCTATCAGCGTCGGTCTTACGAATTTCGTTTTAACGTTTTCTCCGTTTGTTGAAGTTCCTTCGTTGTAAGAATGTGAATAGAATATGGAATTATTTTTTAATCTGTAGGTCTCTGTACGTTTAAATTTCTCATAGATGGCCGGCGGAGACATCAGGACGCGTCAATGGATTTACATCGATAATTAGACTATGGATTTCTATGGAAATTGATATTTTCACAGCTACGAGCGAGGAAATAGAACTTACGTATTCGTTTTAATTATTCCTGAAGATCGTAACGACTACTCCGGATATTTTATATTCTTTTCCATACAGTATGCATTCTGTACGTCTCTGTACGTTTAAATTTCTCGTAGATGCATAGAAATCCGCAGTCTACTCATAACTCTATCAGCGTCGGTATTACGAATTTCTTGTTAACGTTTTCTCCGTTTGTTGAAGTTCCTTCGTTGTAAGAATATACGTAGAATATGGAATTATTTCTTATTCCGTGTAAAATGTTTCTTTAATGTTAGCACAGTACCACGGAGCAGAAGCTCCTACTGTTAACACGTAAAAGATGAAATGTGACATCGAAAAAGCACGTGTTCGATAGTCAGCGAACTAGTAGCAGCAAGGTAGTAGGTTCCTAGGCAACAACGCATTCGGAACATGTTTCAATTAGAAACGTATATGTAGAATTTAGAGTATCTAGAGGAAGGGTAGGAGGAGACAACGAGGGTACGAAAAGCGACGGATTAATCCTCGGCTGTTGGTATTAAAACCGAATGTATTTATAACTCCTAAACCGTTGTGCTTCCTAAAGGAGTCCTCCGTGCAGTTTCCAAGTCCTCTTGCACTTCTAGGAACGTTCGGGTGTGTCTGTTTATTTGGTGCGCGAGATTTATTACCTCGTTCGAATTTTATACCTTCGCTCTCTCAGCTCTGTTTTATACGATATGATGATTAATGTCACACGACAAGAATAAAACTTTTCGAACAGAACAGGAGAAGAATATCGACTGTTAGCCTATCTTTTCTAGAAATACGATATCTCGGCGGAAAGGTTACTAATTAGCGGAAACGAATCTTTCCGTCATTCGCATATTACGTAGATTTTACTACGCAGAAAACATTTCCTTTTGTGAAATATTACGAAGCAAACAACTACATAATCCATCCGTTGGATTTCCGACTACGTCGAAAAGGATTGTTAAATAAATTGATGATAAATAAATTAACGAATAAATATATAAATAATTGATATTGAAAAGGATTAACTTGCAAATAATGGACGTGCAATGTGCAATCAACGCGTTTTAACAAAGTTGCGTTTGTTAAGTTATCGCCGGCGTTGTTTTATTTATACAAGTATCATGTTTCAGTTTACCAATTAAGGCGAAGAACAATTTATCATCGTGATTATATTCGCTTTAATGATTGTAAACCAAAATATGAAACACGAATCGATCGACATCGATACCGGTCTGACTTTCGGCACAAAAGTAAAAGCAAAATGTATGTTAATTTCATAGGAGGCAGAAAATCACGATTTCCAATTACTAATTTTTGTCGCAGCGCGAAAATTTGATCCACGTCCGTAGAAATAGAGCGCTAGCAGCGTCCCGTTTTTCCTGTAATTATAGACAAAAGCTGGCAAATAACGATGTAAATGGCGTATGATTATCACCGAGGCTTCGCGCATCACTTATAATGTGAAAGAGTAATGAAACTGTTGGTAAAGAGGCAGCACAGTGGGTGATGCTAGGTACAACGGTAAACACGACAGATTATCCAGGCCATTGCTTAGTAAATCTAGCAGATCCTAGCAAATTGTGCTCGTTTCTCAGATTTGGTGTATACTGGTCTGATATTTAAACGGGACGACTGATCCGCCAGCATGAACAAGATTCTACGTATAAACAGTAACGACTCGCTTAATGAGGATGATCGTTAATCAAATATCTGGTAACCATTGCATTGTGCTCGTGTTCACGCATTGAAAAATCTTAGAGAATGATCATGTTTAACGAGTTCCCGTTGAAGATATTAAATTCAGCCGGCTCCCAATCAGCGATCGTAGATCGCCAAACTGAATACGGATCGCATTCAATTTTTGTCGGTCCTCGTTGAAACCAAAACTTTCCAATTTTCCAGCGACTTTTGGTTCGCTCGCGAATACGCGTAATTTTGCGCTACTTATTATTTACACGTTTCTAATTTTTTCCAACTCTATGAAATAATTAAGCATATAATTAAACGGCGAACCTTTTCATTTTTCATCGAGTTAAAATTTGTGTTGGAAATGTTTTCACAGCGATGAAAAGATCCTCGGGCTAATAACGGAGTAATTTATTTTTAACAAGATTCCTCTCATCGAGTTCTGTATGCTCCTCTTTTTCCTTTTTTTTTTTTTTTTTTTCATTTCACAAATGTATCATATTCGTGCCGCGACGAATTGAGATTCATTATTAAAACAAGCTTTTTCTTTTTTTAATTTGCGTTCAGTAAGAAACTGTCATAATTAAAACTAGATTTGTTTTCTCTCGCAATTCGGTATCTACTTTAATTGCGGCTTCATAAATTGGCATAAAAATCTACTGTGGACGACACGAATGCAAATTAGAACGATATCCAGGTTACCGATCGACTATCGGATCATCTTGAAAACTTTCCGCAGTTTTTCAAGAGACGATACTACGGAATAGTGCGAGTCAAAATGCTAATACTAATATCGAGTGCCCAGACAGTTGACTTAAAACGAGAATGGAAGGGCGACGAAGGAAGACGAAACGTGCCATTAGTACAATCGTTACCATCGCTATCGACCTATCATTGACGATGGATACATACTTCCGCTTCCTTCTTCATCTCTAACCCCTTTGCTCTCTTATGCTCGCGGACCACTCCCCGAAATCGTTCGAAGCCTTCGAGCTCGTGTTCGAGCGGTGTTTGAATGCCGGAATCAATTGCGTTAGAGATTACCGCGTTTGATTCAATTCCGAGTTCTGGCTGAGCTTAATTTATTATCGTTCCGCCTAACGCTCGAACTGTTTGGTCATGGACTTTGGCTCCGTCCTGGGTTATACGTGTTTCTGTGTACACTTACATGCTCGCATGGATATACGTACGATTTATAATCGCGGAAAACGTGTTGTTGACCCGGCAGGTTACACGTTAGAATTCTCGCACGATCGTTCCTTCGGCACAGATCATCGTAAATTGGGGTTTCGTTGATACGCAATGCCTCGCAAAGGTATTCGTACACTTACCGTAGGAAATTTTTACGTAAAACACTTTGAAATTTCTGGAGCACTGTTACGAAATCCGATCGTCGTGTTCGTGTTTAGCAAAACAACTACCTACGCGGTACGAATAGTCAGCTTAAACGTCCAATAAATGTTAGATGGACTGAACGCTGAGGGTCATTAATATCGTGAATGACAGCTTGTTTTATTTTTTCGATCTTCCCGATCTCTGCAAAATATATACTTGGATCAAATATCTTGTAACTTTCATGTACATTTTTAGAATCATTTAAAAACCAATACAATCGTGATAGTTGGGTGTCATTGTGGTGCAAGTGGGATTTCAAAAAGTTTAGTATAACACACAAAATGTTTAGTAAGGTCATGAAAGGCGTGGAATACTACAAGTGTACGAATACCTTCCAGCGAGCCACTGTACGTTAAAAAGATAGCTTTCGTACAAAATCTACTTTTCTATAAAATATAAGAAAGGATCGGCTGTTTGAAATCCTATTTATGTAGAGAAACACCAATGCATTCTTGTTACAAAAGAACACGGGAGCGCGATGCGTTCTACGTATTTTGCCAACGACAAAACAGGCGCCACTGAGAAACACGAGTTAAAAGTTCTTGCAATTGTAAAAGCTTTGAAAAAGTTTCGTCTTTACTCGCTAGGTATCTCCTTCAAGATCGTAACTGATTGCGAGCAGCTTTTGCTCGCAACATATAGCCCGAAGAAGTTTGCTTCTTAAAAAATATGATTATAAATATACTAGAGCATGAACTAACGGTAACAAGCGTTTTGCTATTGATCAGAAACGACACCAATACATCGGTAACTTACAATAACGAGTACGGCATAGAGTATAGGCTATACAGCACGCGAAAAGACAAGCCACGAAGCTCGGCAGTTCCGCGCCGAATTATTTCCAATTGAAACAACAATTTTAACTTCAAAGACACCGCGAGGTATTATTGCTACCGAAAATGCATTTAACGTAGTTCGATTGAAACCAGCATGCTAAGAGGAAACGGCCGTCCAAGAAGGTTAAATCAAATACTCAACGCTGCGCTCAAAGAATCGTATCGCTATCTCATTCGGTGGAATACACCAACAATGCTTTTACCACGTTCTTTGAACTTTCGACACGCTTACGAAGAAGCGATAAGATTAAATCGTACCTAATGTCTAATTTCGCGAAGAAGCGAACTTTTAGTTTCCTTGGTAAGTGGGATGCGCAAAATTCGATTACACGTAGACTTTTGTGACCGTCCGTGTACACGTACAAAATTTATATAATTTTTTTTAGAGACAGAGTTAGGTTCCATCGTACATCAAGGCGTTAACATTTTGCCTACGCTTTCGAAAACTCCGACCGGCCTGCCATATTCGTACCTGGAACTTTCATAGTATCAACTCGTTGGGAATGGGATGAAAAATTTTTCATAGTTTGCCCAAAAGTTCTTCCACACTTACATATTTCACTGAATTCGGAGCGGGATCTACGCCATTCTTACGCCTTATACAGTTATATCCCTGTTAGAGTTTCGTAGCTAAGTTGCTCGGTTGATAAGTTGCTGTAATATTTTCTTGTTTTACGTGGGTTGAAAAGTCTCCTCTGGCTTACTGTCATCCTGCTTTAGCAACGTCGACTTTATCTCAGCGTTTGATACTAATGAAGCATCTCTATTATATCGATATACCTATACAGATATAGCGTCGTGCTTAACATAGCGTTTTCTTCGCCGGTGTTTCCAACCTAACAAGTTCAGACTCGTGTCCGATGTTTGTATTGACTGTTTCTCGATATGCCAGTACGAACTACTCCCACCCACAGTTCTTCGTATCTTCCCTATGGATTTACTTCGGACGGTGTATTTCAGCTGTTCTCTCCGCTTTGATAAATTTTCTTCTCTGCATTTTCCCAATATTCTTTTCTGTAAGCTTCGGTGTCCTTCTGGCAGAAAAATAACTATGTCTAATAAGGGACATAATATTTCTTCTCGATTAAACTTTCCGAATTTTTGCAATATATCACTTAAAGAAGGAAAATCTTGCGTTTCCTTTGTCAGAAAGCAAGAAGAAAGACGTCCTTTCTTGGAAAATTATTGTAATCATCGTTCGATGTCCATTGTCTGTGTCTGAACACTTTTTGCACGTTTTTACGACGAACAATGGAATCAACGAACTGTATTAGGACGGGTTAGGATGAAATTTTCCTCCACACACGTCTGTAATAAATTTCTATCAAGCTTCGTTGACCTTTTTTTTGCATAACATTCGACCGAGGTACCATCCATTTCCAATGGAAACCTCAGATATTTTATCAATTTCTCAAAGTATTTTATCCATGCTGTTTCCTTTACTCTCGTTTGCTCTTCTTTCTTTTGTCTCTCTCGAACAGCAGAGTAATTAACTTTCTATCCGTCGTTTCTTCCTAATAACGACAAATTTCATGTAATCCCTGAATAGTTGCAACGCATTAATAACAAGCCGGAATATTCAGAGTAACCGTTCATCTTACAGGTAATGCATTGTTCGTTGTACCATGTTCCAATAATCGTTGCCCGATGAAAATCGATTCACGCACAATCGACGCCACGGTACAATGAACGGCGTTTCGTTCGATATTAATTTTCCAGCGTTTAATTTCTATACGATGCGAATTTCCAGCGACAAAGTTGGTACGACCTTGGAAAGAGCATAATAAGAAGAGATCGGTGGGAAGGACAAAGGATGATTTTATGTCTACCGTTCCATTTGGAACCGATGGAAAGCGGAAGTTGTTCGTACGGCGTCCGCTGGAATAGCGCGGGTCGAGAGGTTGACGCGAAGTCCCAGCAATTAACACGAACGTTTAATTAAGCATCCCCTAGCTAGGTGCACGTAGACGCTGTTATTCTCACATACCTAAAGCCGAGATATATCGTTACTACTAACAATTATTCTAGCCCGAAAGCTAGGTAGAAAGGGAGCAAGTCTATCTTAGGGGCGTCGGAATTAATAGCGGGACGCAAGTTCCATTCCGCTTTGTATTTATCTAACCGTGCTTCTTATAAGTGAACATCCACCCTCATTGTTCGCCTCTATCCTGACCGACCGGGGAGATGCTACCTTAGACCATTCGACGCCAACTCAGATACTTATCGGCTCGTTTCCCTCAATGCTATCGAGCCAGGCTACATTCCATCGTAATAGCGTTACATTTTTCAAATCGTTTGGATGGATAAATAATTCAACGCCGTTTCGTTAAATACCTTATTCCTACGTTCTATATGCACTGGCTCGTAAAAGTATTCGCGCCACTACCCTAGAAAACTGTTACGCGTGTACGTTGCGCGTGCTATACGAAACATTTTGGAATTTCAGTGGCGCTATAATATAAGACGCCCGATTAAGTTGGAAACATTTGAACCCAATGTGAAGAAATATATAGAAGTCGGTGCTAGATATTTACTGCATACTTGTATTTAATAAAAAAATTACGTCGCGTTACATTATCTTCAGCGCAATTGTAACAAAAGTTTACCGATATGTTCACGAAAGGTGTCGCCAAGTGTACGAATACTTTCGCGAACCGCTGTATACTTTGTTATACTTGAAACAAGGAAACGATGGATAAAAATTGGACAAGATGAGGCGAGATAATTTATTACATTGATACTTGGAATGATAATTCTGTGACTTTTGTTATTTAAAGCGATTGCAAATACCACGGGGCCTTTTACGTCTCGTAGTCGAGGATATTCCGCAAGAGAAATATAGTGCCTTTTTAACGTGGCATCTGAGGGTTGAAAAGCGGTTGTCACGCTAATTGCATCACGTATTTCCATCCCGCATGCCTTAGAGGCAGAATACCATTTTAATTACTCCGGCAATTCTGCTTTCGTTATCAGCATTCAGTCGCAAAAGTTCGTATTTAGAAGAACGTTTTTATATTTGATTTAGCGTATAGCGAGATAAAAATTAATGTTAGTCCGTTGATGCTAACGCTTTTAACAAGCTTGAATTCTTTCATCTGTTATTTATTAAACGATTATTCGAAAGATAAAACTGCACGATCGTCTCGTCTGAATAATTACGCAGACGAATTAATATTAAACATGTTTGCTGCGAAATCGAAAAATAAAGAAAGAATTATTTCGCATTTCGTACTTCACATACGAATACAAATACCTTTCTGTAATATTATGCATACATTTTTAATATTTTATACTCATTAGAAATTTCCACGGGGAAATTTCGTTCGTTATAATTAGTAAAAGTGTAGCTGCGTTTTCCAATTACAATTGTCTCTTTTATCACGTTCATCCTCGTATTCACCGAAAATCATACAAGAGACGTTCCTTGTTAAGTAAATTTCCTCTAATTTATAAATTATAATTGGAGAGCGAGGTTTGTCTTGAAACGTATATTAATTATAAAATAGCGGTCGAAATTAAATTCGAGAAACCATCAAACGAAGTGGTAATGCGTCCGTTTTATTTCTTGACACCAGTTTTGATTAAATTTGAATACTACTCGATTAAATTAAGACTCGTGTACATCTACACGCGTTTTTAAATAATTAGTCCACCGAAATTCTAATCTATTCGTAATTCTTCGTTATACATCTAGAGACGTGTTAAAAGTACAAACAAACGATGCCACGTTGAACGATGTTCCATTAAACGATGTCGTACGATTTAAATATCTATATTACCATCAGCATGTTACATGTTTTTGTCGATAAATTTTCCCAGACAGTGTTAAATCGATAGATCGTACATTTATCTACCCATTACTACCTAATAAACCGACAGAATAATTTGTTCGCTGATTATATAGTAAATCGTACATTTATGGGAGCATTGTTCAACGTATCTCATTTAATCCTCCATAAATAGATACGAGTGCCATGCCGCGAAATCATCGGGAATTAATTGCGCTGTGTTATATTGAAATAACGTTAAAAAGTTGATAATACAATTGAACTTAATCTCTCGTAGCCTCGTACCGGGCGCTTCAATTTCGTTCCATTCAAACGATCGCTTAACTATCTCGAAACTGCGAAAGATCAGTTGGCTACTTTGCAGCTGGCTGTTTGAAATTCGCTACGATTCGCGCGATCTTGCAGGGAAAAATGATTTTCTTTGTTTCCTTCTTCTTCTTCGACGTTATATCACCGTGTAAGTTATTGGCTCGCAGCGCGAAAGTCGCAGCGAAATGTTCGCTAATTTATTAATGGAATACTTAACATCACATGATTTACAAGAATTTACCTGCTAAATTACGACGTTTGATTCAGTTGGGGTGCAAAATAAGATTCTCCACTGATTTATGGTCTAACGCAGTACTGTTTGTGCAAAGTACAATACTCGCTTTGCGCGAAATCGCATCAACAGAACGTGATTTGGCAAACAGAATAAACGATAATGCGATAACGCAGAATGGCTGGCGAGAGATTGTTATCCTCTCACCCCTCCCTCGCTCTCTCTCTCTCTCTCTCTCTCTCTCTCTCTCTCTCTCTGTCTCTCTTTCATCTATCTACGTTTCGTACGTTTCGTACGTTAAGATATCGTACACGAGTTTGAATAACGAATTGAAATATGAAAATTTCCCCGTGCAATTTGTTTCATCTCTAAAACATTTTCTGGCCAGTGTATTTAATGTAAATGGTGTAGCGTTTCTTGAATACGACAGGGTGTACATACTAACAGTAAGCAGAGGGAGAACGCAGCTCCGATTTGGCATTTCGATCCCCTTGATCCTGGTCGATCCTTCATTCAGATACACAGCTCTGATACGGCCGGATATCCTGTGCGCGTTATGGACAGGCTGATCCTGACACACGATGCACATTACGCAGGGGAACTGTTCCCGTGCTTTGTACAACCGACGATGGCTATTCACCGAGATCTCTTACGCGTTCTCAATGAAACTGATTACGGTAGTACCGCGATAGGATCAGAAAATCGTAGCCGCGTCTTTGTATAACGCGATTACAAAATCGCTCAAAGACTCTGGGTACAGTGGCTTACGAAAGTAGTCGTATATTCGTCAACACCTTTTATGAACCTATTATATGTTTTATATTACGCATTTGGGAATTTCATTAGCACTGAAATGACATACAATTATCACGGTTACGTTGGTAAACTTTTAAACAGTTTTGAAAATGTATGCACAAGTTAGAAGGTGGTATATATTTTCTAGAGATCATAAAAGTGCTCAAGCAAGAAACCGTCCACGATATTAATAAGTCTCATATGTTCAGTGAGATCGTCTTTAACATTTGCAATTCGTACCGTTCACTAATTTTTTATTAAATATAAGCTTGCGATAAATATCTCGCTACAGCCATAAATACGTTCAGATTGGATTCAAATTTGGCCAATATGGATACCAATCGTGTCTCGTTATGGTACTAATGAAATTTCAATATGTTTTATATAACACGCACATATATATGTATGCTTAGATACACGAACGAGTTTTCTATGGTAAGCGCACGAATGTTAAGAAGCGGCTTACCGATATAATATGCAATTAACTTCAAATGCCTTTGTCATCTTTGCTTGCAATAAATATCTTGCAATTTCTATATACACTTTCAGATTCGTTTCAAATTTGACCAATACAAACGTGTTATGCTATTACAATTACGCGTAACGCGTTATACTAGCAATGAAATTTTAAAATATTTCGTACAACACGTTCGTAAAAGGTTCCTATTAGCGTTCAAATACTTCCACGAGCCGCTGTAAATGCCGTTGAACCGCGAAACCTATCGATGATGTTCCCGATTTACTTAGACTGTGTAATTTGAAAATGGATTTAAATATCGATACAGCAATTTGATTGCCAAGTTTGCGATATAGTTAGATACATGCATCGATTTGAATTGCTTCCTACCGCTTCGACGATATTAATGTGGTAGCGTTAATATCATCGTATGCGGTGATACTTGCGCGTAACGTTATTAATACGGTAATCTTATTATTGCAGTGATGTGATTAATGCTGCATTAGTGAAATCCGATTAAGATTTATTAGCTGCGACATCAAATGTGAGTATTACTGCGAAATATTCGACAGGTCTGTATCTACCCCATCGTAAATGCTGTTTGTTACGCGTCTTGCTCTTCTTTCTCCCGTTATATTTCTAATTACGACGCTTCGAATTTAGAAAAATTTGATCGTGGTTCGACTTATCATCGAATATCGGACATTTTAACGAAGCGAAGTACTTGCTTGGGCGGATTTAGGATACGTGAAATGTAACGAGTTATTATCGACGGCGTGTCGCTTGCCATTCTTGCAGTAAAAAATTGATAGTTTGTCGTACTATCTCGCTTATCGTAAATAATTTTGTAGAAATTTTGTAGAAAACGCATGTTGTTGGGTGACAACAGTGAGATAAGCAGCTTTCAGTCTCTGACAGGGCCTCTGCAAGATGTGTTATAGATAATAAACTAAGTAAGTAGCTTTGTCGTTCCGCCAGTGTTCGTTATTCCGCTGGTGACACTTTAGGATAGTAATCTTCACTGCGAGCTATAATCTTCAATTAGTCAAGTGAATCAGGCTTCCTATCTTCGATTTTACATTGATTCGAACGTGTTAAGATTTTTAGATTTTAACTTTGAAAGATAGCCGCTCGAGAATTTCTTTGAAATTAGTTACTCGTTCGATGGAACATCTAGAAAAGTACAAGCACTCCGAGCGGCGTTCTTTAACTGTATTCGTTTTTCTTTTACGCGCTATTGTGTGTAATCGATTGTATCCATCTGTACGTTTCTGCTCTTTTATCTTGTGCTCTTGAGAAGATATTCATTCGTTGCGATGCGATGTCTCGATAGTCGATTCATACCGTCTCCTCAAATTCCCTCGTTCCTCGTTCTTACTCGTCATGGACGTGTTAGCCGAAAATTTAGAACGCCTGCATCTTTAAAAACCATCTCACGAAGTGGTAGAAAGAAAAAGTAGCGTAAACAACGTTTTATTCATAGGTTGGATCATCGGTATTTTCGTTGTTTCAGCCAGCACATTTGGGGAATATTTTTTATTGCTTTCACGTTATTCCATGTTTCACCTGAAATCATCTTTGCGAGAAATTGCTTCCCATCGATAACCGTTATGCTTCAAGATTTTCCGGAACAAGTCGTAAAGATACGTGCATCGGACAAGCAAGAATTTCAGTTTCGCACGTTTCTGTTTTCGCAACGACTGGTTTTTTCGACCATTCTCATATTAAATACCCAAGTTGGGCTGAAATTACTCCCCGGCCTATCGTAAAATCGCCTCTATTGCTCGTTTACTGTTGGTTGGTCTTGGAAAGACGATACTCCGTAGTCTCAGCACGACACCAGGAAGCTTAGCATCGTCTTCGCCATTCCCTTAGGCTCCACCTTTTTCCCACTTTTATGAAACAATATGTAACTTTGTATAACGCTACGCTGGCTTTCGTCGTCTTATTTATGGGTCACGGATTTATCCTAGCTTCCAGATGAAGGAGAGCAGGCTGAATCGAAAAAGAAGTGGGAATTTATGCGAAGATGATTTTATCTTTAATCCTTCTCTCTCTCTCTACGTTTCTCTCTACGTTTCTCTCTCTCTCCCCTCTCTTTCTTTCTTCTTGTCCCTCTCTTTTCTACTGAAATTTATTATGCAATTTTAAATACGATAATGGACGCAGGAGCAGTCAGTTTCTAAATAATGAGTGCTTTAAGTATTAATAAGAGAGATAATACTCAGTCATAATTTTTCTTTAGCCGTAGTGCCGTCCCAACTCCGGACTCCTAATGAATCAGACTCCTGTTACTTTCTTTCGTCCAAAAATTCGACAACTTAATACGCGTCAGAACATTGTCAAAGCGTTTAGTTACAGCAAGTTAAAGTTCTTCGGTGGCAATCAAGCTTCTTCTTGCTCGCGATTATTAATCCTTATTAATCCTTCCATAGTAGCGCATATAAATTATTAACGTAAAATTCTGCTGGGAAACAGATCTTTACGGATCCAGACAAAGAAGCAGCATTGTTTTCCACAGAATTTATCTGCAGGAAATAAAGAATCACGAAACCTTTTCTCGTGTCATGAGCCTTCGACTTTGATCATCCGACACTTTGAAACGCTGGCTTCGTGACATACAGGTAGCATTCTTCGAATCCAGATAAAATGAGTAATAAATGGGAAGAAGGTGAGTCTATTTTGTTAGTCGGGCAAGTTGGACGCGTCAAAGAGACCCAGGGTGAACCTCGAAGTACTTTATCGAATGGTAAGAAAGTGGCGATATAGGAGAAAGGACGCAAAGGGTCATCGATGGGTTGCGAAGAGTGGCGATATGAAGAAGGGATGTAGATAAGGAAAGGAGGATGAGGGAAAACGAATTTTATAGGAGAAAGAATCGCACATTAGTTCCACGACATTGGCTCTCGGATAGCTCCTTTGCTACGTGCAGTTGCCTTGAAATTAAATATCCTTAGTCGTGTACAGTGTTCGAAATATTACATTTTTCTTTACGAACGTGTCACGGTGAAGTTAAGGATATATCGAGTCGAGTAATAAGTTCGTTCGCCTGTCGCTAATGTATACATATCGATGAACGTTATAAAAATTGTTTAACGAACGCAAAAATACAGGTATTTGGATTTTCTAACGAAGAACGTCACAGTGGTTACAAGAAGTAACGCGGGATCGTCGTGTTTATCGTAGCATTTCGCAGTATATATATTGTAGCATTGTTGTAGATTTCCTATCATTTAGAGAACACTCTCGTACGATTACAAAAATTTGATACCTGAAAGTGAAATATAGAACCTGATAAAAATCTCTTCGTTGGAGAATAAGTGCGCATGTCTCGATAACTCTGTAGCCGCTCAGGTGGGATAAATAAACTACTCCTTGATAGTTTGATTTTATGTAAAGGTAACGTAAGGTAAAGAGACGAGCTCTTTTAAGAAAACTGCGAATAAATTTGTCGTTCAACCTGATACTTCGCGGAGTCAATAAATTTCAACGTTTCATTCCTCAGTTTCTAATTTCTATCATTTCGTACGATACTTTATTCGATATGGAAGAGAGATAGAATCTGACAAATTATACCGGTAATTTATTAATATTATTATCAGTCACGTTCGTAATTCTTAATTTGTGGAAATCGAAGATAGACTTTATGGTTCTTTCGAACAACATCTTTGTCTTTCGATCGTTGGAAACAGTCGTAAGCGCGTTTCTTGTCGCGATACCGACGTTACCGTAAGTGTACTCGAACAGACGGATATAAAGTCGAAACAATTGCTTTTTACGATGAGTACGTTCCTGGAATATCGGCAGCGAACGAGCTTGTTGCCCCCCATAATGTTCCGGTATGTGTTTCAGCTTCATTATCCATTCCTTTTTAAAGCTGCCGAGTACTTTTGGAGTCTCTGTTTACCGAATGTTCTCCACCTATTTACGACCTCACGTGCTTATGATTAATTTAACCACGCAGTTTCCACGACGCTTTGTGAATGCTAAACGCTCGAGTACCGTAAGATCGCTGCCTTATTGTTTTTTTCCGGTTGGTAACACCATTAAGTTTGTGGTAGGTGGAGATGGACGAACCGGGGAAAACATTTAACGAGTATCATCAACTCGAATATCGGTACTTGTGATGCTAGAGCCGGATAACAAAGCGAAGATTAATTTAACGGAGAAGGCGAGTATAGTAGATGAATCTTTTGAAGGTAGATGGAATTTATAAGCGCGCGGTGTTACGATAGAGACTTCGCGTTACACTTTAACTTATCAACTTGCCTATGTAATATTTCGCAACATGACGCACGTGTAATGTACGATCGGCGCTTGGCGAAGAATTATTATGAATTATTTACATTTTATCGCGCATTTTGTCGAAAGGTATTTAAAAATAAACCGGTATTGTCTTTCGCAGTGTCAATAATAATACTTCGTTACGAAAGAGCGAAACAATATTCGCTGGAAAATTAACGCTCTGGTAGCACCATTCTTTCTCATGGGGTAATTAACGAGTGTGAAAGCCCCGTTAAAAAACTTCATCGGAGAACTTTCCACCGCTTGTTTCCCCGGATCGTTGCTTCTCCTTTTGTAACTTTTTGCTGCCCGTTGTTGCTAATGAATCCAGCCGAGAAGCCCGTCCGCGCTGGCGATAACATCCGAGCGTCCGTCTTACGGTTTTCGGCGAAATCGTTTTCATTTAACCGTGCGAATATCTACAGTGTGAATCGTAGCACGGACGAAGAAAAGGGGGAGATTATTTTAATGCTGGTTATAAAACGTATAAAGGGGGAAGGATCGAATTGGAATGGCTTAAAAGGCGACTTTATAGGTAGGAACCACGGTAAGCAAACTAAAGGAAAGATAAGCAGTTAATCCATTACCGGTTAATTGAAGTGAATGTGAAGTATCTGCAGTTCGCCTCCGTCGGTTCGTCGCTGAATCCGCGAAGGTAGCAGGCCCAGGGAGCCAGAGTTAATTTATAAAACAAAGAGTAACTATAATTATTATCGCAGTGCCGGACGAGAAAGGGCTGAGGTGAAATTGTGGCCAGAGGTGGGGCACGATGGTAAAATGGTAGGAGGTCGTGGTGCTCTCTGCCAATTAAAACTTACGAACTCGAGCCAGTTTCTAGCTATCTCCCTTCCTCGTCGTTTTCACCCCTCCGTCGCCCCTCTCTCCGTCCCTTCTCTTTCTCGTTTTCTAATCGGTTTTCGAGACTTGCGCCAGGATCTAGCGCCCGGCCTATCGATGTCTCGTTATAGTAGTTTAACTTTAATTGCGCCCTTCCACCGTTCGATGCTGCCTCACAACCGGATGCTGCTTCCAATGTACACTTCCGTTGCCCGAGGTACGCGAACGCCGCTTTATGAGGGATGATGTCGAACGTTAAGCTGATTGGAGTTTCCGCATAAAAATCTGACTGTCGAGTGAACCACGTTGCAGTTAGGATACTATGCGGCTTGTTTATTATCGAACTCTAATAACGAGTTTCAAGCTAAACTTCAACTAAAATGTTTGCCGAAGTTTTAATGGAACTCTCGTTTGATCGATGCGTTTGACAGAAATCGACGGTATACTTTCTTCTGTTGAATCTCGGTTCATCTAACTTTTGGAATTCCATGTACAGTAGAGCCTTGTCCGAGCGGAATATTTCCTGCTAACAGATGCTTTCTCGCTGTCGTTATATGTGTAATACGTGTCGTTATATGTACGAATAATAATTTCTCGTTTGATCGATACGACGAAAGAACCGGTTCAATGGAGGATGAACTGTTTACACCGCGGTCACCGAACGCTGAAATAGTGGACGCTGCGACGGACGTTGCAGCGTCCATCGAAGCGTAACATTGTAATGCATACTAGCAGCTACGTCCGTCAAATTTGACGTTCGTTGTAGGGGCGATAACAAACGACAAACGTTCGACGTTTGTCAACCTATCTGCACGGACCTTGTTGCATTTTACCTATTTTTACGGATTTAGTCGGGCAAACGGTAAATTCATATTCGTCCTCGGGAAACTTTGATGCTACATGGCGCGCTATTTTTTTTTTTTTTTTTTTTGTTTTTTACGCTATTAGACGATGCATCATAGTGCAATTTTATTCGCAATGAACGCTAGTTTTTCAATGGTAGTTTATCACGTAGTAGTTTATCTTTGGCGGATTAATTGAAACATATTTCGTAGATAAATGCAGGCAAAACTGGTGGACCGTCACGAGTTATCCAAAGTTGTTTGGCAAATGTTCAACATTTAGCTGAAATTGAAAAGAAGTTTGGTGAATTTTCAAGTTCATAAAGTTATAAGAGATCCAAAATTCTAAGTTCTAAGAAGTTCGAACAGCTTCGAAGATTAAGACTGCGCGGTTCAGAAAGTTCGCCAAAGTTGAAAACTCATTTCATTACACGAGCTAATCAAAAATGATCTTCACGTAGCGATTTCACTCTAATTTCTTTGTGTTTTACGTTTCAGAACACGCTGACGAGTAGAACGAGACTCGAAGCTGCGATGATTCTTAACGAAAGACGTAAGTGTTAAACGTTGAACGCGATGTAACTCGTACGTAGATTTCAACAACATATTTTCAAAGTAACGTTTAGCCGCGATAAAATATCAAGATATAACAGAGATAACGTAAATCTAATTTCATTGATCGACATATAATTGTATAATTAAGGATTGTTAACGATTGCGATAAGATTTATTTTAAATGAACGGAGTAAGTATCATTTTGTAGAGTAGCGGAAGACAATCGGAAGAAAGTTTAACCAAGAAAGTGCAGACAAGCTATTTCACCTTGCTTACCAAGTTTACGAGAGACGTAGAATAAGCTATCTCCCATAATCCTTCCTTCATTAGTTGGGATCTCTTGATGATTTAAACTTTGCATATTAGAACGACGCCTTAATAATCTCAATTCCTCGTACCATGTTAATGTGCAAATTTTTCTTCTATAAACTATTACTTCGAGAAACACGAGACAGCGTAGGATATTACATACAACAATAGCATATATATATATATATATGCTATATATTATTTATAGTTACAATATGCTATTTTACGCGATTATGATGCTCACGAAGAACCCAACCGCTGCTGTTCGATTTTACTTTACTTTTGTAATTAAAAATCTGCTTTTTCAAAGATAAGCAAGTGTCCGAATACTTTTGAACGAAACTGTATATTCGCCTACCATATGTGGTAGAAAGTTGGCTGCACTCTCATCTTGTAACTAAAAATCCGCCACAATGCAATTACCGTAACTGTATTCTGTCCGCAGATTATCTTCCCAATTGTAGTAGCGGTTCCCGATATAGAATTAAATTCGATGTTCCAAATGACATTCAGACGCGTCTAAATCATAAAAATCAATGCGCATTTTATTCCCTTCTTTATTTTCTCAAACGTACCGATCTGTATCGGCAGTTATGACATTGTAATATACCGACTTAGTTCTAACTTACGCTGTATCGCGTTAATCTAACTTCAGGTTAATCGTACTGCATTGTACTCCGATCGTACCGTATGGACGCTATAACTTACGTTTGCAAGTTGCCTCGTTCCATTCTACGCTTCGTTGTTTTGTATATTCCTATTGTGTATTTTGTTAATCGCAGTTGCCAGTGACCACGAGGATATACGGCCTTAAATAAAATAAATAATAATAATAAAGTTGGTAAGTTCGGTACAGGCGAATAAACGTACAAGGTCTGCGTTTTCCCCTTTCCTCGGATCGATTTCAATCGCGTGGCTGTTGGTGATTCCAATACGTAGGAACATCGAGCGTAAATCAAAGACACATCCGGCCCCGATTATATTCGACAGAGGCTCCCTCGATTTCTTCCGACAGGGACGGTTCTGTCCTCGTTCTAGTTTTGTCCCGGGGATCCATCGTCGGCAGGAAGCAATTCGTAGTTTTCCAATCAGAGAACGAGACAGCCGCGCTCATTTTCCGGGGAGTACGCGAGTTGCATTATATCTGGAAACCGGAAGCGGTCGATCAGAGAAGACCGCGGTAGAACTCCCAAGCTGAAGAGAAACCCCGCACGTTTCTCGTTCCCGTTTTCTTTTCCCGCGGGAACGCTATCCGTGGTATTATCTCTATTGTTCCTTTAATCGAGAAAATCAAGCTTTTTTCGGCCGGTCGCTATTTCCACGTTAAGCGGCGAAATTGGCTCTTTCGTCGATTAATAGTCGGCTACATTACGAAAGTATGCGTAACTGATTGTTGGAAAGCGGCTTAAGTGCGGCTACCGTGATTATTCGATGGCTTCTTCGCGTTTACGCGAAATTTGGAGACGCAAAAACGAGATACGAAGAATGCGTATAGCGGCTAAGAAATGTATCGATTCCCTTATTTTCTAACGACGCGCTTTTTCGAGAGGCTCTACGTTTCGTTTTCGTGGAATCAAATGTCTGCGCTCGTACAAGACGTACTACGCTAAACGATACGAAATTTAATATATTTCTTCTATAATCAATTCTTTGGTATGTAAATGCTATGACAAGCACAGCGGTGTGATGATACTTTTCGAAGCCACCGTATAACGCGTAACGATACGCGAAATATCCAAAGAAAAGTAACGGTTATAATATTTAATGATTAAAATAAGTTTCTCTTTAAGTCCCGCTTCTTTGGTTGCGTTCATGAAACTAGCAATTCGCATAAATGTTGGCAAGTGATTACCATGTTACAACTTAATATCTAATGTTTGTAAATGTTAGACACATTTAGTTTTGCTTGCTACAGCAGCGATGCTTTATCGATTTTACGCTACACTAACAATAAGTTAAGCGTATCGTTATATCGTTGCTGATACTTGACAAAATTCGCTTGGAACTTAAGAAGATCCGCAGGTAAGAAGAAGAAGACCTTGGTTTCGCCGTGAATGGACGCGATCTGAGCTAAAGTTGCGCAAGTTGTATAAACAGCAGATATAGCTGTGTATACACTGTGTTCGGTGGTTAAACCGACAAACTTTGCCAGAATATTCGAGAGATCGTTCGAAACGAAAGAAGTTTTACAAACGATGGATCGGTTCAGCTCCGTTAACGAAATATGGATCGATATGCCGATACCTTCCAGTTATCTGGTTAGGAGATTATATTCTCGTTCTGATTGAGACGAGCTGTTCTTGTTTGCAGCGTTTGCGTTCTATAGCGATAAGAGTAAAATATTGACTTAGCTAATGATGTCCTTGTGCAAGGCAGCGGTGCTAACATCGTCACCTACTCCACTCGTCCTTTAAGTGCTCGCGATGTCGCACCGAGCGGAGTGTGCCGCGCAGTTCGGCACAAGTTCGTCGAGTTTTCCATTCGAGACATACAGCTGCGGCGACTGAAATGAAATTTCTCTCTATATTTGCTTTATAATTTATTTGTATCAAACTATTTCGATTCTGCACTTTAAAAACTTTCACCGTGGTTTGACGACGTATTTGTGATTTCTCGAGCTTCGATCCTGGTTTTCCTGGTACGTTGCACTTTGTTCTGATGTTTCTCCGATCTGTGTTGAAAAGGTGGATTGGAACGTTAACGAAACGGCCGGAATAAAACGCAACGTATCAACGAAAATACGATCTAAAGCAGAGAAGTCGGAAATATGTTAGGATAATTCTACTTTATAATTTTTTCGTATACACTTTGAACAAAATGGGCTCAAGATTACCTTTTTGCGCGGTCGTGCCAACGTTTGATACCGATATTTCTCTTCCATTGTTCAGCAACGGAAGACGAGAGAATCTTCGCTGTCCTTTTCTTGTCGATCGTTCGTTATAGCGATTCAGTCAGCGGAATCGGTTTCCAACTCATTTCAACCGATAAAAAATTCCGAGTGAAAAATCGTAGCCGCCTAAAAAGCCGAGGTATTTGCATTTTGATTTTTTTATGGCACGCCTGCAATTTCACGCTCGTGTTTCGCAATAGACTATTCTGTTGTCATATTGCACGTTCAAAAGGTACCAACAATATGCCAATCGTTTCATATTTCCTTTGAATGATACCGCGCATTCTGTCGCCTTTTTTTTTCAAATTTCGTTCCCACGTATTTTAGGGAAATTAGAAGATTGGAACTTCACAGTCTGTAGGAATATCACGATACCTTATGATGTGATAATAAATTGGAGAAAGAGATATTTTCGCTTTCCAATCGTTGCGTCCTTGCAGTCACCACGATAATAGTTATTAGTACTGATAATAAATCAAGTTGAAAATCGCAATGAACGTAGCGTTATTTTATCGTCTGATGAAACGAAATCTCCGAGAGAAAGTTGTCTTGCTTATAGAATATCACGTATCTGGTCGTTGCAATAAAACGAAAAGATCTTTTCGGGTCAACTTTTTTTTCAAAAAAATGGAGATCCGAATGGAAAAATGGTATTCAACGTTATCAATTTGTTCTTTTCATCCAGAATCATCCCTTTTCAGGCATGCGTTGGTTACGCGATACCCTTTGCCTATCACTAGGATATCGTGTATTATAAAAACAAAAACTCCAATTTTTTTGTTAAAGTTCTACGGTATCGTATAAATTCTAAACGACGTTAAATAACTTCAAATAAAGCACGCTACGAACCATTAATTTCGTCATCTCATTAGGGCTTGCTATCTAAGTAAAATGATATATTTCCTCTGATTCCGCTGTGACAGCAAAGGAGAAAAATATTCTCTCTAAAAATTCATAAAAGGGATTATTTTGTATAAGTGCACCAGCAGTTATGCCACCGATCGATTTAATTATTTTCATTGAAATAATTCCAATGCTGATTACTCGATCGGTAAAAGTATTTCTTCGGCGAAAATCGAGCCCCCCCCCCCCCCGCCCGATAGATTTATCGCGCATCGCTTTAAATCCAGGATCGCAAATCCCTCTTCGAACGACAATCGATCGAACCCAGTTTCATCTGCGATAAAACTTTTAGCAATAAAGTTTGCGTCGGTAAGGGGTAGTCCATGAAGCAGCCGATACGAAAGAGTGAAGCGACTGAAATGAAATTCTATACGTATGTACACGCGGAGACGGGGCTGTGGTGATAAACGCGTTAGACAGAAGCAATTGGAATCCAAAGTGTTCCATCTGAGTTCTCGTAGCGAACGACCATAACCTCGTTTCCGCGGATAATGTGTGGCTTGCCTTCGACTATTCTCGAAATTGTCGTGTATCGTGTTCTGATCCTGGCCCGCAGTGCCTCGAATAACCATTGTCGGCGATCCGCACTGTTCGCGAAATTTCCTAATACGTGGATCGTGTGGCCCCTTCGTCGGTTACGCTCTACAAACGAGTTTTGCTAATAATGGAAAAGCCCGGTCCAGGGGAAATATCGGCGATATATTTTTATTTTTCGACAACGTTATTGGAACATCTTATAGAACATAATAGAACGGTTTTCTGACGGCATCTACTGCCGCTTCTGTCAAGTGAAGAATGAGATAAATAAGACGTTTTAGTTGCTCGAAAAAATTCGAACGCTCCTGCAAACTTTTTACGTATACACTGTACATACGAAACACATTTGGAAATCTTCGTTAGCACCGCAACGAGACACGGATATCGCGATTATATCGATAAAGTTTGAAACGCATCTGACAATGTGTATAAAAGTTTCAGGAAATTTTCTGAAAGCATACGTTTGGCAAAAATTACCGAAACATGTAAACAGTCAATTATTTCGATGTATTAACCAGCCACGATATTTAGCGAGAATATGTTCAACGCTGATCGTATGTTTCAAACTGCCGTTAATTATAAATATTAATGCTGTATACTAATTTTTCACTAATCGTCTCGTTACTTTTATATACATTTGCGAATTAGTTTCGAATCTTGCTATTGTAATTGCGATAGTCGTGTCTCGTTACAGAGCTAGCAGACTTTTCAAAGAGTTTCGTACGACGCGCGTAACGTGTTTATAAAAATTTTCCCTGATAATTGTTCGAATACTTTCGTGTGCTACCGTACAGCTTTCGATTCCTTCGTAAAACCTTCTGAAAAGTATTTCTTTATAAGGCAGCAATCGCTTTTAATTCGATTGGAAAAGTTTGCTTCTTTTTATAAAATCTTTCTTAGTAACGTATACGAGTTCGAGCCACATTTGAGTCAAGCGAAACGAAAGGTAGATTGCAGCGTTGAAGTACTTTCGTCGATTACGAAAAGTCCCGGTTCAGGTTGCACGAATCGTCGTAGATGTATAGTTCGACTGAAAGTTTCGAATACCGGGTGGGATTAACGAAGAACTTACACGAAAGGTTAATAATTTCACAATAGGGTTCGGCATTCGTTGCCTTGCCCCATAGTTTTCCTTCGTTAGCATGCAAATTAATTCGAGCTATCATACCGTTTAGCCTCGTTAGTTGTAGCTCGACGAAAAAAGCACCGTTTACCTTGGAAAATCGGTCACTTAGCTGTTTTACAACACGTACGATAAACATTGTTACTGCGCGAAAAGTTGCTGCGATACCACACGTTGCAAATTTCTATGAGTTCGCTTTTAAAAAATACCGATCGAAGAAATCCCTGCTATTGATTATTTCCCTTTCGCGAAAAAGAAGCATTTACAGATACCTAGAAGATTTCCTCAGATTTCATAACTCTCTTAGATGCGCTGAAACTACTTGGAACTTTTCTAAAATCTTCTCAGATTTTCCGATAGGATTCTTGGACGTTCGAGACTACTCTTAAGGGTCTATCAATGTTCCATATTTTCCGTGTATCGAACGAATTCTTGCATCTCTCGTGAAACTAAATCACGCTCATTCAGCCTTTTATTTTCCGCGCTAAATACCTTGCTATACTATGGAGATAAGACTCAGTTATTTTTTAATTAAAGACGTAGTCGATTCGCAGGCATTTCGTCTTTCGCGTCGAACGAGACTGAGAAATTGCATTTCTAATTAGCGGTACATACGTAAGTTCTCGCGTCGACGTTACGATGTAATGCGTTCAACATTGAGAGGCATTCCTCCGTTGCTATTCATACGTGTTTCGACGTCTGCCTAGAAATTAATAAGCATAGCTTCGACTTATTCGAGCGAGACTAAGCATCGGGATAACATGCTGTTTCTACGAGCGTGTAGCAAATATTTCCCTTCATGCGTAATTTCCTCTAAAGATACTTAGTCCAATGAAATATGTGTATAAATCAAACCTTGACAAACGTTTTTTCATCGTCGGATGTAACGAAGATAAATGCGTTCGTTGTCATACACGATTAGGCACGAAGTAAATGATCAGGTAATGGAGATAATAGGTATCAGCGAAGTTCCTTTAAATATACGGCTTGTTGACAGAAAAATATAGAAGTTAAGTACAACGGTGGATAAAGCAAAATTTTCTATCGATATTACTACGAATCTTATTATCTTTTGTACCAACAATTTTTTTATCATACTGGTAACGATCATCTATCCTGTGGCATACGTTATATTTACTCATTGCTCTTATCAAATACGAATTCATCTTGTAAAATTACCTTTGCCTTTTTATCCTTCTTATTTCGTAAATTTTCTTTTTCCCGCCACTGTACACAAGATATTATAGTTCGTTTACACTTTGTCGATAGCTACTTGCGCTTTTTATCTACTTATTTCTGTCGCCGTCCGTGGACACGATACAACCGAAATGGAGGAGTTTGTAACGCCGTAAATAATAAAAGTACCATTGGCTGTGGTGATCGTTTGTTATTATGAGTATTTCGACACGTTTTGTAGGCATTCGACTTGGAGCTCCGTTCGAGAATTTATATATCCTGGGTTGGCCGTTTCGCGGACGTAGCTCGATTGTGGCAACATAAGTTACCAGCGGAGAAACTTGGCCAATAAATAATTCTTTGGTAAGGTGTCCGCTACTCGAGCGGAGACGGAGCGGAATACGCGAGGGGTGGCTAGCTGGTTGGCCAGCGAAACGATACGATGGCGAGGGCGTATCGAGAATAAAAAGAGCGGCGGAGGGGAGAGAAATAGGAAAATAAGAAATTCGACGGGAGCGTGGCAACAACAAGGGCAACAACAATAAATAGGACGATGGATTTCGTACGCGATGCCGCGAGTTTCCACGCCGCTTTTATATAAATAACCCGGAGACGAAGGTTCAATGTTGCTCGTAAAACTGAATTATGTTCTCCTTTTCCCTGCCTTTTCCATTTCCTTCTAGTATTTTGCCCCTGTTACTCAGACTCATCCAAGATCGTTACCCGCTGGCTTTGTGATTATTCTGTGTGTGACCGAGTAGATGCGAATCGTATGTCTCTTCCTTTACGACACTGATTTATGCTGTCTTAGATAATGCTGGTTTCTAGGTAAACGCTAAATCAAACTTTCGACCGTACGGAATGTAAGTATGTGTATATATATTGGGTTGTCCGGAAAGTCTTTTTTCGTTTTAGAAGCAAACAACGGATGCACGACATTTTTTCTTTCGTATTATTTTATCGAATTACGTGTGATCGTAATAATAGAAACGGAAGAAAATGGATCATGCGTGATTCAGTAAAATACTAGAAAACGTAAAATAAAAGAAACAACCTAATACATGATATTAATAATAAATTTAATAGACAATACGCTTATTCGTAACATTTATTGGAAAACCGGGATAGATTTTACTTTAACCGGTATCTTGCGCTGCAAGATACATGCAATGCAAATGGAATAACGCATTGGCGATAAAATAAGCGTAAAATGAGCGAAAAGCATCCAGTTTGTATTAAGTATTAGGTGTCCGAATACTCTATACTTGAACATCTGACTTGGAAACTCGAAGGCCTCGTATTCCCCTTGTTAGCTCAATTAGTCGCTGCACAAAGCCCCGTGAATAAAATGTTTTCGGTTGAGAGATAAATGAAGTATGCGCATCGTTGCCTTCGGTGCTTCTATGGGTGAAAAGTCTGCCTTTCAAAGCGGCTTTAAGCGAACATTGATAGACATCCATTCATGGACACTGCCTCGCGATAGTGTATTAGCCCTATATTGTGTAGCGAGTGTTCGATAAATTTCAGCTTTTCATACACCTTCCAAGTACAAAATGCGAATCGCAAGAAAGCTGTTCTTCCACTAATAGCGGTGCGGCCATTTCGATGTTTCTATACGCAATTCCGATATACTGTAATACATACTCGATAATCGCAATTGAATATGCGCCTCCTTGACGATGTAATGGCTGGCACGTCTTCTTTTAGGATCTCGTTCTCGAATCTCGTCACCGAAATAGACGATCCATTATTCACTGGGAAGTGAGAATTTTACGGAATAGTTTGCGCAACATTTGGCTAAAAGAATTTGGGTCGGTGCGTAAGATCGACTAGCACGAGATAGAAAAAGCAGAATATTCGGCTTGGCGTGACGAAGCTGTTTCGCATAGACGCGTGGACGAGTTTCGCATCGACTGACACCAGCCTCGCGTAATAGATTCCTTTCTCATTCTGTGCTCGTTACGGCATCACGATATCGTCCCTCTTCTTCCGCTTTTCCACAGCGAGATGAGCCGTGCTGTACATCGGCTGGAGTGCAGAATCACCATCGTAAAAACTGGTCGTTCCCTTCAATGCGCATTTGTCAGCTGAAGATGCAGGCAGCATTGTCGAGTTTGCAACGCTCTATTGTTTGCGTACCCTTGTTTCAGAATGAGAAGCTTCATAGAGCGTAGAGACGCCGGCGAACATTACATTTCTGATACCGTAATCTCGTTTCGCGAGCAACTCTCGCGAAACAGCTTCGCGTTCGAGAGGCAAATTATGCGATAATCGATGGTTTATTATTTAATAACGTTCAAAGAGAAAACAGAACGTTAGCGAGCGACTATTTAGCCGTGTAGAAAACGGCAACTCGAAGCTGGCAAGTTTGTTGAAAATCTCGATATCGTTACGAACGACGGCCAACGATGCGTTAACGCGCATCGTGTCGGTTTTATTTTCGCTTTCAGTCCGTTTGAAGCACGGCCGGGGCAATATCAGCTAAATTAATCACCTTATAAATTAGGCTGCACAATTTCCTTGTGTAAATGCGTTTCAGAGTAATTTCTTATTCAGCGTGTAGAATTACGGGAATAACGAAGTCTGAATGTAGTTTCGGAACGAAGCGTTCTAATTGCGCGAGAATAATCGGAATACTTTGTTTCAGTCATTTTAATTTCTCCTTTGCATAAAGCAATATTTCGCCGAGTATATCACACGAACGTAACATCGAACGAACAACAGATGTAAATTTCTAATTAATTGAATATAACAATTTGAAGCTTCAAACGGGGACTTAGTCGCATACGTTGCGATTAGACAAATCTTTGGCGTCCTGATAAACTCTACGAGTAAATTTCCGCGCGATCGCGAGAATTTCATCGTGTTATTTACGAGTTTGACGAACGTCCGCGCCAACTGTCTGCAGATTCTAACTCGGCGTTGACACGACCGAGAATAAAAGCGAGAAAACGGCATCCAGCTGGACTAAGCCCTTGAATTAAAAGGAACGACGTGGCGAGGAATTATCTAAACCTCTAATCTGTATTTCGACGAACTTGCCGGCGAAATCGTTCGCGGCGTTCATCGGTCTGGTACAGGACAAACATTTCGAGGTAAGGATGTAGAAGAAAGGGAAGGAAACCTCGTAACAGGAGATTTCCATTTAGAGAGATCTTCGCGAAACCTGTGGGGCTGATATCAAACTGTAAGGGCTCGCGCGAAATAACACGCTCGGAAAGCGTTTCTTTCCAAATCTAGAATCGTTGTCCGGACAGATTGCGCGAACCTCGTCGCCTTTGTGTTAGAGAAATTTGCTACATCGCCCGCGTGTGTAAACGGTTTAGACAGAGGAAATATTTCGGTTCTCGATATTTTAACTTCAATAGAAGACAACTGCGAACAGGGATCGGCTTCCACTATCTAACGCACTTGTTTCTCTTACGATTTCATCTTACGACGCCTTACTCTTATAATTTCTGTGAGAAAGGAACGTTGGCTGCTCGAATACTTACGCAGCGAGAGAGTACGAAAGAATAAAAGTAATGGCCGGCAGTGTGATTGACAGTGTCGATAATAATCACCGTTCAAGATATTTAGAAACGTCAAGCGTATCGATTAAACATGACCGTATCACGGATTACTAAATCTTCGATAATGCGTCACGTAACAACCTAGTGGACTATCTCGTGGTGATTAATTCGCCATAACTCGCGTATAAACCACGTATTAAACGGGACTGCGGATGTGTAAGCGAGTTCGTGGCACGACGTGGACACCTTAAAATCTATGAGCCCGCAAATTTATCTTGTAGGGCGAAAAATACGAAGCCCTTAATTCGAAGGAATTATGTCGTAAACGGTTCTATCGCAAAATCTTCGTGTCGTAAACGCAAGAGCGTAGGCGGTATTCGTAAAAGCGGAGTTCGCTGCTTACGGAAATTGTAGCGCTGTCCGGATACGTGTCCCTCGAACAGGTTGAACGTTGGCCAGGGGTGAGTTTCAAAGGGCGGTTCGAGTCCATTTATTATCCCCATTATCATGCCAGTGAACTCTGTCTCTCTATTGCCGGGGGAATAAGCCATGCACCTATAGATATAGTGTCGCGTTAGCCCTTTTCTCTCGACAATGCTGCCGTTCGTAGCTTGTTTCGCTGTCGAAGTATAATCAACAGTGTCGATAGTCTGCCACCATGTTCGATCAAGTTTTGCCAACCGATTCCTCGTACACTCTATTCTCCGTAGTTCGACGACACGAGAGCTTTCTCGGTATTTAATGCCTTCTGAACGATGGTAATTTGCTTCGCAATCGCGAAAATTTACAATGGGATTGTATTAACCGTAATTAGAGGGCTCATTGTTCCCACAAATGCCGATATAAATGCCGTGTAATTTATTCGTTATTTCGTTTTCTTCCTCGGGAGTTGTATTTTTATTTTTTTTTTTTTTTTTTTTTTTTTTTTTTTTTTTTTTTTTTTTTTTTGTTTTCTTTATTTTCTTTCCAAGTCTTTCTTTCTTCTCTCGATTTTATATGTGATTGTTAGATCGCGGATTTTTACGAATTCGTGCAAAATTAGGAGACCTCGAGATTTATAGAACGCATCAAAGTATAAGAGTCGTTACATTTTTCAATAATTTCGATCGCAAAAATATGAATTTGCGTAAAAATCTGCGATCTAATGTTTATCTTTTAATAAATAGAACGAACGACGCGACTCGCCCCTTTGCACTTATTTATGTAACGTCTGCTTAATTTCCCGAGTTTTCCATAAAAACCCGTACAGCCACGGAACCATTTCGTTTTATTACTTCCGAGAGAATGAGCTTATGAGTTTATGTGAAATCATAAATTGCACGGACAAAGCTTGCCTCCGGTAAAGTATCGACGAGTTACCGTGTACTGTGTGTCTAAATAAATTCTTGAATAAATTCTTCAACGATAGAATTGTTTGATAAATAAACGAATATTTCTCGTACGCGAATACCAGTTGCATACGTAGTGAGGATGAAGATCTATAGGTTTATTCAATTTATAAATCGTTGGTTCGTTTATTGTTAAGGAGCGTGATCTGATAATACCACATACTATGGAAATTCCTTTCATGTTTAAGAAATATAACCTCTCTCTCTCTCTCTCTCTCTCTCCAATTAACACAACGTATTCCTTTCTTGGAATCAAAACAGCCAAACAGGCAGGCGCTTCAATGTCGAATCTCGCATGTCTCTGACACAATGCGAAAGTCTCGTACGAACAGCTAATATACACAGCAGTGCGTGAAGTTCGTCTATCGACTAATTTATTGTATATCATAGTACACGTCGAAGCGTCGCGCGAATCAAATTTGATTTGATTTGAGTATAGTAAGAAATGGGATATCACTCGCTGGAAACGTCTTGTGTGTCAAAAGATTCGGTCGAGGAGAAAAATAAGTAGACAGGTAATTGAAATTAAGTATCAATGAAATTTAATCGAACTAGTACCAGTGTTATACGCTTAAGTTTTATTTATTAGATTGTTCGAAAAGTTTCTTTGGTTTCATAAGGAAATAATAAATGCACGACCCTTTTTCGTTTGATATTATTTTATTGAATTTTCTACGATCCATTTTCTCCCACTTCTATTGTTACGATCATACGTAACAAATTCAATAAAATAATGTTTTTTTTTATTTTATTTATTTTATAATTACCATCAATTCTGTTCAGAATTTTCAGTAATTAGGCTGGTGTAATAAAATAATATAAAACCAGAAACGTTGTGCATTCATTATTTCCTTATAAAACGAAAGCAACTTTTTAACCTAATATTATATTTCCTTACAGCTACGCAGATTATTTAGTAAATAATTGAAAGGAGTATTTGTATTTTTGTGCAAACAGTCATGCTTAACGAAACTTCATCGATACCTGGTTTCTGTATACGTACCTTTAATAAGTCTTTCTTGAAGCATTGACATGATTTTCGTATTAGTGTAATTCCTGTGTGCCAAGTGTCGCAGTGACCAGCTTCAGAAGTATGTTCGAGTAAAAGAGTCGATTCTCGTAAGGAACGTCCTTTTTTTGGGAAATGTCCGGTGCTGATTCTCATCGGCCGTATTTCTATGGCATTTTCTGCAGCAAAGTGAAAGCTCGAATAAATTTTTCACCCGGGGCATAAATATCTCTTATTCAATTCGATTCGCTGGTTTAATACTGTCGCGCCAAGCCTTCCAAAGTGAATTACAGTTAACATTTCCCTATCGATCCGCCGAGTGTAATAAATCCCCCTTTTTTTCTACTGTCTGCAAAGGGATGCATCCCGAAAGCGATGGAAGATAAAATATCCGCGGAAGTTTCTGTCTCATTACCGATAAAAGGAGACACGAACGGCGGCACATTTGCGAAGGTACTGGCCTGGAGGAAGCTCCGGTGAATAAAATAAAGGGAGCAATAGGGCCGTGGTGATTGGCTCGTTGAAACGGCGGTATGGGTGAAACCGTTCGATGAAAATTGCCGGTAGCAGCGTAGCCAAGCTAAATTAATAATTTTCCCTGGCTCCGCTACCGAACATTTCGATAATATAGAAAATTTATAACGTCGCGTAAACCACGCTTTTTCGCCGTACTGCTCTTTCTTCGCTACTTCCATCGCGCTTTTACGAGGCTAGCCAGCTATCGACCACGTGGAAACTTCGTGTTCACCATTTACGCCTATCTTTACGACTTTCTTCGGTCCGATCACGATAGCCGTCATCGCGATCTTCGGTAAAACTACACGTTCAAAAATTAACGAATTTCTTCCTCGTTAGGGACACTGTAATCAGCAGAAAACAAGTTCCGGTACGATACTACGTAGATAGTAGGTTTGCAGTATTATTCCAATTCTGTTGTCAATTCGATTTATCGATCGATTTGTCGAATACATATACAACTGGAATGGTTTATAGATAATGGGCAAATACATTTAGGAAATTAGAAGATTCATTTCGGGGAAAATATTTCGCGTCCTATTTATTACTAGTGCTGGGAGAAATTTGATGACGATCGATAAGAATTTGCGCTTCAGAGGTCAATTAAAATTTTTATTTCAGTAGTTTCGTTCCTTCTTCGTGGGAGATATCTTTTTAAATTTTCAAGATAAGCTCAATAATTACTCGCAGTAAACTACCCATTGCGATTAATTCAGGCGAACGAAGTCGACGTGCCAGTACAGGTTGCGCCAAATGAGACCATTTACGGTTAAGCAGCATCGTTAAAAGAAGTCAATAATCGCGAGGCTTTTTGCACGTTCGTGTCGTGCAATTTAGCGTTAACCTTTTAACGACGCAAATTTTCTTCGCGTTTCTTCGTCGCCGTGTTATTTTTCCATTATCGAACAAATATGCCGCGAACATATCACTGTTATTTCATTAAACGCTACAACAGGGTGAGCAAATTTCCTACCTTCGGTAATTTATTACAAACTGCTTGTCAGAGAAGAACATGCCTGTGGTACATGCGGAGTTGCACTTGCTTTGTTTCGGATAACAACGCTGAAACCACAGCAAATATACATCATGGAATAAAAAGTATTTCACGTACGAAGCGGTAAATTTAAGGTAAGTCTTCGAATAAAAGAGTTTCGATAAATATAAAACCGTAGTTGTACATATATCTCATAATATACATATGTCTCATGACTCTCCCGAAATTCGTTTTGTACTTTTTAGTAGATCGTTTTAGCAAGTTTTATTACTTTTATGTAAAATCTATTTATTTATTTATCTCGATTCTTTAAAAATATACGTACATGTATCTATCCTTCACATTGTTTAGACAATTTTTATAAAACTCGCCGAAACGCACACATTACTCGAAAGACGAGCAAACTTATTACCTTGAAAAACTTTAATTCAAGCGTATGTAATATTAGTATGTCTTGTTCTCAAGTAGTAAGATCACGCAGTAGTCAGACTATACGATTAGCGCAGACGATGTTCAATCGGACGTTAGTTTTAGTTTCTACCGTTAAATGGCTCGAGTCGCTGTGATATAACGATACGAGCATAAGTGTAAGGAGACCTGTTTTTAATATGTTGTACAAAGCTATCTGCCATTAGTATATCAGTTTTTTCATTACGCTGATGGAACCCGCTTACGATATTCTTATTCGTCAGAAAACTTCCACCTCCACGTGCCCCGCGTACTAATATTTCTCTATTTTACACATCCCATAATGTTCACGCGGACTGGTTGTTTTCTGAACGGTTGTTGCCATTACTCGTTGTTCCTGTCCTCTCCCTTACGGTTCATCTCTCCGGTTTTGCCACACGCTCGCCAGTTCTTCAGCTCGCTGTGCACGTGGCGCTGAAATTTATCCCCCGGTAAAGTGACTGTATGCGAACAGCTAGCTGACATTAAGTATTATGAAGGGCCCGTGATGCATGCGTGCATCAGCTATATCTAACGTGAAACAATAAATTGTGCAATTTAATCGTGGCGCGAAGGAATTCCGATTACGCGGCTTCATTACTTTGCGAAGGAAAAAGGCGAGGAACATACGCTTAGCTCCGTTCCTCTCGTCGTACCTTATCTTATTCATCTGTTTATTACTCGATCGTGCAAATTTACCATTACTCTCGCCAAGCGAGTCCGGTAAAATCGCCGTGAATGCAACTTCGTTGAAACATCGTTGGAGAAGTTAAACAAAGTCCGGTTCGAAGTTTCTAATTTGCGTTGCTTGAATGGATCATTTGAAGAATGTCCTTGCGTTCGGAGGAAGGCTAAGATCTCCGAGGAAAGAAACTGAATTTCTTCTTACTTCGGTGTCCATCTCGAACGATTCTTCGTGAAGAAACTTTAATCTGCCTCTCTATTGCTTTACCATTCCCAATTATAGCAGCTGAATGATCGCTTTCACTGCCTTGATAAATTCTCACGTTCGATACTTGGCAGAAAAGCTCGTATGAGTCAACGATTAATTTACGCCCCAGCGCAACGTGTCGCGTTTATGTTGCAAAACTTTGTTTGCTCGATATTATATCTTGAGTCAAGAAAAGATGTTAATAAACATAGTTAGGAACTGCTGATTAGGAGATTAGAGATGGAGCGTCGCGATGAGGTAGGTAGATTCTTGCCAGGCCTCGGGCGATATGCTCGCACGCATGCCCCTGTCGTTTAATTTAAGCACAACCAGGTTAACAAAGTTCAACGTTTTCAATAAGGAACATTCTTCTTGAAAGCACCCTGCGAGTTGCAGATGCCGCGAATCGTAACAATTTCATTGTAAAATCCAGTCGAGAACGAGACTTTGAAAAATCCGGCGAACAAGGCCTCGGACAAATCGAACTTATCCGATTTACTTTTCATCGACAGTGTCACTTCCGTCATGCCGCCATCTCTGTCTCTACGTTCCCAGTGCAGTCGATATTTCATCGTTCCAGATCTAGAAAATTTCCAAACAAACGAGCTTATTCAAAATTTCAGACACTTGTATACAAGTTGAACACAACCAGGACAATCGCTTCGTACAAGTACGCTTGCGTTACTCTTGGTGTTGCAAAGTTTTCGCAAGCGCGAAGATCCGTTTTGTCGACATAATCGGCGGACTTGTGACGCAACTTTTCTCATAAACGATCACCGTCAGCCGACCACGCAGCGGATAGCTGAAAAGGTATTGAAAAGGCGCGAACTTGATATACACGTGCAAGGATCCAGGTTGGCAGTGGCCGCCACGTCGGCAGTTTTTCCGTTGCGCGTTGCCATTGTTCTTCGTCTTCGTCCCTTTTCTTTGGCTCGTTCCCTAGATCCATCTTTTTTCTCTGACTTTCTCTTTGCCCATCTTTTTTCCTGCCCGAACTCTTCTGTATACATGGTGGCAGAATTTATTCTCCTGTAAAATAGCCGGCCGCGAACATCGGCCTGGCAGCAGTACCGCCTGCAATTATGTAAAAACTATGCTAATAGAAATTGCATAGAAAAATCCATTTATGATGGCGGGCAGGAGCGGCTAGGCTGTTCGTAAGGGGTATAGGAAGAACAGGGATCGGACGATCCCTAGCCAACGAAAGGGGTATTTCGGTGTAATGAAAAAAACTGGCGAAATTATGCAAATACGATAATGTATGCAAAATGGACTGAATACCGGTTAAACTCGCTGGAATCGATATGCGCCTTTCACAGCTTTTGTTTCTTCTCGCCATTGGCTATTTCTTCTCGTTCGGTTTTTAACGTCCAGCCGTTTTATAATACGCGCTACTTTTAATTTATTTATTAAACACATGCAGATTTGTTTATAACGCGGACGTAAATGTCCGATAATTTCCTTTCGTGATTATCAATAAGGGCATCGCGGGGATTCCTTTCATTTATTAAACATTCTAACAAGTACTCTACTTTGGACGCTGCGCGTATCTCTGTATGTTACGGGGTTTTCATTGTTCTGTGTAATTTTTATCGCTCTAAATTTCGCATAAATGCATAGAAATCCGTAATTACGATAAATTATACACGACCAAATTGACGGATAATTTTTCTTCGATTGAAACGAGTTCGCAACAACATTCGTCGAACAACAAGAATCGTAGGGTAAGGATTCGGGTAATAAAAGTTTTGACGTATAATTATCAACGAATTGTCGGACTTCTCGAAGATTTCTTCGAAATTGTACTGCGTGGAACGAAGTAAAAGGAAATCCGAAGAGGCTAAGTTTGGGAAGTACGTCGGTTGTAATACGACTTCCCATTGTGGTTCTATCAACGTTAACCGAGTGCTATTATAACATGGAAACTAGCATAATCTTGCAGTAGGATTATTTGATCCAATTTTTTGCGCAAATTGCGTACGTTTCAATTTCTCGTTAGAACCGCACCGTTTGTNCACCTACGTAGGTCTACACTGGCATTCTGACCTTGTTATAGAAGCTCATAGTACATAATCTCATGCATATTCCATTAAATACATATACAATACAATACATATCTTGTGACCATGGATGTTTCATCTTGGCTGTGACACAGAACGATCACCAGGATTTAGTCGTGATCTATTGCGATTAGGATTGTTATGGAAAATCCGTTTTTTTTTTTTTTTTTTTTGTGGTCAACCACGGTTTGGTACAAAAAGGATTTTGTGCTTGTATCGATTTGAGGATGAAAGAGAATTTTGTTGGCAATTTTATTGGTTTTAGGACGATTTCTCATCGCGCATAGGCGTCTAGTTTTTGGAAATCTGACTAATACAGAATCTTTGGCTAATTGCTTCTTTTATTTTACGATGACCTGATTTTACGGTCACCTGGAAGATTCAGATTTTAAAAGGTCGAGACCGAGTTCTAAAAATGCGCGAACTTTCGGTTATTGTCCCTTCACCGCGTGTTGCATAAATGATTGTCGCCGTTTTATAGCAGCAGCTTGGTAATTTCACTGTATCAACAAAAATATCGTTCAGAGATAATTCAAAGCGTGTTTGTCTCGGTCGTATTCTCGACGTTGTACAGAGAGGAATTTTCGTTACCCAGCTGCTTCGAGATTACTACGTGAAATAAATGATACCGCATTCCACAAGGCGAAGAAAAAGGACGAAAGAAAAATTCTGAGCATTCAGCGTGTTCAGGCTGCGTTTTCACAGAAGACGTAGTTCGCTTCAGTGCTGCATTCATAACGAAGTGTTACGCCAGACGGTCTGAACAGACGTTCGAGATGAGCACTCGTAACGCGACTTCCATAACAGTATGTAAGTACTAAATAGCGAGCGTTGCTCGAGTCTACTAGCGAGACTCGTGTCAAACTTTTCATCGGAAACGGCGAAGAAACGAACCGACTAATTTCTAAACACGTTTCCATCGTTTGCTTTTGCCGGATCTCGCAGGTTTGCAATTCTACAATTACCGAGTACGTTTGCAAGGAACTCGACTCGATGTGCCAGTATACAGAACTGATAAGAACGTTATCGCGGGATTCGTTAAAACAACTGGCGAGACTAATGTAAATTTACAAGCGTGGCTCGCCTACAGTTTTCGTTGGAAATAAACGCGTAACAAAAACGGCAATGGGAACATAGATACCTGGCTGCGATGTACAGAGGGCACGTTTACACGTGGCACGTCGAGCTTTGGGAAGAAGTTCGCACGCTCACCGTGTAATGGACGATTATAAGCATGAATATGTAAATGGCATTTACGGTGCAAACGGTGTTCAATGCTAGTAGCACGCGCTCGTACTTCAGCTCTTTCATGGCGTTGCACCTTAATAACGTCACCTTAGTCACATGCTTGATGTACGTCGTGTTTGCCCCGTCACCGAATGAAGAATGATCGGCCATATGGAAAATTTTCACGATTTTCTCCATCGCTGAAAATGTACGGGGAAAATTAGGAAGTAAACGTGATTTTAGTTAGTTTGTTGGAGGATTTCTTACATGAACATCGTAAAGTCAGATAAAGTCGGATTTCGTACGATCAAACGAGATAATTTCATATATTCGAGTTAAACGTTGTTTCGTCTTGCAGAAGCGCCTACTTCTAACTCGAATTGATTAACAATTCTAACTCGAATAAATCAATAGAAAATATTTCAGCGTTTAATAGTTTGCGAAACTGCGCTTTGGCAGTGTAATTGCTCCTAATCTTCCTTCCTGCGTCGTTAACATAGCTTGCCTTGAAAGGTATGAGGGGACGGGGTGCAACTACTTGCCCTGTATCCGGTTGTAGACAGAACTTCGATAACGATATGCAGTTTCCTATAGATTCCAACTCTTCGTCAAGCGCATCAATTTCCATGAATCGTTATTCCATTCGAAGTCCTATATTCGGGGAATAAATCTAAATTCCGTCGTATTAAAACTTTCATCGTCACTGATAAATACGTATCAATCGTATTATTCAAATTATTATTAATTAAATGTCGCGGTCTGGAAGTTCTACCTTCAAGTTGCTAACTCCATTCGATAGAATTTCAACAGCTGGAATTATAATCTCAGCTTGTTCCATATTTTACGCGTTGTTGCAAACTGTCCCGTGTTCGTTACGAATACATCGCGACGTTTTAAGATTATCCCGCTACGTCCAAGTTTCGCAGTTTTAATTCGAATCATCGGCGAAAGGTCGTGAAGTGCAACTTAATTCGACCTGATCCCGTGGGCTAGTTACGGTTGAACTAATTTCGAAGGAACGGACTTATCGCTGTTGAACTGGCTCGTTGCAGCAAACCTTTAACCGAGATGCCCTCGCAGTTTCTTCCGACATTACCGAAAACGAAATAAAACGAAAACGGTGTTCGAGAAGAGCCGGTACTTTCACATGATTACGTCCAGCTTGTGCCCACTTGAGTTGCTTAATTAACTCCCTTATCCTTCGTAAATGTCAAGAGGACAATACTTGGGGAATCGTATGCCCATTGTCTTGGTAATTTTACAAGACCACGTGTCTTTTATGACTCTGGATTTCGAACTACTCTCTACGTCGAGTTCTGCTTGCTTTTCAACGGTTGAATGTCTTCATCTGTCTATGAAGAACATCCCGTGTAATTGCATCCCATAAAGCACATAATGGTTATTAAGTAATTACAAGTATAATTGTTTGCTCTTCGATAAAAGGAATTTAGTCGTCAAACGTTTAACGTTTTAAATAAAAATATTCGTTAGGAGAGACGAACATCCACGTCTTTATTCGTTGCAATATCACCGCGATTATTGTACAGCTTTTTCGTCTAATGCGAAAGGACTTTTGATATTACGTGGAAAACATTCGAATTAATTTCTTTTTTTTTTTTTAATGAGAATATATTCTGATTTATATTCTCCTTTGGCCCTATTCGAATAGTTGGAATCAAATCGTGTAAAATAGCGCGTAAGCCAAAAGTTACAAGAATGTACGATCGAATATCATTGATTCGTACTACTGATTCGTAGAAAGTGCACTGCGTAAGTGATATTAGACTATCTATAGTCAGACAAATGTTACGATCCTAAGCAGTATACGAAGAACGTGTCGAGTAATTCGTTTTTATATTACGTTCCGTTGTACGTGTGTAGACTCCGTCTGTTGGAACATTTTGATCTAATAACGTTGGAAATTTATAATTAACAGAAATGGCGAAGTATCGATGGTTCGCGGGTTAGGATGCAGCAGCGACGCCGTTTGAAAAGGTAGTTTGTGAAAGGACTTCGACAGAATAAAAAGTAACGAGGGTGACATTCGCCGCAAAGGGTCAAAGCATCCTTGCTATTGCGAAAGTAGAATAGGACCGTGTCTGTCTGCGTGACAACGAATATCCTTCGAGGGAAGGAAAATGTCAGACCTCGTCTAGACGAAACCTTCACGAGAAATATACGACGCTCGTTTCATTCATTTACAAAATGTCTTCCTCCTTTATTCACGGAGAATTTCACTGAAAATTTCTGCTGAAATACGCTGTCTTACTTTTGTTTAAATTTACGATAAAATTTATATTTAGCCAGTGGTTAACGCCAACGAGCGTATCAGTTTCGTGAAATCCGAGAGAATTCAAATATTCGAATTATGGCGAGCAACTTACAGAGAAACTCTATAACGCGACAAAATTACTAAGTTAATAAGTAGTTTTAAACGTGTTAAACGTTTTTAACTACGTATATTCAAACGTACATTTCTGTGATAATGTAGCCTTCAGGTTTTTCCATAGAAAATGTACATACAACAGTAAAGAGAACGTTTTTGCTTTATGACTTCAGCTAAAGCGCCATACGCGATCACAATTTTTTTCGTCGGCGACAACGTATGTGCGTACGCATAGATCTACGCGCAAAACGGGATTATATGTAATTTGCTGCGAGGACGGTCACACGCGCTCCGATGGATTCCAGGGATTTACATGTATCATCGAAGCGAGAAATACTCGCACTTTGTAAAACTTCGATGTGTATCTGGAATGAACTGTATTTTATCCTTTTTTTTTTTTTTTAAATACTTCTCGCTTTCATCCTCTGGTTTGATTTGCATTTAAAAGAGTCACACGCGTCGGACAAAATATCCATTACACGCTTTTGTACGTATAAATTAATTCAACACCTGGTAATATTTAATAATTCTGTATGATGATTCTTGTCATTCTACCGACAACGCGTATCTGCCTGTATCGGCGTTTTAAATTCGTGAAATTTCTTTAATTATCAACCATGGTGCATTATATTAAAGATACTTTGATTCGATCAAAGATTAGATATACGAAAAGAAATTTTTAAGAGGTATTACGTACTAGATTTCCAAGTTTATCGAATTGCGTGGAACTGAGAGTCGCGGATGCATCAAACTGTCACTTAATAAAGCTCTATTGGTTTACCTCAAATTATCTGCCTGGAAACTCGATGCGGGAGTATCGAAGGTTCCCAATTGTAGCGGCTATCGTTAATTGAATGGAGTATTAGCTCCATCAAGAATTCAGTTGAATGACACGTAGCTATTAGGCATTGATGTGAGTTCAATAGCGATACCATGCATCGTGGCTTTCTTCACAGTCTTTGCTACGCGATCTAAACACGAAACGTTGTAATATATTCCATTAATGTCTTAAGTAAGTAAGCGGTTTTATCGAAGAAATAGTTAAGAAATAAAGGGATTAACAGAGAGACCGGCATCGCTTACGCTCTTATAAATAGAATTCGATACGTTCATTCGGAAGTTATTGCACGTTTTACGTGTCGATCCGTTCACGATATTTTAGCCGTATAAAAGTGTACTGCTTCTCTTCATATTCCGTCAGTGATATCGGCAATTCCGACGTACGGTAAAAATTGTTGCTTCGGTTCGGCTGAAAATGAATTAACACGATTCCGTGCACGCACTAACGAACTGTGCGCGAGCTTTTCTTTATCGGTCGACTATTGATTCACGAAACGACAGCCCAATACCGTCTATATCCGTAGTGCAACTCGGACCGGCCTTCCTGTCCGTTTTCCAGCGAATTCGCGGGAATTCGCATTGCACGGTTTCGCGGTATATCGGCGATTTACGAGGCGCCAGAACTCCGACTTTCTCTCTCTTTCTCTTCGTAGCGCAGTAGCACGGTATAACAGAGAGTTTGCGTGGAAGAGCCACGGAAAGAGGAACCAGTAGTCGGACAATGGGCAATTTTCCGTACAGACGAGAAGTTTCGTGGTGGGCCTCGGCGACGATTAGATAGGCGTCGGTGTAATGGCGGCAGGTCCAATCTGCATTTGTAATGACGAACGTGGAAGGTGACACAGTGTCTGACCTCGGTGCAGGGACATCGGCCATCTATTAACCCCTAGGGCCACACGAACCCTGCCTGAGTCGTCTGCTTCTCTGTCACGGGGAACCACCCCGGGCAACCCGGTGCAACCCTGTTCGCTACCGCGGCCTCTTAACGATCCCCCCTCCCCAACTACCGCCATCGTTCACCATTCTCCGGCTACAATCCTGTCTTCTAAAGGCTGCACGTATATTCGTTACGAGAATATGCGCGTCTCCTCTGTACTTCGAACGCTTTCCATTAAATACGTTGGCCCTCTCTTTGTTACCTTGCGCTCGTGTAATTGGCAAACATTTCCACCGGCGATGATACGACGCGAGAGAGAAAACATTCGAGTCGAATAAAACGTTGAAACGATAGTTTTAAATATCTTAGAAAATTGCTAAACAGACGTAGTTGCTCTGCGAGTGTAAAAAATGTCTCATTATCAAGATGTACGGGCAAATGGGCTTGAAATAATAGAACGTCTCGGATAGAAAATTATTAATTAAATAAATCTGCGTCAAGTTCGTGTGTTACAATTACATTTGTAGCTACCGATACAGTTTTATTCGTACAGGTAAATTATTGCGACAGGCGTACTTTTTCATTTGGACGAAGCTCCAACGATATTGATTTATCGTCGAATTTGGCGGTAATTCTGTCTACGCTGCGAACGACCGTAATGAGATTCTACCAATGCCAGATTTCCATGCATTCGACCAAAAGGCGGTATCAATTAATTATTATCCTTGCTATTGGATTGCGCGATTGCGCTTCTGCAAGTTTACTGCCACGCACGATCTCTGATCCTCGAATCTCGGATCCTTTGGTATTCACCGCGAATTCGCAAGTTAAACTGAGCCCTTGCGTCCGTTTCTCCGCAAAGCTCGCATGATCATGCACGAATATCGCTTATATCTGTCGGTCGCCACCGATAGAGAGAACAACGTATGAATTAACGAGAGGAATAATCGACACGAAAAGGAATTATTAACTTCGAGTCGGAGTACTGCTTCGTTGAAACAAACCTCGCTCGTCTAAATAGAATAAATTCATGCAGAATATCCGTTTCCTTATAATTTACTTACAACGTTTAATATATCATCTCCGAGATTGTAGACGACTATTGCTGAGCTTCACAGAGAAAATTCTTTTGTTAGAAGAATTAAACATAACAATTCCAACACCTGTAGCTGACGATAATAGATACAGCACCAATTTGACTGTTCTATAATGTAAGCGATCGAATCAGACAACAATTCATTCTATCTTGCTAATTATTATCCGTAATTTCATTATCGTAACCCGGTATAATTGATTGGAAAAGGACTGCGCAAATATACACGTAGACGATACATAATAACAATACGCTTTTCTTATTGGTTCGTGGTTACAACGATCGCGGATAGATGTTCCTTTAATTCAGGTTTTATCTGCCATCTATTTTGATTCCTCTGTTTACGTTCGGTGTAATCACTGAATCGCGTTAATTAAGTAACCAATCATAGATATTAGCAGACCCACGTTATGCAATTATAGCTACGTTAAATATCGTGCGTGTTCGTGTTTGCTTGTTTGCTTGCAACCAAGTTGCGAGACGAAGGCCGAAAGAACCGAGGAAAAGAGAAAAATATCGTTCGAAACGTATACTTTTACGTTTATCTTAACTTTCAATCACGATTGTACAGTATGATTCGAATGTAAAGGTTTCTCGTTCGAATGCGTAAATAATTTAATTTTTTGTGTTTCGAGGAGAAAGTTCATTGGGATTTCGAAGCAGGGAATTCAGAGCAGCTTCTCGCAGATAATCGATGGAAATGTCGAAGAGACGATCGTTATGGTAGATCGTTTGGCTCTGTGCCCCGTGTCATTTGCGTTTAGTTAAAGGAAAGGTCTGGTGTCCTTTAATACATTAGAAAGTATAATGCTTATGTTTTATAGATACCGGCAGCGCGTAGGCAATACATACGTGTACAAGCACATATGCGCAAGTCAGTAGTTTCGTGCTACGCGATTTTTGACTCCATGTATACGAATGACGTAGCTTCGTACGCTGATCAATTTGCCTTATTTCTTTGCACATTTTTCTTCTCGCTTCAAGCTTTGCTTCGAAAGGAAATTTACATATGTCAGATAGGAACGTATTTATGTATTATAGATCTATACGCATCTGGATACTTGCATGCAAAGATGTTACCGCATTTATGCAAATGAAATTTGTTTCGCTGCCGTGATAAAATTTTTCACTTTTGATTAACTTTAATTAATTCTTCCCCGTATGCTATATTTTACGTCATTATTTGTTCTGTTAACTACCGTAGTCTTTAAATGCAATATACGCTGTTTAAAGGAAGCAGTATGGAATCCCGATATATGCACGTATTTTCATACTGGTTTTATAACGATACCTAGTTGTACGTTTTAATTACGGTGTGAAACTTTAACTAGGTCAGTTTTAGCAATATGTAGTTAGTTCTCGCAACATACGTGAAATCGTAAATATCGTTTCAATATTTGTTAAAACCAAATCATTTTTAACGCGAGCAACTTGTTCGAAGGTTCTTTCGTATGATTTTAATCCTGGCATTGCACTCATCGAAACAAACTAAACGTAGCGTATCGAATAAATGATAGTACAACGTTAAATTACCTCCGATTATCGTATAAACTTGCAGAGTATCGTTTTTCTCGATGCAAATAATACGCGAAGAACTTTGATTTTGCAAAGTGACGCAGCAACGTTTCACGACGTTAAGATGAAACATCGAAGGCGGAGTTGAGCAGCCCTCATCAGGACCAGTATTGCCATGATAGCACAGTTACTCGTCAAATATTTACCGTAGGTGATGCTGGCACAGAGGGATCTTCTGATCCTCACGATACATCAGGTCAGGAGAAGAGAAGATAAAGTTGCATAAAATATATTTCATCTACTGTTATCTTTTCTTATATATCCTGCATACGTATCGTTTCGCTAATTTCATTTAACTTCGTCGAATAATTTTAAAATATCCTTCATTATACAGCATGCGATATTTTTTCATGAAATTTGCAATTCTCGAACAATCATCAAATCACAAAGGTTCTTGGTTTCGTTCCAAACAGACGTTAATTACCAACGAGTATGTTGAATCGCTGCTTACGGTTAGGTGGTATCGAGATATCGCATCAAATTAGAGCTTTGAGTATATTGAGGTAGCAAACGATGTCTAAATATGGTGAATGACGTAGATTTGTATGAGCAAACCGCGAGCACCGCAAGGTGCGTTTGATTATCGTAAATATCCGTGTTACTCGTTATCGAATAAATGGCAGACTTCAAAGCAACGACGAGCTGGTAGATAGAAAAATGGCCGTGCCATTTGGATCGAATAGACAGGTGTCTAGGCATTAAACATTCGGTGTCCGTTTCGGTCGGTTCTGGTCCACAAGCAAAGGACTTTGAAGTGTACAAAGGTGGTGCACCTTGCTCGAACGTGGTACAGTGCGTTGATTGGAGGGATCAAAGCCAGTGCGGCTAGCTAGTATTTAATCATCCAACCGCTGAAGAATACATCTGCTGCCAATTGAAACCTCCGCCAAAGTTCAACACGTTTTCCACGTTGCCTCTTTCTTCCATTTCTCCATCTTTGCTCCTTTCCGTCATTATGCGCGTGTATGCTTGTACGTTCGATCGTTTTTATCTGTTGAAGAGATTAGTTGAAATAAACGAAAGGTGGTACAAGAACGAAAGTGAACAATCTACAAATTATTTATGATTTACTGCTATTGTGTAACGTTACGATAATGTTATTCAAAGATTTACGCGAAGCGTATGTCACGTTATATCGATTATTCACATATAGTGGTCTATATTGGTATTAATAAATATTGCCTAGCATAATGTATAATTGGTTTTAAATTGCCAACGTATGTAATTGTACGTCGTTTGCGGAAACATTGTTGCTCATGTACGAACGTATATATGTGCGTGTACGAATTTATAGATCAATTGATTCTATTCTTGTAATGTCAGCACCTACTTTCGTACAAACCTAACTGCACACACGCGTTGTTGCGTTATTAAGTGCATACAAACGCGTTGGAATGTTGCGTATTAAAGGAACATCGCCATTTCTCACAATATTCTGCCACTTTATCGTATAGGTATTTCACGAGTTTCAACGCCGTAACGCGCTATTTTCGTATTAATTATTTTCGATTATCGGAAATTCGTAAATTTTACATCATACGTTTTCGGAATACCTTGCATCGTATCGCGCTTCCATCGCAATCTTCCTCCCTCCATTTCGATGAAAATAAAATGATTCTCGTTATCAAAAGTACTTTGAAAGTACAAGAAGAACGAGTAATTCGCGTTGGCCTCCATATTCCCTCTGTTATCAGGTCCGCTTTTTACACTCTCAACCGGCGGGGATCGCATCAGCGTTTCGGCTTTCATTTACGCGCGCAAGCGTACTATTAGGTTAAAATTCACGACAAAGTTCGGACAGATACCCCGTTGCCGTTTCATTGAACTTCAGCACCGGCATCGATGATGGTTAAGCTCGACGGTCATTGGCACAGCGAGCGACAATGAATTTTACGCACGGTAAAATCGTTTGTCTGCGCGGCCAGATTCGGTGCTTGATTCGGAGATAGGAAGCCACCTTTTTTGCCTCTGCCTTTCGTCTCTTTCAAGTTCCTACTCTTTTTTTTTTTTTTTCTTTTCCACGCAGTGGAAAATACCGTTCGCCAGCCATTGGCTAGCGCGCCCGTAAATTGGTTACCGAGCTTCTCTGCGTCGAGAATTCGAGCTTTCGACACTGCCCACAGACTCTAGTGGACAGGTAAACGGTGACTCATTGTTCTGTTCTATCGATTCATGGATTTCTGTCACCTTCTGAGATTTTGTACAACAAATTTCTCGCAGTTTACACGATAGGATGAAAATTCGCAAAGAAGCGCGGAATATTTGCAGTAATGTTCAAACAGAAATATAAGTAGTTGGATGAAACGATTCGTTTAGCTGCATTTGGTGTTTGTATTTTTATTCGTTACTACATTCGATCGACACCGTGCGAGGGTATTCGTCGATTATGAGATTTCGCCTTCCTTTGCATAGTAGAACGTAGAAGCAGTTTTCGTCGATACCGTAAAACAATTGTATAAAAGACGTAAGAAAAAAGTTTTATTAACGCCGTTGCGAAATGGTAGGAAAGTAATCAGGGGATCAACGTCGTATCGTGGGATTCTTTTGTGAGCGCATCCGCAGCAAGCACAATTAATAAAACAGAAGTAGTGGCGTAAAGCCACGATCGAGAATTATATTTCCACCGATTAATTATGTTGTGGCGACACCGTGAACCCCGTCTATCCGCCCATCGATCTTCGTGTACGCTCGGCGACTCTCGCCCGCGATCGGCCGGATTCGCGGGTAACTTCGCAAGCGCCGATAGGGCGGGCGGTGGGGTTCGCGAAGTCTCGCAGCGCTTTCGTTCATTCGTTGTTCTGCGCTCGGTGCGCGTGTTTGTCGCGGGTACGTATGTTCGCGGTTCGGTTTTAACGTGTATCGCGTGTTACCCTGTTCGATCGATCGTTTCTGAAAATAATAGTACTCGTAAAATCGATTCGTGATCGTCGACGTAAGAACCATTGTCATCGTGTGAAAGAAAAGTGCATCGTTCAGAAGTGAGAGGACAATTCGAACGTGAAAAGTGTTCGAAACGATATCGGAGTTTGAGGTTATAGTGTTAGGCAGCGTAATTTCGATAAGGAAGCTGCAAGAATCGGGATCTTCGAGTTACAGTGATTTTGAATGAATCTCGACGTATTATCGATCGAATGGATGATACGAAACAGTAAGATAAGTGCGTACGAAGGACGAGGATATTGGCGTGCTGGCGCGATGTGATTTTTTTAAATACAGGAAATGCCGCGATTCCGTTGGGCATTGTGAAAGGTTAGGTTAGTTGCGAGCGATCGACGCGAGTACTTTGAAGATCACGTGTTCAGTGTGAAGTTACATATATACGAATTGTTCGTGTTAGATTCGAATGCGCGCCCCTTTGTGCTTTCCGACAAGTACGTTCTCCAAAAGAAGAATCCTGAATCTGGAAACAATCCAATTGAAGTTAATACCGTTACATGTAACAAGTCGACCGAACGGTTTCACAGTAATTCAACTCAGCGTATAGCGCGACGTACAAAGCCAGACACCGTGTTTCAAGCGTCGCATGTGCAAGTTCATTTTCATTGATCTTTCCTCGTTAACTTTTGAACGCGTATCGCGATTACGTTATTAATATTTTGAATTATTTTTTCATATTATCGCAATTAACCTCGAAATCCACTTAAACTTAACTTGGATGACCAAATTGAAACGCGAGATCATTTGAAGTCTTCCTCGTAGCTTATCTCGTAATATATTTATTTGAATGTATTTCTCGAGTAATTTAACATTGTCCTCCCAAATTCATTCGTTTCATACGTCGTGTTTTGTGTTACGTGTTTCGTTTGTTTTTTCTCGTTCGTAGCTATAAATGTTTCATTTCAAATGCTTTGGAATTAAAATTCTCAAGCAAGGAAATTCTTTGTTCGCCATGCGTTCCGTATAAACAATGATAATGTAATACAGATGAATATTCATGACGACAGATGAAATGTTTTAGACTTCCGCGGCCCATCGTTCTTTTGCTTCTCCGCGAATGAAACCGACCGCCGCTAACGCGTAGGTATTTCATAAAACTTCGTTGCATCTTGCTTTCGAGTAAACCGATCTTCCTTCTATTTATAAACGATCGGGTTTTACGATCGATAGGACGCAGCAACGAGGAAGTACCGTCGGAAGATCGAGGAAAATCGCGATAATCACGGAGGAAAACGAATTTAAACACGGCGATTTCGGGATAAATTTATTATTTCGATTTATATTATTAAGCTTGAAAAAGAATACTGTGCTTTCAATTTCACACGCTATTTCGTTATTTCCAATTAACAGAAAAGTCGTCGGTCATCGATTAGAAATTTTTATTTTCTGCAATAGAAATATATTTTATTCAAACAGAAGCTCGTAGCTTAGAGAATTAAAAGCGTAGAATCTCTTTCTATAAATCTTGATAGATAGTTCGAAATGTCTACAAATTCCAAGAATAAAGGGAGCAGATTTCTTGAAGCGGACCAGTAATTTATAATTAAGACAGTTAATTAGCATTGTTTTGCTCTAGCATGGATTTATAAAGCGCCCTTCAATTACAGCAACGAATCTCGTTCGTTGTCTCGTGTAAAGTGAAATCGAGCGGCACAATTTGTAATTAGATTCGAGAATGATCGTTTGTGCGCTTTGTACCGTGCGCTTTGATTCGAAATCTGAAAATATCGCGTTTGAAAATTAATTAAAAGGGTTGACACCATATCGAATGGCAGCGTTTAATACGCGTTCGTTCCGATTTGCACTAGGAAGATTGGCAATTTAGCAAACCGTTTCGTAGATATTCAGCGGGATTCGTTCGACTTTAACTGCTGCAGGGATCTCGATTAAAATGGAGCCACGTAACTGGTCTGCTTCCAAGCGTTAGAACACTTTGAAATGTCGCAAGAAATGAGCTCGAGCCTGTAGAAACGCGGACAGTGCCGCGGCATTTATATCCGGGACGTAGGAGAATAAAGGAAAAATTCATTTAAACTCGCGCGTTAAGTGACCTCGTTTCCATATTTCGTCAACCATCTTTTTTTTTTTTTCGTAGATTTATTCCGTCGTCCTTTCGAGTAAGAGTATATTTCGCGCATGTAATTGCGAATTAAATGGGCTGTAATTGGGAGATAAAATCGAGCAGCGCGTCTAGCGATCTTTCTGTTTATTATGTTCGTGTTCTGAATTTAAGCTTCGAGTGACATTTACGCACTAGTCGTATTTATTCTCGATTAGTGACGTCCTTGAATGTTTGAACACGTTTATGTGTAAACGTTTCACAAAGAGGCGCGGCGTAGCTGTAGTAATACACACGGATAATACAATTTAAATAAACATCGCTAATTAGTTGGTGGTGTATCAGTGTAATGTCGTGTAGCGAAGTGTAAACAACAAGTTTGCGAAACATCGGCTGCCTTCGATGAATTCGTACGCCGGTAACTGGATTACAACGAAACATGTTTGTGTTTCGTTGAAGAAATCAGATTATCACGGGAGAAACTCATCCACGAATTAGTGAACCATTCAATCTATTGGTAATTTCGACGGATTGACTACACGTCGCTGCAGAGTCAGTAAGTTTATACATTATATGCTTGTTTTTAACACGATAGATAGATTGCTGTCGATAGAGACGCGTATAAAAGCGACCACTTGCGATATTTTTCATATTGAATCTTCTTTTTCGCACGCTAATTACCGAGCAGTTTTAAGATTAAGTATAATTGGAAAACCGAAGGGATATAACAAAGTTGTGATATTCCGTTTTATGATATCAAAAGACTCTTGGTCATAGCGAAGTTGCTCCAACTCATAGCGTATTACTCGACTGAATATTCCAGCTTCAATCTCTGTACATCAAAGGACTTTGGTTGATACGTATTTTGCTACGGTTCTTTTATACCTTCTCTAATGATAATAAAATTTAGTACTCGTTATTTTGAGAAGATTTATTGCGATGAACTTACAGACACTATGTCTATGTCGAGGGAAAAATTTGTTAGCAAGTTTTATCGTGAATTACTAGTTCGATTAAATATCTTGTTCGTTACTTTATTTGTTGTCGTTTATTCCGAAGTAACGAGGAATTGAGATTTATTGACTATCTTCTTGATTTTCGTATACTGAAAAGTACGTCGCTGACGAGTTCTTACATCTTGTTGGCGACAAAATGATCTTTTTCAAGATATAAGCACGCGCAGTAGCGTACGAAATATGAACGCAACGAGTAACAGAATTTTTCTTTACGCATCGATCTTCTCTTGTACGAGGGATTTTTATTTTCATTGCTAATTGCTTATCTTTTGTGTACGCGAACGGCGAAAACGTTGAAAGTTAATGTAATAGGAACGCCATGAAGCGTAAAATCAAGCTTCGACGATATCTATGCGTATTTCAATCGATATGTAGCATAGTGAAGCGGGTTCAAAAAGAAGACAGCTTGATCGACGTAAAATGTATAAAAATGCAAAACCTTCCGGTGCACGACATGCTTTTCGTTGAAACGTTGAAACGAGGTTTTTCAAAAAAGAGAAGGAAAAAAAAAGGAAAAAGGATAGAGAAAAATTTATCGTGTTTTGACCAAATACATTTGCGCCTGGCGCGAGCTGCATTTTTGACGTGCCTCCAAGACGATTTTCATTGAGATCGAATGTGTGAAATATTCATGTCCCCGGAGAGAAATAAAATCCATTTTACGTAGAGCGTCGCGAAACAGAATTTCTCTCCGTTTTTTTTTTCTTTTTCTTTTTCAGAAACTTTTGGGAAAATTAAATACGTTACCTATCTGGTGCTAATCTCTCGGTCTGTCAGTGCCCCTTTAATGGAAAGAGTTCTTTAAAACCGGGTTAACGTGATCTTAATTAGTTGCATTTCATAAGTGCGCCTGTAAATGCGTAGATACCGAATAAAAGAGAAATAGGTAAACGCACAGCGCGGATAATTATGCAGGTTTAAGCTTCTACTCGAATACGGTCGTCGAGAAAGCTACCTACGATTGCGGACTTTTTATCAGACGCACGCCACAAAGTATCATTTTTCCGCTGCGTTTCCAAGTACAGACAAACGAATCAAACGTTTATCGGATATAATAAACAAAAATAATAGGCGATAAATAATATAACATAGCTAGATAAATTATTACAAATACGATAAATCTACGAGTGTAAAGAATCACGCGAACAACGCATACAGCTCAATTTTTCGCGATTATAATTCGTTTCGGGGAATATACGTATAATACAATCAGAAACTACGAAGCGAGATAAGTGATAGGGAAGGTTAAAAGTGGCGCGAATATAAGCACGGATACGCGAAACTTGGAAGCGTGATTCGGGCAAGGTGTAGGAAATGAAGCATGCAGAAGCCGGAGTATAGAACGTGCCAAGACTATTTCGAAAGAGTTACTGGCAATGCTAATATCGGTAATACCAATACCAACCATGCAACCGTCGCGGTATTTCGACCCTAAAGCTACTGCAACCGTGCACTGGAATATGTCCAACGGATATACTTCAAGCTAGTCTTCTGTTTCCGGAAACCAGGCGATTGTTGAAGACGGAGCTGCGTACGCGTGATATACGATCGCTCCACGAGCAATCCGAATTACACTCGTTTTATTTGCGTCTCCTTAATCCTGGAAATTAAAGAAATTTTCAGATCAGACTAAAAAATAGGTGTTATGGAGACTCAGATCGTTGAAAATCCTTATCCGCGTATTAAATCCCCGTACCATATCTACGTGAAAGAATACACGGCTACTTTGAGATTTTGGATGGACGCGATCGAATGTATCTTGGGAGTTTGCCTGGATCAATGTATAATATGTTATGTAGTTTAGAGTACTGGCGTTGCAGCCTTATCAGTTTTACGCAACTACGTTTTGAAATGCGATAAACTACAGGTAGAGCGTATTTTCGCGTATATTTTTGCGCATAATAAAAAAGTTAGAAGGACTTTGGAGTATTTCATTTTCGTATACTTGAGTTTCGGAGAAGTTCTTCGGCGAGATAAAACATTCGCATGAGATATGGCAAAGAAGTTGTACTATGGAGACGCAGCCAGTATTCATTTTCACGTTCCATTTCCTGATACTCGCTGCATAAGATGCTTTCAAGGGCCATTCAAAGTTTCTGAACATCGCGCTTCTCGTCACACTTTCTCGACGAAAATAATCGAATTCGATAGTTGCCCGTCACTGACGGATGCAATATCGTTGTCGAAGATATGGGCATTTTTCATAAAATTATGCCAATTGCATCGCGCTCGCGCATTTGTGTAATTATTTACCGATATATGCAGAGCTATTGGTACTATCTATCGATAGTTACCAAAGTCGCGCCTGTCATCGGCGTTTCTTTCTCGCAAAGTTTTCGAAACGAAATATTTAACGCGACTATGATTTTTAACTTTTAGCAGACTATAAATTACTTACAAATATTTAACGCAGGAGGATAATTGACTATTGGGCATGATTAGCGATAAAACGCAAGACTAAAACATTTCCTTCTTTATTTCACATACGGCGAACAGCTACCTGCGATAATCTCATTACGATATTCCGTTTTCATACAAAATCATAAAAGTACGATTATTAAATCAGTATTACTGACATATTACCATTATTACACATACGCTACTGTCCATATATAAACCACAGAACACTTGCTACACTTAGAACAAGCGTAAATGCATGTTAAAGTTATGAGATCAACTCGATCCTTAGTAAGCATAAGTGTCGCAAGGAAACTATTTTACACTACGACCGAAGCCTTTGTTACATGTTCTATTGTTAAAACTTGTATTAAAAGTTGCCAGCTGTCCTGTGATTTATGGACGGGAGTGTACGTACTTGCTACTTTATGTGCGCGTGTTGCGGCAACTATATAGCGATAGTCGTTTCGTGGCTTTTAACGGAACAAACAGCGACAAATAGGACTTGATTTAATTTCACTCAGTGTTTTGCGAATGTTCCGCGCTGACCAGGACTGAAATTTTCGAGTGACAGCAGGCCAATTTCCAGGAGGGTTTGCCGAGTGGACGACAAACACGCTCTTTTGAATTTCCCTGCCGTTTCCATTCTACGAAGGATAGCGCCGGCAAGCATCTCGATCGAGCGCTGCGCTGTTCGGATTTCAGCTTTTCGGATATACGCGAGTTCATTGACAACCAGCCTCCAGTTGTTTATCTGTTTCGATCTCCGATCCTCTCGCGATTTCTGATATCGCGTTATGCCCTCCTCTGGACTTTTCCCGCTCGCCCGATAAATCGCGTTTTCCTTTTCACGTTTATTTCACAGGATTATTTTCACGTAGGAAACGCTAATAAAGATCAGCGGACACACTTTGCGATCTTCGTTATCACGTGTAACGACGTTACTTCGTTAGGCTTTTAATGAGAAATTGCGCGTCGACGCGAACGCGTGTAATAGGATCGATACTTCCGCGAGATCAAAGATTCGTTTAAATCCTTTTAAAGCACAGGATAAATAACGAAACAAAGTGAACTCGTAAAAAATTCTTTACCGCGAAACTTTCGCGCTTATCGAACTCTGTAAAATGTGCATCCATCGAGGAATGAAATGTTAATCAAAGAAACAGAAGAAGGGGGCGATAGAAACGCGAAATGCTGAAATAAGACGAGACTTTCTAAGATTCTAGACAAGTAAACCAACGAGAGGAACTAAGGCGGGTCATCTCGGTGGAAAATAATACGCAAGATCATGGAATGATCGGCGTATCGCTTCGTTGCTGTCTATCTGATCGATCGTGCGCGTTAGACGCCACTTTTGTTCGGTCAAATACGTAGCGGGCATAGGTAGCTATAGAAAGGTGGAATCCATGCGGTAAATGTTGGTGGGTACGTTGGAGAATAACTGAGAGGAAATACGAGGACCTGGGATATCGGGTTGACACGGGAGGAAGGATTTTAATATAAAGTGCCAAGCGTTCCGAGTCCTCGGTTGCAAAGCCTCGACCAGGTTTTGACAGGAGAAAGCGTTCGCGCGTTGGTCGGATCTAGTTTCTTTTCGCAGTGTCGTCTGTCTTCGATTCGTCGCACCCTCTTCGTCACCTTCGTACGAACTCGATTTACGACGTACGTAATTAGCGGATTATCAGCGACGTTGCGGCACTTCGATCGAGAAATACACGCTCGTCGTAACGTCGTTGAAAAATTATTACGACGTTCGAATGCCGGAAACGGCGTCCATGAAATTCGATGCACGTTTGCAAACAGTAGCTGGAAGATCATCTCTTTCGGGAAGAACTTGTATACGTGTACTGTTTCCATAAAATGGTATACACACGGCACGCAATAAATACGATAATACACCTAGCTTTTACGGTTAACCTTTACAGCTTCCGCATCAAACATTTTAAGCAAGAAGAGCTCGTAAAAATCCTCGGCTCCAGAGTGTACCAGAGACTGGCAAACGTATCCGCGTTTCTGTAACGTTTCGTAGCCGAAGCTTCGAAGCTCGAAAGGTTGGATCGATCTTTTTTTTTCCACTTGATCAGCGAGTGATTATTCTTCGTTTCACTGGGAAACATAGCTCGTAGCGGTGCTTCTTATTTCCTATCTTCTATTCTCGGTTCAATTTCTTTATCTTCGTCCATCGTCTTTTTCCGGATAGCAATCGTCGTTTCCTAATCCTCGATACTTGCTCGCAATCCATCCACCGATCTGGTCTTTCCTCGTCCGATCGATCCTCTTATTTTCCATTCGCTGTTGGGGCATGCTCTTCACCTTGCTTCGTTTCACCCAAGTCGATCTCGAAGCGATCCCTACGACGAGTTTCCGTTCGACTTCTGCTATCTTCATCCCGGCTCGACGCCTTCGGGGCTCGATAGCTCGGCCACTCTGAATTACCAATGAACATTCCGATCACGTTGTGCCGCGCATGCTTCTCGCGCTGAACGTTGGCCGAGCGGAGGCCGCTGTGAAAAACAAAGATCGGCAAATGGAAAAAATGCACGGCACAGAAGCGGGTCGCGTGGAAACGCCGGTTAATTCGATTCCGCAATCTCGTATATCTGTTTTTTAATCGAACTTTTTGGCCGTGTAACTTTTACCATGGCGTGCGTGCTTCTGCGCCAGTTCAACACACGGCCATGTAGCCGGTTGCGCGACAAGCCAGCGAAACACGGTCGTTTTTCCCCTCAAATCGAGCACCGTTAGCCGAAATAAGATTTTTCCAGTAAAAGCGTCACGTTGAAAACACGAACGAAAATCGAATACGGCGAACCGATGGCGTGATTTGTTAATTGCTTCGCGTTTTTTCGAATAATCTCGCACGCCTCGTTTTTTAGCCATTCGCTGCCTAAATCGCGCGTGCACCAAAATATAAATATTATTCCTACCTTTTTAATACGTTCACTGCGTAAGACTCGTGCTCGAGTCGATCCGTACTGTTCGATCTTTTGCAAGAGAACGTGTCTGACAACGACAGTCCGCTATCGCTGTAACATTGGTAACTCCCTTCTTTCGTGTAGCAGTCGAAAGCGACATAGCGAGGTCGTAAAATCGGCCAGGCATTAAAGTTTACGCGTTTGATGACCGAAACGCGTAAAATCGAGACTCTTTATGGAAGATAAAGAAGTTGGCTTCGTGCAGGGCCGTTCCATGTCAATGGACAACTACCTGTTTCTTTCTTTCAATTCGTACGTAAAGAATCGCCTGGCAATCCTGACTGCGGTTACATCAAAGGTTTCATCGTTTAATGTTTCAATTTACGATCTCGCTATATATAGCTTGCAGCTGTACCTTGTACACGTAGAGATTCGATTGAATTAATACCGTATCTGTCCGTATCGAGATTCATAATTGACATCGTCGTCGATCTATGTACTTCGTCTGCGACGTCGTTGCGAGTAAAAACATTTAGCTCGCCCGTAAATGGATTTTCGTTAGATCCGCACGCCGTGGACGTGCGAAATATACTTGTGAATAATGCGCGGTGACCTGGAGTTGCGGACACGGGAGGAAAGAGGAGCAGCAGGTGCACAGGATGCTTCCCTTGGAAAGAACGAAGTTTCCTATTAAAAATTCATTTTTCATCGGAAATCGAAACTGCTAAAAATTCGTCCGGTGTTCGTACGCTTTGCTGTATGTTACTGGCGCTTCGACGCGAGACACAGGAAGAGGAGCGGAGGTGGCGGAAGTAGAGGAAGAAAGGCAAACTTCTCTCTTTTGCACGCCGACGTTTCCTCAATTTCTGTGCCACGCCATGCACCTGCTTACCTGTTACCACATTCCTTTTCTCTCTTCATAACCGATCGCGAAAGCCTATTTTTCACCGATAAAAATCAATGGCACATTTTCGCGCGCCTCGTACGCCAGACACGTCGACATAAAAAGCACTTTCCCCACGAAGCCCCCCGTATTCGTCGGATCCCGTAAGACGCTTAACCTCTTGACTTCCGTCGCCGTTCTATAGAGGCGCATGGTTTTGCTTCTTCGCGTCGTCCTTTCGTTCTCTTTTTCTTTTGCCGCGTTTTCGGCTTCTTTTCACCAAGATGCCTACCAGTGGCACTCGACCAAACGATGTACGATTCGCGTTCGCACGTGCTTCGTCCCTGGTTTGTCACCAGCAAAAGGAACCTCTAGGCACCGATGATTCTTCATCCTTTCGCGCCGCGGAAAAGCGACGTTCGTTCGCTTTCTTTGATCTTTTCAAACTGTGTATCGCGCGTCTCGTCGCGTGCTTCTGTTTCCATGATTATTCGTATCTTCTGCGGATACGACGAATAAAAGTCGTATATTCCGAAGCCTAGCTCACAGGGGAATTATTTTTCACGAAATATAAATCCGTTCGTCGATGAAATGTAAATTAAATGGACGAATTGAAAGGAACGGCGTATCGTGAAATTACACGACACGTTCACCATTGAAATAAGAGACGGCAGAAAGCGAGACACGTAACGTAATAACGTTCAACAGGTGAAACAGTTTAGCATTGTGCTGCGTGCATAAATTTTCGTAAACGTAACGCAGTTTCTCGTTTTGTCAAGTATATTTTTAATTATGTGTATCTCGTACGCTTTCGCGGTTTAAGGTCTACCGCTTTAAACTCCTCTTTATACAATCGGTTACGACATAAACGGCGAGGCACATTATCGGCGAAGTATCGGCGATTTCGCAGTAACGCGTTTCACCCCGAATCGAATTCGATTACGCGAACGGTTTCTTCGCGTCTCGTAACAATTTCAAGTTTTTTCGATTACGCGTCGAAATGTTTGCAGCTGCTTTCGTTACATATTTTTGCTTGCGCGGTGCTAGGCGGCATGCGTCAGCCTGCAGGCTGAATACTTGGAGACTTTTAGGGCGAACGTACTGCCAGGTGAGGGGTTGTTCTCTAGCGTGGGCCGAGCTGCGGCGAATTTTCCGCAAATTTGCCAGGAAATACTCTTTCTAGCCGGCAAAGGGGCGGCCCGTTGGCCAGGATGCCTGGACTTCAATTAAATTCCTGAAAGTTCTCAAGTCCACCGCGTGGTCGCGACGCGGTCGCGGACGGTCCGCCCGACGGGAAATTTAATTAAAAAAGTGCAAACACGCAATTTTTCCAAAGTTCTCGCAAATAATTGTTCCTTGACGTTTGGAAGGAGAAGCCAGCGCTTTGTTTGCTCGCTGGTCCAATGATATCTCACGGCGTAACGTCTGATTCAACCTCTATCCGATTCTTGTCTACGTAGCCTCGCGTGCTTTTCCATTCTCGACGACAAGCTTTTTCTTCGCTGAGAATGTCGCTAGTAGAGTTTGTCGCGGCAGCGAGTAAGCTAGCAAACTGTTCTGGTAAACGACCAGCTTTCGAACGTTCTACCGCGTATATTAGTTTTTGTTAGCCGTTCGAAACAGTAGGATCGTGATACGCGCAGACGAGGAATCGATTAATATGGTCGCGAACGTCTGCAAACACTTTGCGTTGAAATATGTGGAAAACAAGGGCGTAAGCCGTTCGTCGTCGATTCGTCGACGTGCAAGACAATATAGAGTCATTTGTCTTTGCCGAACGCGCGCAAACGCAAACGACCATTTTCTTTAATGTATCGGCATTACTCCGACGCTCGTGAACGTTCGCGATTCCTGTTTCCATCGAAGTAAATTGCCATTAACGTACGTTCGCAAACATTTCGTTCGGCCGATAGATACCTAGCTTTGGCGACTATATTATTGACACCGTTTGTTTGCCCGTGTCGTTAGCAAATACGGCGTATCTATAATTTCTACGTTATCCTCTATTAAACGAGATACTTTAAATTCCATTTTTTCATACGCGAGTCGTTTCATTTACATTGTTCGTACATGTACGATGGCGCTCTGATACGCTTCGGTCGATCGATTCACGTCGTGCGAGCACCGGGTCTTTCTGTCTTTAATTCCGTCTACTCGAGCAAAGAGTAATTGCCATTCGAGGTACGTGTAACGCTTCCGTTTGCTTGTAAAACAATAAGACGCATCGCAGGAGAAAGTTCAACAATCAAGTCCGTTAGTTAGTCCCACTATCGAACTTTTTGCGGCAAGATGTCGTTCGAGCACTTAGCCAAATTTGTGGTCCGGCGACTACCAACTTGCCTCAGCTCGATAAACTTAGTCCGCGGTGCTCGGCTTCAAAGATGTGTCAATTTAGGCACGTCTCGAGGTTGGACTAGTCGCCAATAGGATTGTTTAACTAACTAAACTGCACAAAAAGGCTCGAAACTGCTTCTCTCGGTGCAGTTGCGAAGACTATGCGAGCGTAGCATCGTACACGTAATAAATCCCATTGCGTAATTGCGATGGCGTAAAGTTAGACAGAAGAGGCGCGATGGTGTAAGTGCCATTCGCCGTGATCGACGAGGATAATAAAACACGACAGAAAAAATCGTTGGGAGCCGATAACGATTTTATATGGAGTGGTAGAGACGCGAGCGATAGGACGTTTTCGTCGATGAATTTTCCGCGGAAACGTTTGAAATAGCCGTACTCCATCCAGCGGGAATATTTTCCTTAACGTTCATCCGTGATGTCGATGAAACGGAAAGTTTGAAAGCAATGGCCCGACCGACGAGTGCTCCTTTAAACGCTCGCGAGATTCGTCCGCGACATTTTCGCGAAATTGCTGAGTTCGCCAGGTTTCGCCTACTTCTCTCTCCCTCCCTCCCTCTGTCTCTCTCTCTCTCTCTCTCTCTCTCTCTCTCTCTCTCTCTCTCTCTCGCGCGCGCGCGCGCGCGTCCAAAGTCCCCGGGCGGCCAGAAAACTTTTATTTATTTATCCGCGTCACACAGCGATACGGTTCGTCCTCGAGGAATATTATTAAAGCTGCCGGGGCTGCTGTTTGACTTGGAATGGCTGCCGTTGCTCGCTCGCGGGGGTCTCGAAACTTTATTTGTATTCTGGCCGCGTTTCACCGCGACGCAATACGTCGAACGAGTGCGAAACAAGCTGTACGAATTGACAACTGGGTTAGATACACCGGCTGGTAACGAGCCGCCGTAATGCACGTGCAACCGCACACGAATCTACGTGACGCCTACCATCGGTTTATATTGGCAGGGCGCGCGCGATTCCGCGTCATATCGTGCGTGTTGTCGCGCCAATCAGCCGCACCTAACGCTGCTGATCGCTGATCACGCTGCTATTGTTCCCGCTGGATAAAAGTAATTGCCCCCACCGAGAATTGCCGACGATTCGTTAAAAGTAATTGTTTGCGCCGCTTTTCACGCTGGACCGAGCTAATTGCTTGTAAGATATATTTTTACCCGTGATTGGCCGTACGTACCATCGATTTTCACGAGTCAAAGGCAACGGACTCGTGGTATTATCTTTTATCGTTCACCATTACGTTAAGTGCTTAGGCATATCGATCGAGCAACCGTGCAATCTCCTTTGTTCGCTGCCTTTTTTTCTTTCTTTTTCAATTTTCTTTCTTTTTCATTTTATAATAAGTACACACTTGCAAGCTTGTTTCCAAGTTGAAGCTTAAATAACCGTAGAAACGTGCTTGAGCAATTAAAGGCTGCCTTTATGCATGGCTTTTTAAATACTTGAGAAGAAACGCATTTTAAGTTTCATAGGCGGAAGTGGATCCTTTGAAACGCGACAAGGAAGTGCTTCAAGTGTACGCGCGCGTCCAAAAATGTGTTCCCGTGGAATGTGGCGCGGAAAGTGTACGTCATAACCCGTTCTGAAACGTGAGAAAGTAAATAAAAAGTTGTATGCAAACGCGCGTGTAGTTACACTGTGCGCGTGTCACATTCGTCGTTGCCTTCTCTCTTCTTTGAAGCTTCGTCCCTTAAATCGCGCAATTACCTGCAGTAACAATTTTTTTGCAGTAATATTTTTTTCCGCCTTTATCGCACACAGCCTCGCAAGTTGCTCGCTCGTGAAACTTGCAATTCCGATTAATTTTTTAATTAAATTGTACGAGTCAACGACGACGAATGTGAACGATTTCTGAAGTATCGATCGCTTTTGCCCGTACAGAATCCTACGATCATCGATCATCGATAGAGCAGGTATCTAGAAACTTTAATATTCAAGTTGACGATCGAAATACGTAGAGCCACGTTGTTATTAAATTCTCGAGCAACCGCTAGAAAAGTTGTAACAGTTAACTATTCCGAAGTTTTCGCTGAAAGATTTCAAGCGAAGTTTCGCCGCTAATAGCTCGCGTCGCAACACGCTGTTTACGGTTCGAGCAACAATCGTATTTGCATGATCGACTATGCGAATTATCCGCTCGATTACGACCGTAATAGCCGTGACTCGTAACACGTTCCCGAATGCGTGCGATACTTGGCCTCTCGCATTTTTGTCATTTTTTTCGCCTGCAATTTTAAGCCTACGCGAACCATACTTGAATTCCCGTGTTTCGCGATGAAATACCTATCAGGCTCGTCGTGGTTTTCGGTGAAACGTTTGAAGGCGTTTGACGATGTTGTTTCCACATACTCTGCGTTTGACGAGTATACTCGTCATATAGGGTACGAGTGTACTTACTTTTCGCGACACACTTTTTAGGTACACGCTTTTGATCTTTTGAAGGAGGTCGCAACAGCTAACTGGTTAATAATATATTCGTTCTATCGTTGTGTTAATTTAACGATCGATTTTAGGCATTACGTTGGTCATACGGACTACCTCTCAAGGGTTGTGGTTTACGGCCATGTTGTTTCACGATTCAGGAAGTAGCTAACGATACATCGAATTGCTACGCAAGCCTGAAATTTACATCGCGTTGCTTCCTGCTTGTGTACCAGCGTGCGTCTCTTTACAACATTTGCGCTACGGAATTGATGATGATCGTTGACAAGTTCCGTTGAACAGGACAGCTTAAATTAGAGACAGCAGATTTCATAGCGTCATTAATCGGATTATAGCTCTGTGGCGGCACACCGCTATAAAAGAAGGACCCAGGGTAAGGCACGTGTGCTGGACGCATGGCTACGAACAATGTCCGCGAAACTGGGCATGAGAGACAATGCCCAACGACCGGACATCGTAAATTAAGAAACCCTGGGACCTTCTAGGAAAACTTGAAAACTCGCTCTCGAAGAACCAATGGCGTTTCTCATCCCTACTCCGGCAGAAAACACTCTCTATAAAGAGGAAAACAATGGGAAGCCCGCGGTCAGTACGTTATACCACCGAGAGACACGTACAACGTCGCGCGAAAAGGTATCCGCGTAATCGAACAAATAAAGAGATAAATAATCAGTGAGAACTAATCGATAATTATCACTCGGCCCGCTTTCACGTCCCTATCATTTCAAGTAACATAAATAGTAGAGAAATTAGAGGAAATAGGGAAAATATTTTCTGTTAGTTTGAGATCGTTTGAACGGGAAGAAGAAGAGTTTCGACTATTTGTCGTCTATCATTTTTCGGCTGAATTTTCATAACGACATCGACAAACGCGCCATCAGGTAATTGCAAACGTACGCGGTCAACTTGTTCGAAATCCATTCATTTAACTTTCTATCTTCTCAGTCGCAGCAAGGTAACGATTTGATGGATTTACTGCAACTTGTAGAGCGAGTTCTCGTGCCGTTGTTGAAACATCCGCCTTTATCTTAGTCTTTAAAACATCGTTATCCAGAGACCCGTCGTGTCCACGAACCCTCTGTTCTTTAAGACGATATCGGATGTAGCACATCCTTGGCCACATGCGGGTTTAATGTTTCTTGCGAGTCATGTTTTTTGAAATATCACTAGAGATTATATCGTCTCCCGTGAAATATTAATAGTCTCGTGTTCGATGATATATTTTGTAACATTATACTTTATAGTTTACGGAATTTTGCATATTAAGAGATTTATAGTGCAATACGAATAGTGAAATACGGGCAGCAGTAACTATATGAAAAAGCTACAAAATTGAGGTATTATATCATAGAATTAATACGCGATAAAATTCACTGATTGATGGGTGGATTAGGTGAACTGACGCAGTAACAAATGCCTGCATCATCCTGCGCGCGTACCTATGGCATTTGCTTTAAATTTGTTACTCAAGTGCATACTGTCGTGTCACGCTTATCGGCCATGAGTAACGCGATTCCATATTGACGTTTATATCAATGTCGAAGACTTGATCGGAATTAAAAGAACGCTACTCTCTCAAGAATTAAACGTTCCTCGACGCGTTATTTCGTTCCGTGTCCTCTTAGCTGTACGCGTTTCCTCGTTTTTCATTTCACGTGTACGTACGCGAGTATCGTGACACGCAGCGATCGGTAATTTGCGCGACAAACGTGTGTAATTCGTGCAAGACAGCGTTCCATCGCATCTAGTAGCACCTCGAGAACACTTAACGCCCATGTGATTATTCTGTGGACACCCACGGACGAAATGATCGCGCTGCGTGTAGGAAATTAGTGTAAATGTTGCTTATAAGTGTTATTTTTATTTAAAATTAATTGTTAATGCGGATTTTAACGAGTAGGCAGGTATGAAGTTTAAGCTAAGATTTTTCTTACAAAACGTCGCTCAAAATGATTCACGTCTTCAATCCTCTTTACGCCTTGTACGAGCTTGAGCTGCTGCCCAGGTATTTTTCGGTTTCAGGATCCCCGTGCACCCGCTGCGCCGACCAACTTTTGTTCCCGCAAGGAGGTTCACTCACGTGCAGAGATATTTCAGCCTATTTCTAATTGTCAATAACTAAAAAACAAAGCCGGAAACGCAATCTTTTTATTCTTGATTTTCGTCTTATTTCGGCTTCAAGAATCGCTTCCTAAATTTCCTGATACCTGTAGCCAAACACTGTGTATATCAGAATCTTCACCGCTGCAGACTTATAAACAAAAATATTATACAATATCCGTGTGGAATTTGCAATCGAGTTACGCTAGCAGCGGCAATTTCGATATGGTATCTCTTTTGAGTACTTTTTGCTGAAAAACGCGGTTGTTAACATGCTTCTATAAATTCCTGCAACTTGATTACTCTCTGACCGCAGTTTCACCGAATCCTTTGCAGCGCGGTACTGCATGCGCGTAACTATATTTTGAGTGTATTGCAACGGCGCACATTGAAATCGTGGCTGTACGCGATTCGGGTTTCCAGCTACGCGGGACTACTATACCACTCTTAAACGAATAAAGTTAGAAATTCTGATCGGGAACTGAGAACAATGGTAGGTTACGAATAATCTTCCGTATTGCCATTTATTGCTTTAATTCCGCACCACCGGGACCTTTTCTCGTTGAAAATTAGCATTTAAGTATTAAGCAAACATCCTCTTACAGTTGTCTCAGAGCGGCCGTACGTTCTCAAATAAATATCTAGGTAAAAGCTGGTACGGTGGAAAGAATTTTATCGTTAAAATGTTAGTTTGCAATTGGGAAGGAAACGAGAACTCTTTATGGCAACTTATAATTAAAGAACGTAGTTTTCGTTTAATCAAGAGCTTCTTTTTCTCCTTGTCGTTGTGTTGAAACAAAGGTATATAGCTTGTAACGAATTAATCTTATCGCCGATGTGCTATTCGTTTAACGATGCACTCGGTTGAGCGAATTAATTTCGCGTTGAAAATGGAATTTTCATATGAAAATGGCAGGCGATATGGTAAACAGCAAATGGATTTTCGGAATCGTTGCGTCAACGAGCGATTCAGTTATATATATATTATTATACGACCGTGACAATAACTGTTCTAATTTTAATTGTAACACTCAATATATTTATATAAAAAAAGAAAAAAAAAGAAAAGCGAAGCAAGTATTTATTTTAACGTCGATAATGCGATAATAACGATAATCAATCGGTAGTGGCAAGTCAAGGTTAGATGTGAAGTAGCTGTATAACTATACACAACGCATTCCTTTCTCACAAGTTAAATTCTACAAAGAGAGTTTCCTCGTTTCCTCTGAATGCGCTCGACACATTTTTCCGATTCCACGTTTCAGTGGTTCTCAACTCGCCGCTAATAACATAGCCAGCTCGAACAGCCTCAACCGGCTGTACGAAATTCCTTTGTGTTTTGTGCCGTTGCAGGAGAGGCAGCGTATTGTTAACGTTTCCGGGCGCATACAGGTCGGTACTTTGACCGCCGCCCTCATCCCGGCCTTGAAAAGAAAACAGCACGAAACGGCCGCTAAATTAGCCAGGTCTTTCGTTATTAGATTACTTCGAAGTTACCGTTGCTTGCTGATGGAACGAGCACGTTGTGTTTTGCTCGTGAACGTAATCAGATAAGTGGTTGTTTTGAATTGTTCAAGCAAGCGGCGTTACGAATTAAAGAATCGACCAACAAAATTCGATAGTTTCGAAATTAAAATACCGCGTTAACGTTATCAAGCGATAATAAATGTAAACGGACGGTTTCGTCGAATTTTAGATTTTCAACTTTGCGGGGGACGCTAGTTTTGAAACACGAACGCTGTCATATTCCTGATTTTTCGGGTTTCAATCGCGTTATTTATTGCTTTGCGTCTTGATGCGACGTTTCGACAACATTTCTGTTGCTTCGCGTAACATAAACGCGCCGTCCCTCGCCGAGAGTGGTCACTGAATGCCGACTTTTCTTAACTCTGACGAACCAACCTAACCCAAGGAAGTGTCATAAATCTATCTATCCATTGGAAAATGAGGACCCCTAGTCCCATACGTGCCTTTGGGTCTGAAGGTGGCCCTTAAAACATTTCTTCGGGCTTATTGTTCGTTTCTAGAAAGCACGGAGAAAGTGGATATTTTCCCTTGGGTAAGGTTACCCAAGGTTCGGTAGGAGACTTCCTCCACCTGTCTCCGAATAGGAATTTTTCTAAACCAATCGACGTCTCTTAACTGTACCCTCTCTTCGCCTGACGAACGTTACAATCCACGAATCCGCTTTCTCCGTGCTCAAGACACAGTTTTCCTGCGTACGAACACGGAGTCGGAAAGACCGTCCAAGTCGACTCGTCCAAGACAGTCTAAATTAAAATCTTCTTCACAGCAGCCTGAGTCTGCTCGCTCGCGTCTTCTGTATAAGTCTTAACTCATTCTCAACTCTTATTCCTTCATACGGCGCGCGGTTGCCCATCGATACAATGTCAACCGCGAATCGCGATAATTCGAGTCACGCGTCTGAACGCAAAAGACATTATATTTCATGCGACAGCGAAACATACGACGCGACACTATATGAACACTTGTATCTTACGCGAGAAAAGTTGTCGGAAATATGTGGTATATTTAATCTGTTACCACATGGTATGGTATGCTCATTGAACTATCTGTATCGTCTTAACCGAAATAGGGAATCGGCTCACTTCGCGGCGTTGGTCGTCAGATCCGTTGGCGCGACTCATCGCGAAGCGGTCGAACAATTTCAGTTGAGCTTTTCGGGGCAAACCCGAAGGAAGACTCTTTTAAACCCGAAACATCGTCGCAAATATATTAATTTTGCGATACTTACACGCGAAACGCGTCTCATTTGGAAACTTGTCAGACGCGCCGTAAACTCGAGAACAGGGATGTCATTTATACGTATCATATTGTTTACGTTTTTCTCAATTCTCGAAGTTTACGACTAAAGCCTGCCGTTTTACGTAACGTATATCACGACGAGTAGTTTTCCACGTATAACCTTGAGTAGGATACGCAGGGCGTAGTATCAATCGTAGCATAAACCTGAGCTTACCTTGCTACGCTTGTCTCTGAACCACTACGAGCAAATTCCAGATTACCCTACGCCTCGGATAACATTTACATATGGCATACATTTGCCGTTCCAAACCAGCAGACAGAGGATCTCCGTCGTTGCGGACCCACAACGATACAAATTTTGGTGAATAGGAATCATGCAGAGTAACCGCAAGGTTAGCTCTCCAGACAATTGGCAGAAACATAAACGACGTATAATATAAAACAGTGTGATATAAATGGTGTGCAAATCTGTCCCTTCTCGAGTTTACGGCGCGTCTGATAACAAGTTTCCAAACGAGACATATTTCGTCTATAATATCACGATAATCGAACACGCACTTGGCAAGTCGGAATAGAGCTCTAAGTAAAATGAAACAAATGGTTAATAAATCGTGTATATTGTGTCGCTGATTCGATGAAACAAGTTGCTCAAAATTAATTTGATAAACAACGTTGGCGGCGAGGAAGATTAGCTCAGGCTTTGCAACTTCCAGCACAGAAATACACTGGCGGCTTAAAGTTTTCAACGAGTTCGATATCCGTTACGGATTCGTAGATTAATCGAGATGAAGCGAGAATTTTCCACGGCTTTTAACATTTTACGGTTGACGTGTTTCAGTATTTAAAAAATATACGATTCGTTCGTCGAAGATAATAATAAAATGTGCAGAAAATTTCAAAGAGAACATCGCTGTAACATTTGAAAATTAAAAACGTAAAATCCGGTATACGCGGAGGATTTCGTTTTCAAAGAGCTCTCTGCGAAGAAAAATACGCGGGGCATTTTCAACCAATATTTCTGTGTTAATAAGCGTTCGTGAAAATTAAACGATCTAATTTCTTATCGAAACTTAATTAATTTACAAACGCGAACAAGCAAGATACGGGATAAAACGAAATTTACCATATTGATTCCAAGTACATAGTTATTTCACTATTTAACAAACTATTTTAACGGTTTTCAAACTTTATCTTTCCAAAAGCGAAGCTCGCTTGCAAAAATTTTATTCCAATGTTGGTGTTTCGATTTATTCTTGCATGAAAAATCGCTCAGCCATTGTACCACATTGCACCGCCGATAACTACAAAGAATTTTTAACGTATTATATAGATATACAATAAAAAAATAAAGAAAATACAATTCGGCAAGTATGCGATGGATAAATCGGCAAAATAAATCCGCACTGTTCGCTGTAATTAGAGTAACAAAAAAAAAGAACGAATTAATGAAACTAATTGTTAATTGAAATTATCGATAACAATGCTAATTAAACGATACGTCCAATGATAATATGCTTCGTCGCACTCTTTTCACGGCAGTGAAGTCCATTTTATAAATTGCAGATGATTAAATGCCTCCTCGTCTACGATGTTCTGGAACTGTTTGATAAAACGTCGTGTCGATCGAAGGATTAATATCGGAATATATAGCACGTGCACGCATAAATGCATAAATGCATCTGCATACGTCGAAATGATTAAACGACGATTAAAGGAAACGTCGAAAGAGACTGCCTTATGTCTCTTAAGCTTATCTATCTTATCTTGGATTTTTTTATCATTTTTTTTTTTTTATCTTTATCTTATCTTTGGATACAACGTTTCATAATGTCATGCTTCAGCTGTGTACGCAATCGTCGTGTAAAAGCGTGCAGTAAAGTGCATCGAGATACGAGGCAAACACTTTGAACGTTTTTTTCTATTATCCATAACTAACTGGAAAATCGAAGCCGATAGGACGTACGTTCGTACGACGTATTTTCTTTTTCGTAATATTTATTTTAACGTGTAGGTTCATCTCGTGAAACACGGGCATGCATTTATGAAGCATCCTGTGCACGGAGGAAACAATCGTCGATTGCTCGCCGTAGATTTCAGCTTCCTCTAACAGGCGTGGCCCCGAAGCACAGCCAGCAAATTTCCGATTACCCTAGCCGGGGTAACATTTACATACGCCATACATTTGCCTCTGTATATAGCGATCTGTAGCAAATCGCGGAGGCTCGCGTTGACCTCCATCGAGGAGAATCCTCTAGGAATCAAGACTACAGGTATCCATTCAGTCTGCACACCGTCGAAATTGTCTGTGGCCAATAAAAATACCAAAGCGTTTTATCGCTACGATAAATGGCAAAGCTGTATCGAGCTCGCAAATTGCCAGCTTCTCGCCAGACGTTGCGATTTCCATTCTTTTTCGTCGCTGTTTCCGTCTTATTGCCCCTATCGTTGCGCTAACTCGGTTCTCCGACTGCCGATATCGCGAAAGCGTCGTTGCTCCTCGCATACTTTAGAAAACCGGGAAAACTCCGCGCTACTTTGCTGTTGGAATTCCATTGATAATTAATGTGCACACGCGCTCACGACACCTTTGACGAGTAAGCGCAGAAGCTGTTCTTTCCGTGACCAGCACTTTTATCAGCACCGCTTGCTGTCCCGAGAATCTGGAAAAATGCAGGAACCCGCGGCAGTCTGGAAACCTCTTAATCTGATCCCTTACGACCTGAAAATACCCTCTAGGTTCGGTATGCGCCACCACAGTCTTCTACTATCTTCATCTCCACTTCGCTATCGCGTTTTCAATGACCTTACGATCACACTTTCTCCCTATGTACCTGATTTTTGGAAATTCCGTCTCGCGTGGCTTCCTGTCCAGTCATCCCTTTACCCTGCGCATTAGCCTTTAACCCTTATCGGTCGCTAGCTTTTCGTACGCGATTCTCACTAGGTTGTAGCTGGTTTCGGTAAATGTGCGAAAAATCTTCGGTATTATAAGAATAACATTTTTGTTGGAAATTATTTGTTTTTCGAAGGTGTATTACAAATATATGAGTTTCAAATAATTATTCATAAGTTTTTAACGTATGATATTTTTCGAAACAATCTGCAACACGAATTTCGACAGGTTCGCTCGTTGTCACCTGCCGCGTGACGTGCGACCGCAGCGACAAAGTACCGTTGTCACGTGAGAGGTGACTTCCGACCGGTCAGGGTTAAATGTATCATTTACTTTACAGTTCTCGTTAACTCGAGCTACAGGAGCCTCTAAAGTCTCCGATCCATTACACACATCCGTCTGAACAAGGAAAAATAAAAAAAAAGAAAAGAAAATCGCGTCTGAAAATTACCGTCAACCGATTCGTCCGCGACTTCAGAACGGTCAGTTACAGTTTCGCAATTAATTTCGTATACAGTTTCCATTCCATGTAACTCGGTTCTCTTTTATCGTGCAAACACTATTTTAACCAGAGAATATTTGAATGAACATTTTTCATATTCATTATATAAATAGTAAATAAATAAACCTAACACCTACGAATATTCCACTAACGATCGCAGAATGTTATCACGATGACAGGGTTACCACGGGAACGTCGAAGTTTCCGAGGCAGTTAAAAGTTGGACGGCGACGGCAGAGCCGGAATAGTTCGGTTACAGCCGAAAATGGCAATAAAATCTCGCGCGGCGCTCACGCCCGGAATGATTTATCCCTAACGAATTCGAAGATTCGGCTTTCTTGCTTGTGACGGTTCGACCGTTAAGATAACTGGCTTAATTGCCTCGTTCGTTGCGGTTCGCTCCTGCACAGGCGAAATCGAAGACGACGAAGTTAGACGCTAACGAGCTTTGCGATCGGTTTCCTGCGTTTCCTCCTGAATTTTAGTTCCATGCTCTAGACTCGGGTCTCGTCATTCGATATATCCTGCGCTTTGATTCTGTTTGCGTGTGTATGTGTTTTTTCTTTTAACTCTGCAAACTACTCCACGATTAATTCGTTAAGCAAATTTGTAGAGTGAAACGCGACAATTGGCGAAATTATAAAGATTCCATGCATGGAAAGCGAGGCTTCGAACGTTGGAAAAATTCGAAAGCTAGCGGAACGATGGAGCGAAACGCGGGACGGATAATCGCGTGAAACGAGAAAGCGAAGCGGGGCAAATCGCGAGGACAAAAGACCGGGTCTTAGATTGAGTGCGAACTCGCTAAACAGACTGCGGCAAGTTGCCGCGTATACGTTCCTTCTATCTCGCCTTTCTGGTCTTCTCGCGTCGGGCGCATTTGCATTTGAAATCGAGATGAACCTCTGGATAAAAGGAACGCTCCGTTCCATCGCCATCTTCAAACACTCGTTTACTTGTATCGCGTGAGAGAAGGGGCCGGGAACGCTCGGCGTGGCCAGAGAACGAGAAAACACGAAGACGAAGAGGGATGAACAGCGTGGCTGGAAGACAGAGGAAAGTGCGGAAATTTCGCAACTTTTCCCTGGCGCGACTATCCGCGCTGTAACTCGTACAGGTTTTCGCCAGCTCAACCTGCGCAGACTCTTCGAAGAAACGAAGCAGACTGCACCCTATTGTTTAGCGCGGCAATGGATGCGAGCCTGGTGGAATACAAAATAGAGACGTGACCTACCTCGATCGTCGGAAGCGTCGATAGAGCCAGGGGTGATGAAATGGTGGAAGGAACGCTGCCAGATAAGAAGAGAAAGAAAGAAAAAAAAAAAAGAAAGAAATGGAGGAAAGAACGCGTCGCGACGACGACACGCCGACGCATAGCGTAAGATTCAGCAGTGAATATGGTTGTTCGTGATCTGACGATGAAAGATATTGAGAAGTGATTTCGTTTTACGCTTAGATATCTTTTCTCAATTTTAGAACGTTACGGTGTGTTGGAATTTCATCGATGGTGCGCACACGTACGCGTATAATACTCGCATTTTTATTGCACCTTGCCTGCCGAATCTGGAAAAACGCGGTCAACCAACTCGCACCCATGCTGCGGAACAGTTTTAACCCCACTGTTCTTCTTGTTGCTTCTTCGCGTTTGCGTCTTCCCACGTTTGCATCTTTTCGCCTTTATGCTTTTTCAGATACCTTTGCCTCTGGTTATTTTTATTCGCCAAGGTACGCCACGCACGAAAGACGATGCAATTATATCGGATGCTAGAGTCAAATATTTAGAAACCGTCTACGTTCGAGCAATATCTGTTAAGACGTGGCATCGATCTCGAGCCGTACGGATCGGAGGAGAACAGCTGGATTAAACAATGCTTTCACAAATCATCTCACACGCGCAGTTTCCCTGCATACCCAGTTTCCTTTCATCGTTCGAACGCTATTTACGGAGAATTCCATTGCGCTCGACATTTTCTGATCGTTGTAGCGATAACAAATACAACGAAGAAACGCAACACGGTGTATCGACGTCGAGCTCGTACGAGTCGCTTTTCGCGTTAAGAGCCTGCAGCATTATCCGAGCGACGATCGACGATAGTACAATTGCGTATCGACAAGCGTTTCCGCGGTGCGAAAAATCGTTGGATTTCGCCGGAGAATCGCAGCTAACCGGAAGTTGCTTGATAGAAGTTCCAGCAACGAAAGCAATAAACGATGGAAAATAGAAGAACGCGGCAGTTCGCAAAGTACCGCGTTCGATCTTAAAACTGAATGGAACGCTGATGAAAATCGTGAAGGGTGGTGGTAGCTGAGAGAAAACCGATTGCAGAGGAGAGGGTGAAAGAGCCGATGGTACAAGAAGACGAAGAAAAGGGTGGAAAGATTTGGCAACGGAGGCGCGGATAAATAAAAGCGGGAGAAAGAAACGGCGTGGAGGACCGTGCCAGAGTGTACAACTACGTGTCGGGAAAGAAAATGAAGAGAGTGGAGTGCGCGCGGCTTCGTATCTGTTGTTCAAGCTACCGTAGAATCTAATGACGCGAACTTCCGGTTGCATTCGCACCGGTTTGAAGTTTTATCATTCGACTTGGCTGGGAATTTTTGAGCGATCGTTTCTCTGGCGCGCTCTGCGTACGAACCTTCTTCCGCTCCCTTTGCTCTATCTTCTTTGCTCGTTGCTGTTCTTTGACTGCGCTCTAGCCGTGATTGCTTCGTTGCGCTTGCTCTTTGCCGAGAAAGAGGAACGAAACGTCGCTGGCACGACTGACCAACTGTGTGGCTCGGCGTTCAGATATTATAATGCTCGTCGAGTGGCTTGTCGATGGAGAAACTCGCTTGAAAGTGGTGGCGAGTGTGGCGATAAATTCTGTGGATTTTAACGGCGCTAGCGGCAGGTAGCGATGCGAAATATCGCAAAGGAATATAAAATTCCGCGACTATTCTCAGAGCTTTTATACGAAACGAGTTTTTTCTCCTTGTCCGTGATAGCTCCGCTGTATTGTTTTCGACCGTAGCTCGTACAACGACGATATAAATTTCGGGCAATCGTGCGCCAAACTGCAGGCAGGAATCAGAATGCAGTTACAATAACATTGTAAATTGAAAAAGAGGTCCGTGCACGAAATCGTTCGTGCTCAACATACATCCTACAGCCGCAATCAACCGCACGGTCGTGTAACAGCGCTTTGCATGCAAGAAATTGGATCTCTGCAGAAGGTAATCTGATTGCGACCCTAAAAGAATGTCGTTAAAATCCTTCATTTCGCGCTGTCGTGCTACTAATCGCTTTATATCTAGACTCGCATCAGCATGCGACTCGCAACAATTCCCTTCCGTGAAACGCGTTGATATCTTACCGTTGTTTCTTCCATGCTGGCTAAAACCCTTATTTTCGACGCAATGCAAATGAGCAATTACCGTAATTAGTTACACGTTGGAAATGGATACACGGTAAAATAGTTGTTAGACCGTAGAAAGATACGGAAACGTTATTCGAGAGGTTTGTGACTTGAAAAGTCGGATAGACTGTGGGGAAAAACAGTCGATCGGAAACAGTTTCTTCTCGATGATTTCGTAACTGCAAGCACGAACATTTGTAATAATTTACCATGTAAGTCGTAAGCCCTGTACTAGACTCAACTAATAACTGTTATGGGCTGCCTTCCGATCGATTAATCTGTCGTCCGCAATTAACGAGAAACTTTTTTAATTAAATGAACCTTCGCTTATAATTAATTTTCAACGTCTTACGATGAATACACGTTTTTCTCTTGTCGGTCTTCTTATTAGTTTCCGACGATTTATATTCACGGTTCTTGATTACTTCTTAATCATTCCGCCGTGCAATTAATAATCAACTTTATAAACAGATTTCATCGTTCACCGTGAAAAGCAAGCCTTTAATGATAAACAGTACGCGCTTAATGCAAAATTTTAATAATGTACATCTCGTCTTTAGCCGATGCAGCGAATATTGAACGGTTTCCGATAATTCGTAGATTTATATTTGAAATTCGTTTATTCGCCTATGCGCAGCGACGCGCGATTAAACGCAGTAACAGTCGATGCGTATCGCGGAAATGCAACGCTGCGTCAGTGATGTAAGTCAAGGTTTAATCAGTTACGCCGTGTACCGCATTTGTCAAGCATCGCGTTTCACCTGGGTCGAAGGAAAAATTCTTGGAATGGAATGGAAAGTCGCTTTGTATAGTTTGCAAACAATCTTTATATTCCGATATAACGTATCGTAGCTATTACAGCGTCACACTCTCCTTCGCGAAGATCTACAAAAGATATTCAGCCACGGTTTCCTCGACGTGCTCGTCTCGCAAGAATTTCTTTCCAGCGGGAAATTTTTTAACCGTGGAAATAAATGGAAGTCAGAGACAACTGAACCTAGCGAGCAAGGCGGATGTCGCAATAAATTGCACTTCGTTCATTTTGTACCTTAGAAGCTTGTACGAGGACGTTCGTTATCTCTCTAGAAGACGACTTTTCTTCGTTTTGTTAAATCTACGTCGATCGTTTCTAATCCTCGTAGCAAATATAACCTCACGACACAGGTTAATTTTCTCTAGCTCCTTCTCGTAGTTTGCTCTTAACTGACCTTATTCTCGAGCACATACTGTCACCTACTCCTCAGAAGTACGCGCACAGTCCCTTACGAAACTAACCAGCTCTCTGCGCTGGTGCAACACTAAATAAATCAGAATTAAACGCTAGAGCTAGGAAAATATTCAAATTCCGCTACAACGTGTCTATACGTTTTAGACGCATTCCAAAACTGTAACGACAAATTTTGATAGATATCGGATCGAGTAACAAGTTTATTCGCGTTTCCTTGGAAAAACACAGGGGACGCGTTATTGCTTTCGTGTAAAACGTGTCGAGAAGTAGCTGATTTATCCCATTTCGCTGTAAATATATATACACCTGTGTGTTTAGGAAGATAATGTTCCGAGTTGCGTCAGCGGTTCGTGAACGTTGCACCTCGGTCCTTCGAGACAGACACGAAACTCTGCCCTGTTCCATTAATCATCGTGAAACCTTAAAATCTGAAATAAATACGTATCTTGCATAAAAAGTTTCAAATATATATATATATATATATATATATATATATCTTTAGATTCTTTAGATAATTTTTACATCTCTTGACGCTCAAGGTTGGTAGAAAGCGAGCGAACTTATTACTCGATTCACCGCGTAATTATCAGCCTGCAAAATAATGGAAAGAAAGAATGTCCAGCCGCAATTACGTAACAATCAGCTAATGCACAATTGGAATCTCTCTCGCTTTTCTCGTTACCAATATTCTATACTCGCTAAGTCCGAGCACGTTCTTCCATCCGCCAATGCTATCGCGTTGTTTCTCTCGATGAATACGAGCGACGCATTAGTCCCGGAAGGTTGCATAATTACAAATGACGAAACTATTACGAGGTTCGCTGGAACTTTTGCGCGAACCAAGAGCCGAAAGCTAAACTATTCGCCGCTGTATGTAACGTGCACGGATACAGCGCGCGTACACGCGCACGTACACGCAGGCTGGACGAGCAGGACCTCGCGCTGACAAATTGTTATCGCGACGTTTCCAGGATAACGAAATACATAATTCAGCGAGCGTTAGTGGCGCGGAACATTCAGACGCCTGTAGGCTATTGTCGAAACGCCGGGCGCGGCACCGTGTGCAACGAACGAAGGATTTTGTATCGTGGATTTTGTCAACGTTGCGTTGGTCGGGGGCGAATACGTCCAAAGTTTAACTGACAGCCGTTCAAGATGCGCGGACGAGATGGAAGAGGCGACGACGAAACCGCTCTGACACGGAATTAATTAATCATTTGTTTAAGGAAGGCAAAGAAACGGCTGGTCGACGAGTAAACGAGTCAGCTTTATCAAAGTATCGGCGGATCGAGCCGGCTCTCTTGGAAATTGTTAATTTCTGCTGCAAATAGAATCTCCGATTGACCGTTCGGCCGCGTTTGAAGCGTCGTAGATGGACCGAAGTTTGCTTTCGAGAGGTTTAATCGATCGTTTATTTATTCACACAGCGATGGAAATTCGTTGGAACGCGAAAGAATATTACGCGTAGATGTTGGTCTCTCTGCGCGATTTAAAGTCTTTGACGCGAGAAATAGGTAAGTTGTCGCGTAGATCTCGAGCTGGATACGATGCATCTTACAGCGGAATTCGTTATTCCCTGGAAACCGCAACGTCGGACTCGCGCAGCGTCAAATAGAATTGTCGAAAGAATTTTTAAAGAAGGCGGCCGCGGAAATTCTCGCGTCGCGCATACAGCGAGAAAAAAGTGGAATTCCTGTCGAACGTCAAAGCGGAAATTATTTTTCGACGTCGTCCGCTAGGATGCTTCTTCGCGTGACGTAAACGTGGCGGAAAAGCTCGCGCGAAAATACGCGGAATAAAGCGAAACGGTAGCGGGATACCTGATTCTCGGAATTTTCGGAAGCATTTCCGAGAACACACGTTCCAGCTTACTCGCTTCGTTCCTTCGCTCTGCCCTGTCAAATTATTCAATTCATTTCCGCGCAGCTTCCAACTAACTCGAACTCCTCCGATTGTCTCCCACCATCCCCCCTTCTTTTTCCTCGTGACTTCGAGCCCACACCAGTGACGTCCAACTTAAATTCAGCTCTGTCCTTTCGTCACGGACTTGACGTTATCGCTGCTATCGCAACAATCCCGAAGAGGTTGCTCCGTGTTCGACGTGGAAAATAGACCGCACGTAACTAATGCAATTCGGGTTCGTTGTCCTCGCGTTGCTTCGTCTCGTCGATACTTTAATATTCGCGACGCGACGCGGCGTTTTGGCAATTAAACGTTTCGCAATTGGAGGGATAATAAACGCGACTTTTTTACTCGAGTAAGTGTGTCTTATTATCTCGCGGAGTTTGTCTGCGTTTACTTTTGAATTTATTTTCTTTTCTTTTTTTTTTTTTAAACATTTTAACACGCCTCTATTTCCTCTCGGCTTATTTTGCAATAATATTCATGCGACTTATCCGCTGCTACGATCTCGTCGCGCAAGCGTTAGTCGTATATTTTTCTCAAGTATCTCGCTGATCGAAAATTCGACGTTGATCGCCTTTTTCCGTGTTATTCACAGAACTTTCAATGGACAATTTGCGAGGGATTTTCGCCTGCTTTTGTGCGCTGTCTGAAACGAACAGTGCATCGCGGTGATATACCGAGGTAATAGAGTTTCACCGTGTGTGTGTGTGTGTGTGTGTGTGTGTGTGTTTGTGTGTATTTGAAGCATGCGATCGCGAATTGAGTTTGATCGGTCATAGTAATCAATTACACGTGAAAGTAATTAATCACGGTATAATCTTTTGACAATGAAACGCACAGTGTGCAGTCGTGTTTACGTACGGAAATGTTGACATTTTGTTTGAAATTCGTATTACGCGTTCAAAGTAGCTGTTTTAATATATTCCGAGGTAGTAAGGATTCACAGCGCATCGGGCGTATAACAATGGAGCAAATATTACGAGGGAGAGAATTTCTGATTGACGGTGCAGATGATATACGAGTTTCCTAACAAGATATCCTGTTGTTTCACGATGAATCGCGCAGATATTTGAATCGAAACGAGATTCTCTGGAATTTCGGTCGATGGTTGCATTCGAGGGGAACTGTAAATAGTTAGCGAGAACGCGGGCGTTGTTTCCCGGAGAACACTCAAAACGACTGGATTAGGTCGAGTATAAACGAACCTTTTTCTATTACCGATGTATATCGCGCTAATTGTACTTAACCGATAGAAGGTTATCGGTTTTCCCAATGAAATGTATTGTTTCTCCAGCTTTCGAACGAATGTCACAGGGAACGAACATCTTCTGGGAATATCGTGACAGAGCCAGTCGCCTTTAAGCTATGTCAGACTTGAAATGAACGAAAAATAAATATAAAATAAACGAAACATACGTATAGATATTTCGGGTGGTCGAACGTTGCGAATAAAGGGAGATCGAGGAACTGTTTCGCAGGAACGGTTAAGCAACAAAAAGATTGGGGCAAATGGCCCGTTGCTGCGAGAGAGTGGCAGTTAACCGATGAAAAAAATTCCAATTCGAGAGATATCAAAGCGGTTTTTCGTTTGGCCCGTGTAAATAACTGCGTCTGATTTATGGAGCGCATCAGAGTGTAATTTAGGATAGGCGAGCTGAACTTCGCTCTTGGGCGTAAAATACATACCGCGGAGAGGCTGCTCCTCGAAGCATGTTCACTCATTACCGTGACTTAAGGAGAAGCGAAGCCCGGGTAAAGGCGAAATTGAGTGAAACGAGATTAAAACTCGGAACGAAATACTGTGTAAATTCATTGCTTCGGGTGTCTGGCACGATGAAAGCAGCGACCGTTGCACGCGCAGCAAGGAATTTCTGATAGCGTTAAAATGCACGTAACGAGCGCTCTGCCAGCTTCCCGTGCACCCTTCGTTGCCTTCGTGGGTGCTCTCCTCTTTCGGCTTTTCTCCGTTGCGCGCGCGGTTCCTTCGATTGCTCGTTTTCTTTAATCGACGAATCCCTTGCAGCGGCCCGCGGCTCAACGACGAACGCCTCTTTCATCCACCGGCTGCATTTAGTCCCCTCCCAAGCATCCACTGTTTCAGTGTAAATTACATACATTACGGATATCTTCCGCTCCGTCCATCGTCCAGAGAATGGAAATTAAAAGGGAGCAAAGATCCGTACGTTTACGCGAAGTGTCGCGCGTTTCTTTCCACCAGAAAAGGTGCTCCACCGACGTATCTTGATATTTCGATAAAAGTTTCGCTGCTCTCTCGTCTTTGAAACGAAATGGCAAGCGCGTTAGGAATCGTCTCTCGCTGTATACGCGTGTCTTTGTTCTTTGCCTTTTTACTTCGACCACGTAAAGTACGGAGATTGCGCGAGTCCGACGTTGTTTGCGCGTGAATGAAAAATATTTGGCTCTTTGTGGCTGGCAGAATGAACGTGGTAATTGAATGGAGCAAAGCACGAAACAAATGAAATATCCGTTTTATTTCTGTTGCGCGTGGCACGCTCTGAAAATTCCAGCAGCTTCGCTTCCTCTGCAATTATACGTATACGCGATACCTTTCCGCGAATGGAGAATACAACTTACTTGCACCGCGTGTCTCGTTATATATCATAACGGCCGTGCAAACCTACCAAAGTGAAATACGAAGTTGCGCGAAGTTGCAAATCCCGCATGGAACGCTAACTACGTGAAATGTTTTCACTTGAAGCTGGAAAAACGGCGACGAGAATGTACTTGTTTCGTTTCGAGCCTGAGTTTATCGTTTTACCGGCGAGAGAATGAAACGCCGGAACGTTTAAAATTTACGGCGCTCGATAGTTTTTACATCGATGGGAAATTTATACTTTACGTCGAATTCGAAAATGATAGGATAAATAAACGAATAACATTTCCAATTTTTACGGCAGGCCAGTCGCGAGTGGTCGTGAAACTGGAAGGTGATCGATTTCGAAGCAATCACCTTTAATGTTCGTACTCGATTCACTCGGAGTAAACTGTAATGGATGTGCTCGTCGATGTCTTTTAGAACTTAACACACCGCCATTGGTCAATAAAGCCCCGCTGCCATTAACGTCTAACCGAAAGCATCGAAATTTTTACGCTTCGTTCCCGCATTTATCGTTATTAACTTTTTTAATCTCGCGCGTATCCAAGTAAATAGAATTAATTCGCTCGTTCGATTGAAATGCATTAAATACGAACGTAAATATAAATTGATTTCTTTGATCTTTTATCAAAGTAGAATTAATAACATTTTTTCTCTTTCAGAGGCGTTCGAATACATTTTAATTACACGCGAGAATCGTGTTGCATGGTGTGTCTTCTAAGGGCGTCTATTCACACGAGAGCAACTACATTTTGTAAATTCATGTGCACACGGAAATGTAGAAGACGTAAAATAAAAAAATAAAAAAAAAAAAAAAAAAAAAAAAAAAAAAAAAAAAAAAAAAAAAGAAAAAAGAGAAGAAACCAACATGTCGAAATATTTCATGCAGCGGTACTCTGCTTCATATTTTTTACTATACTAACATTTTCAGTTTGACTAAATTTCGCCGACGAATCCTATCGCTTCGAAGGCGATCGAAATAATTTCGATAAACTATATCGATTCCGTGTTCATTTTGCAAATCTAGCAAAGACATGTCGATATTTGCTAGAAATTGCAACCTTTCCTTGCAAACGAGCTGTAATTCGGAATATATTTTTGATTCCATTGATATAACGATTCCGCCAAAGCGTTACTTTATGGTGTGCCCTCTTGTACGTGTGTGAATGAACGTACGAAGGAATAAAAGAAGCGTTAGAAGTTCGGTACGGCGGCAATTGAGAACGTGCAAAGGTAATGAAATGAAAGAGAAAAGGACAAGGAAATTCCGGGCATGCAGGAAGTCGAAAGAAATGAAAAAAGCACGTGAAATGGTAGAGAACAGCAGTGTCTGTATTAAGATAAGCGAGACTGGAATGCCTATTCGAAGAATGTTATTTGGAATCCGGTGACGAATGCGAGCTCTCCGGATGTAAAAAATTTGTCACCAAGTTTCGTTCCCTAAAAATATCTTCTCAGATCATTCGTTGCCCATTTTTACCTAAATAGCATGGTAAAAAGGAAGAATTATCCCACAGGGAATGTGCATGAATTTGTAAAAGAAATTCAGGCCTTTGGATAACATAGACGTATATATTTATTGTAATACTTAATAATTGAAAAAAAGAAAGAAAGACGAAACGTTACGTCGTATTGAATTTATTAAAAGTAGGTAATGTACACGTGCAATACGTGGAGTATAAACAACGCAGCGAATTCAACAACTGCTACGTGCATCGTACAATTTTAATCTCTCTGCTTGCGAGTCGGAGAGCTACGTATCTGACGTTTCATGTCCGAGAGGTTTAATTAACTCCGTCAAAGAGCAGCAAGATTACTATCGCAAACGATCTCTGACAATTTTCAAACTCGACAATATGAAAAATGTTGCACTTCAATCTCAAAGAATACGCCACGCAATTTTCACGGTTATGTCGACAGGAAGAAAAAACGCGTCGCTGTTTGGCTGTCACGAAATGCAGCGCCGTTTATTTTAATCGCAACAAAACGAATGGCTTCTACTTCGTATTTAGATGAATAGGCAGCGTCGCGAGTACGCGCATATTCCGTCGCTGTCGCTACAAAAAAATAAGATTATATCTGTTTGTTTAAAATGCGTGTAAACTGGAATAAATGAAAATTACATGGCAGCGTAGCGAGTTGGAAGCGTAGTCGCGCGGTATCGTCGATCTTGCCTTCAAATATCGTGCTTTAAATCCACCAGCGAATACGCTACAGAGGAAATGAATTTACGCGAGAGAGTTAATGAACATCGTATGGATCCCGGTGCACTTACAACCGCAAAATCAATTAGCAACGAATATATAGCACTTGGCATCTAGACCCTTCGTATAAAGGATCGTTCAAGGGTTATTACCAGAAGATCATAAATTGATAATATTATCTTCAACGAGATATTCGAACAGATGATTGCCGGTATTAGCCCTGCGTTATGATCTTTGAATAATTAGAGCGTGCATATTTTATTACGTATCCGTATCTACCCAATATTTCCACTGCTTCGTGTTCGCGTTTGTGTAATATCGACGAATTTCACAATTATTATTCATACTCGCTCCCACTTTACATTCTTCTCTTCTTATTCTCGTATACGTAGCGGAGCTTCGCACTCTCTCGCAATAACCAGCAAATTACTCTCGAAACGATAGACGGCGCGAAATGATCGATCTCCATTCGTACGGCTTCCATGGACATCGAACCTAGTGCTTTCTAAGGGAAGTCGATTTATGTACGTGTGCAATTTTCACGCGGCCATTGCGCACACGACGAAAGTTGGAAAATATCGACGCGCAGACGACCGAAGGGTATCGGTGACGCGCTACGGCGTGGACGCGCGCGAGCTGACCCCGCTGGTTCCCGTGAATTCGCTAAAAGCTCGCCACGCTACCGCTTGTAATGCCTCCCGACACCTTAGATTGATTAAGCGGCGGACGGGCCGTTGCGCGGCAGCCAGCTCGCTGCTAAATGTCTCGCATCTGTCACCGAGCTTTTCTACCTTGGGGGCGAGACGAGGCGAAGCGGGCGAGGCTCCCGCGCGCACTTACACGCTCGCATGTCATCTCGTGGAGGACGAAATCCAACAACCGGAGGAAAATGTAGGTTGGTTGCATTCGCGGCCATTCTTCAGGCTGCCTGGCCACCCTGTTCGGACTGCCAGGCATCCAAGAAAATTTTCTCGCCGAGATGTCGACGCTGTTTCGAGCGTGTTGCGCGAAATTGCGGGGCAATTGCACGCCCTTAGCTGCTACACGATTCCATTACGCGTTAGCCTGTTATCCCGCGAGCTTTCGCTACCGTGAAACTCGAAATTATGTCCATTTACGTGAAACGATTCCTCAGTCGGGCTACATTATGCTTTCAAACTCGTTTCCTTCACTGCAATATCTTTCGCGCGTTTTTAATAATAATTTCCGAACCTTTGAACGTGTTCTATTTCGTTTAAACGCCAAGCGCTGTATATTTCACATATACGGTCGTTTGTAAGATTCGGTAACGGAATATTTAGAAATATTAGCTAGAGCGTTGATAACATCTGCTCTCAGCGATATAACGCATGGAACTTGAACAGTCCTGCAGCCGAAGCCATAAGCTGCCAACCCCCGGACGTTGAGTTGGCAACATCTGTAGCCAAATTCCGAATCATTACCGCGGATGTGAGGAATTCACACAACTCTCTGCCCCCAAAAGGAAATCGTTTGTAAAATCTGTCTGTATGGTAATGGTATTTCGTGCGTCCGTAAGGTATAAATGTATTTTCTGTTTTAGTACGACCAATGTTACTTCGAATCGCATAGAATTCGCTCTATCTACGTATAAAACGTCGCAGGGAATCAAGTGGAACTAACTTTTTTCCACGGCTACGCGCGTGAAACTTGATTAAATTTGTCAAAGTTTTAATCGCGATCTCGATTTCATTGTAAATCAGAAACGACCCGAATATTGATGTTGAATTCTGCGAGGAGAAGTTACTTGCTGGGTGAAGTGGATCGGTGCTCGCTTTTACGAGAATAATTTATACGATTCGCTCAGAGATATCTAACCTACGTTTGTAGTAAGATATCAGTTCCACTAGTTTAATACAAAATAGATTCGACAGAAAGGCGGTCATTGTTCCGTAGACGAGCGGGGAATTTCTATGGCCATCGCCGCTAAATCTCTTTTTCTATGGGATTTTGTTAGAGATAGAAGCTCGATCGTATATTGTATTTTGAACGACGAAAAATCACACGAGGTAAAGTAGCAAAAATTTCGCAGGATTCCTGCCTCTCTGATCCAGTTAAAAATATAATTAACAAATGTATACTATTCGTGCGAACATATAACGAAGAGTTTCGGATCGAGCAGCAGTTCGTCAAACCTATAGTCTTCAATTAGCAAAAAGTATTTCGTTTTCGGCTTAATTTCCGGTTAATACCTAGGCATCGTCGCGGTTGTCATCGGGCCGAAGTGGGAAGACGAAGAGGGCGAAGAAAAGTGAAACGGAGCAGAAAGGAATAAATTTTTCTCGCGCTGAGGTCGTTTCCAATTTCGTGAATGTTTCGCCGCGTGCTGAATCGTCAAACAGCGAGCTTCCGCGGCGATTCAGTCAACGTTATTTGTTATTCTCCGGCTCTTTTTTCGTTCTTTGTACACTTCTTCCTCCGAGATCGGTCACTCGATCAAATACGCGTTTAAAAGGCGATTGAAATCACGGGCAAAACGATTTTCGTCAGCGAATTCGAAATACGTACGTTCTCATGATAAGAGTTTGGCCACCGTGATTCGATCAATTAAACGAATCCGTTTGTCATATTCATCGCGTTTCCACTCTCGCCGTCTACGTACAAAATACAGCGAATCTAAGGCGAAAATAGAGATTCGTGGATCGCTTTTCAGCATCCTCGAGTCCGTTAATTACACAGCCTTTTCCTAAAACTATCGAGCCAACGCATTCAGCGATTAGGCGTTCCATAGCAGGTAAAATACCATCCGGAAGAACAAAGCAACGAGGCGATTTGCTTTCTGCTGAAACTATAACTCTACGTGGCGCGATTTCACTCGCTAACAATTCAGTTCTCTGTGAAATCAACGAAAGGGATTATCGGGAGTCGGCTAGTGGAACGGGTTTTCAAAACTCTGCTCACTTTCTACGCGGCTCGGTCATAAATTTTCATTGAAAAGTAACTTCCTAGACCCAGGTTCCGCGCGCTGCCTTTGCCACGGGATTACCGTGGCCCGTTTCTCTCATTGTTTTCATGACGTTACCATGATGGAAAGCTGGGCGGAGGAAGGACCGACTACGTCGAAGAATCGTCGCCTGTCCGAAGTTTCGCCAACCCCTTTCTGTCTCCCTTCGGTCGCAAGCGATTGTTCTCGAGCAGCGCCATGGAAAGCAACCAACCTCGGTGTCTCCTTCCTTTTTCACTTAAGTAATGGCTCGCCTCTCTTGCAATTTCTGGCTAATGGAACGATATCGTAGTTTTTCCGTTGACCCGTTCCGCGAACGCGAACGCGAGCGCGCAATGCGACGCACGACCGGACCACGCGGAGGCTCTATCAGCATCGATGCTCTCGTTCGCTGCCTCTCTCTCCCTTTCTCTCCCTTTCTCTCTCTCTCTCATCAGGCCGCGCACTATCCATTTTCGAGTAATTGTTTCGTCGCGCTGTATGCAAATGTCTGCGAGCGAGGCGCGCATTTAACAAATTGCGAGCCGGTTGCGCAAATTTTTTGCTCAACCAGCCCGAAGGAGCGGGGACAGAGCCATGGCGCGTATCCGCAGGTCTTTCAATTTCACACTTTTCATCGTTTCCTTCTCGAAGCTATCATCGAATAAAACGCTCGCGTTGAAATTGATTTTTCTCGTTTCTGCTTGCCGATCGCTCTTGTTTTGTTTGATTTCAAAATAACGCTTATAGCGCGCGATCGATGAATTTCTCGTTGCCGTAGGTACGCGCAAACGCGGAGCAAATTTTTCAAGTGAATTTTTGCTACATGAAGTAATCCGTTTGTTTTTCTTTCCTTTTTTTTTTTTTTTTTTTTTTTTTTTTTTTTTTTTTTTTTTTTTTTTTTTTTTTTTTTTTTTTTTTTTTTTTTTTTTTTTTTTTTTTTTTTTTTTTTTTTTTTTTTTTTGAGGCAAATCCAAACACGCAATCGGAACTATAAGAGGATTTTAGTCGAGGTTTTAGCGTATTACGATGCAATAGTGCGTGAAAAATATTCGAAGCGATCGAGATTGCGATTGGTTATAAATATGACCATGAAGATCCACGTAGGTGGCGTACAGTACGGTAACTTTAACGTTTGAACGATATTACATTTTTGCGATAAACTTTTGCAAGTGACGTTTTTCAGCCGATATCGTAGCGAGCTGCACGATGTATGGTAATTCACTGGAGCGAAGGTCTTCGATTTATCCGCTCGGAGATCAACTGAAACGTAAACGTCGTCGCGTACGAAACGCTAACAATCGCATCGATATTCCTGGAGAACGCGTAAACATATCGCGCGTGAATCAAACAGTTTGCAGTACATCCGCGTAGGATATCGCCAAGCGCGAGTCGTATTGGAATCTGCCTCGGTGTTGAACACAATCGTCGTCCGGGATATTAGCGTTCGTCATTGAGCCGGGTTTGTACGGCGAACCGTCGCTTAAGGAACGTTAATCAGGACGATTCAGCGTGTAATTCGAATTCAGGCACATTCAATTCCGGGACGGATTGTCCGTGGCCGAAGCACCGTCCTGATGCAAACAACGGTGTGGGCGTCGGTCGATTCCTGCCGAAAATTAGAACGTCCCTTCTCCGTTGACTACGTCGTAGCTCGTGTGACGTTTATGGGATTTGTAACGTTCTGCTAGAGGCAGTATTACAAACGGTGACGTAGCATCCCTCCAGAGCTGCTTGGTCATCCCTCCTAAGCTTCTAACCCATCGTCTTATATACGTTGCTCTATTCTGACAGTATCCGCGCGTATGCACGTCTGTGACAAACCACGCGCTGATAACCGGACAATAAATTGTCCATATCAGCGGCCGTCAGTGACGGCCTGCCTTGACGAAAGCTTACGACTTCTCGCTGCAATAGCTTTTAATCGTTCACGCTTGGCGTTCGTTTCGTATTCGAAGGTCTTTGAACGATCAGCAAAGATCTTGAAGATCGTTAATGGCGTTCAAGGAAAATTCGAAGCTGCTACAGAACTCGATTTGTCCGAATCTTGCCGAAGGACAAACAGTTTATGTAATTTTATGTAATTTTAGTCCATTAACTTTCTCTGTTATTCGCTATTTTTCGTTCGCATAATACGAGCTCACGATGGGACAAATAAATCGAGCCAGCGAAGGTCCGGTTAAACGGGCATTAATTAAAACTTCGTTGCGATAAACGAAGCTCCACCGTACGTTCGTTGTAAGAGAAATGTGTTACTTTATTGCGATCGGTGTCGGTAATGGTCGATTTAATTGGAAATAATTTAACAAACTAATAAAGCGGTATTTTTGTTCGCTTCGCGCGTACGTCGTGATAAAAGAAACGACCTGTTAAATATATAATTAGAAAATTTGTGTTTCGAGCGTGCTTTTAATTAACAGCATAGTAGCCTGAATGGCGTAAAAATTAAAGTAGCTTACCAGCTTGCGCACGACATCACCCGGTGAAACTATTATTTAGAGCACTTTTCTACACGAAAAACACGGTTGTTCCCGGGTGGAATTATTTCTCGTTAATTTTTTAGAGGCGCTGGCCGCGGTTGTAACGAAGGGAAAATTTCTCCGCGACATTTTCACTGTACAAAAAACTACGCCGGTGTTGATCCAGAATAATTTGACACGGTCCTTTGCCGCTTCTTGTTAGCGTTTCAGGGCTCGTTTTTCTTCCATTTTCCGCTTCGTTGTCCAGAGTGTCCAGCAACCGAAGGATTTTTATATCGACGAACCGCGCGGAGCTGTATTTTCGTGAAATCGACTTCCCGCCGCAAATTGAACGATCCCTATCGATTTTCATCGTTCGCGCGCTTTAACTTTAACGTTTTCCAGTTAATTCTGTCTGCCGTGAATCGCGTCCATTCCGCCCGCGTGATTGAATAATTGCTTATTCGAGCGGTCTGACGAGGATTGCATCAATTGCACGTTGGCGTATTTTCATCAAGCGTATCACGTTGTATCGTAAACGAAAGCTTGGCGATAGCCTTATCCAATTAATTGGTTCGTTGCGTTCGTCTCACGCGATTTTATATTTATAGAACGTTGTAGTTTGATTCGCGAGAGCGATGAAAATCGCGCCCGATCAAATTTACGCTAAAGGAAGTTAAGAAGGTGCGACGATCGACCGATGTAATTGCTGCTTGATTCCCCGGGATCAAAATTATTATCTAAATTGAAAACAATTTCAATGAAACTTCCACGATTGTTTCTTCCATCTCGTCTGGATAAAATATATAACAAAACGTCAAGATACGAAATAACGCGGACGCGGCTGATAGCGTTCTACAAGTAACGAGAAACTTCCATTTAATATGGAAATAACTTCGACAAGATCGATTGTACGTTTCATATATATATATATATATATCATGTTATATTTGTTATTATTATACCATTTTTTAAATTATTATTTATCGTATTATATAATCATCGTGTCCCGTTAGAGAAGATACCCGAGTTGTTCGCTAGATTTACGATGTTCCCTGGGGCAGGACAGCAAAGGGGAATGCAAAGGGGAACGCAAAGGAGAATGCAAAGGGTTAATTTGTAGAATTAACGGAATAGTCGAAGTTTCGTCTGGCACCTCGATTCCGATTGACGTATCCGTATAAACCGTTGGAACGTCGAACTTAGGTACGCGCGAGCGGATGAGCGTCATTACCTTGAGCTTTCCGTAACTCGGACGACCTGTGCCCCGCGCCATCGACATCCTGAGGGTGGTGTTTTCCCGGTCGTCGCCAATGTTTAAGAAGTTAACTAATTCTTCGTCTGTCAGCGCTCAGCCGCTTCTCCGGCAAGGAATTTCGTGCATCCTAACCCCGTGGGAGAGGATGGAGGATGAGAAACTCTACAGACACTTAGACGTAGTTATTCAAACCCTCGAGCAGATCGCGTGGAAATTCAATCGCTAAATCGTATTCGCACGCTATCGTACAATTCGCTTTGAAAGTCGCGCGTCGCTCAGATATTTTTCCTTCTTTCAGATCTCACGTTGAATACCCTGCGACGAGATGACCGTGATCCTTGCCACTGTTGCGGAAATATCAGATTGACCGGAAAGTTTCTTTCGTTTTCCAAGGAAACAACGGTTGCTCGACACTTTTTCTTTCGTATTATTTTATCGAGCTACGTACGATCGTAATAACAGAAATGAAAAATAATAGAAACAAAATGGATCACACGCGATTGAGTAAAGTAGTAGAGAAGGAAAAATATCGCGCGTCTATCGTTTCCTTGTAAAATGAAAGAAACTTTCCGGACAACCGAATATGCCGCTACCTGTTCCTTCGTACGTTTGTCCTGCATCTCGTTTGTAATCAACGTTGAGAGAGTCTGCACGCATTGAAAGACGTCTGCCTGATCACGATCGAAAGAATGGCGGCAGAAAGGAATGGGAATTTCTAACTTGGACTATAATGGGGAACGTCGCGTCGTCGCTTGGGCGAGCCTGTACAGGTTGCAATCAGGGCACAAGAGAAGCTCGATTGAGATTGACTGGATTTAAGGATCATTAGTAGACGCGCAGCTACACGTAGGTAGATGAGTAAGCTGATTGAGTTTATCGGATCGGTGAATTGCCAAGCGACTCCTTCGCGAAAGGCAGTCTCTTTCATTTCCTATTCTTGCCCGTTTCACGATTAGTCCTTGCCGACCGTTTCGTTTCTCTTTTCTCTGCCGCTCCCCCCTCTTTATCCGTGTCTTCCCGATAAAAGTTCAATAATCCCGCGGATTCGATGTAATCCAGCACCGTCGATAATCCCGGCTTTCGTTAATTTATTATTCACCGGACGGTGTACCGGTCGGTCGAGCACTTTACACTTCCACTTGAATCGAGTGGAACGAATGGTCTCGCTAAATTGCATAAAGAGAGGCTACTTCGTTGTACCTTTTCTCCATTTTTATTACGATAACTTCTTGTCCCCGAGGAACAACCTCCTTCTTTCTTTCGTTCTGTCGTTTCAAGACGCCGTATTCTCGATGGTCGTTCACGTTTAATTAGTATACCTATCTCTTCGCCGATATTCCTGCAATTATATCAAGTTTGTTATACGCGTGACATCGTGAACAGAGAGAATATTCCATCGTAACTTGTGGATCGAGCTTTCCACGCGATTTGATATCTTGTTTTTTTTTTT